>OX422213.1:266343031-266943031 GCA_949130495.1 Sambucus nigra | reverse complement strand
AATTGATGAAAAATATGATCAAAGGTGAAGGTTGGAATGGGAATTGGATATGGAAATCACGCTGGCTTCAAGAGTGGTTTTCTGAGATCACTGAGAGTGATGGATTTCTGATCTTGTTTTTCCTTAGAAGGAGGTTAGGCCCTCCTTTTTATAGGCCCAGGGCATTGCCGATCGGCTTATTTCTGGTCCTGCCAATTGGCAGGTGTGTTTAGGCACACTACCGATAGGCAGGGTTTGGAACCTGCCGTTTGACAGTCTCTTTCAGGTTCCTTCGGAAAATCGATCATAGAGTGCAAATCATTGATCCTAATTGTGCACAGGGTGAATCGTTAGAAAGGTACTTTAGATACCTTTGAAAGTCTTTTGGATTATTCCTGGGTCCGGGAGTTAACATTGGTTCAAGTGTGGCTCAAAAGCGTTTGTCGGTCCTTTGGATGGGGAATCATCGAATGCAAACGGACCGTTCGTCCGTGTGGTAAGTCAGAATCGCGCACGGGGGGAACTGTTGGAAAAATTAGGAGATGTAATTCGAATTCCATAGAGACTGACTCAGTTTGGGGAGTTGACTTTGGTCAATCGGGCCCTGAATGCGTTCGGTGACCTTTCAGAGTAAAATGGATGGTTCGCCCGTACCGTAAGTCAGAATCACACATGGGGTGGACCATTGGAAAGGGGTTTCAGTGATCTTAGAAGATTCATTCATATCGTTCGACCTAAAGAGTTGACTTTGGTCAAATGGATATTGGGAGCATCCGGTGACCTCCTCATCAAGTTTTGGGGGAAAATGAGTCATTCGTCCGCACCGTAAGTCAGAATCACGCACGGGATGGACCGTTGGAAAGGGGTTTCAGTGCCCTTTGAAGATTCATTCAGTCTTATTCAAGCTAAAGAGTTTGAATTTTGGTGAAATGGAGCCTGGGAGTGCCCGAGGGCCTTTAGGTCAGTGCTCGAGGTATGATTTAGGTTTGTAGTGATAAGGGGAGGTGTTAGGGAACCTACGGAGAGGTTAGGGGCTGTTATAATGGGATATCTACAGAGCCCCTCAACGGGTGAGTTTGGAACAAACGATAGCCATCGAATAAACACCACATGATGCCTTTGAAAGAGGTCAATTCTGAGGACCTAGGGATGAGGATGACCGATTCTGTGGGTCGAGGATGATTATAAAGGCTTAAAGACGAGGGTGATCTATTCCGTGGGTCAAGGCAATTATGAGGGCTTAAGGATGAGGGTGACCAATTCTACAGGTCGAAGCCAATTCTAAGGGCTTGACGATGAGGGCGATCGATTCTGCGGGTCGAAGCTAATTCTGAGGGCTTGAAGATGAGGGTGACCGATTCTGTGGGTTAAAACCAATTCTAAGGGTTTGAAGATGAGGGTGACCGATTATTTAGGTCAAAGCCAATTCTGAGGGTTTAGAGATGAGGGTGACCGATTCTGCGGGTTGAAGCCAATTCTGAGGGCTTAAATTGAGATGCCCAATTTCGTGGGTCGAAGTCAATTCTAAGGGCTCAAATTGTGATGACCAATTCTACGGGTCAAAGCCAATTCTGAGGGATTAAATTGAGATGACCAATTCTGCGGGTCGAAGCCAATTCTAATGTCTTAAATTGAGATGACCAATTCTGGGGGTCGAAGCCAATTCTGAGGGCTTAAGTTGTGATGACTAATTCTAAGGGTCGAAGCCAATTCTGAGCGCTTAAGTTAAGATGACCAATTCTGCAGGTTGAGGAAAATTTTGAGGGCTTAAATTGAGATGACCAATTCTGCGGGTCGAAGCTAATTTCGAGGGCTTAAATTGAGATGACCAATTCTGCATGTCGAAGCCAATTTTGAGGGCTTAAGTTGAGATGACAAATTCTGGAGGTCCAAGCCAATTCTGAGGGCTTAAATTGAGATGCCTAATTTTACTGGTCGAAGCCAATTCTACGGGTTTAAATTGAGATGAACAATTCTGCGGGTTGAATCCAATTCTAAGGGCTCTAGTTGAGATGACCAATTCTGCGGGTCGAAGACAATTCTGAGGCCTTAAGTTGTGATGATCAATTCTGCGGGTCGAAGCCAATTCCGAGGGATTAAGTTCAGATGACCAATTCTACGGGTCGAAGTCTATTCTGAGGGTTGAAGTTGAGATGACCAATTCTGCTGGTCGAAGCCAATTCAGAGGGCTTAAATTGTGATGACCAATTCTGCGGGTCGAAGCCAATTCTACGAGCTTAAGTTGAGATGACCAATTTTGGGGGTCGAAGCCAATTCTGAGGGATTAAATTGAGATGACCAATTCTGCGGGTTGAAACCAATTATGAGGGCTTGAACCGATTATGCAGGTCGAAGCCAATTCTGAGGGTTTAAAATGAGATGGCCAATTCTGTGGGTCGAAGCCAATTCTGTGGGCTTAAGTTGTGATGTTCTCGGGGAAATCTATCGGGGAAATTACGTCGTGAATTTGATTTGAATCGGGGAGATGATTACTAGGGAAACTTTTGTATCTTCTGAAGATTTTTCCATGTAATAGCCAGTTTGATGTTGTAAATTCCACTGGGAAAGCGATTAGGTGGTCCATGCTTTGCTCGGGGAGACCTGAGACCTTTGGGGTACTTTAGAGGTCCTCCAGGGACGTTGCCGGGAGGAGATTTACTTGGCTTTTGAGAGTTTCGCTGGGGAAATGGGGGTTCCTCTTGAGGAAGTGCAAAATTTTCTTGGTGAAAATGTTCTAAATCCTTTTTGAGCTTTTTAGGAATTCTTTGAGGATTTTTCAAGATTTTCTGGTATTTTTTGTACTTAAATTAAGTGGGGGTGCTGGTCGGCATGGTATTCAGCAATGGCACAAACTTTTAGACTTCCTTGAGAAGATAAAGGGCGGTGCTGATCGATAGGTTTGGGGTCAGTGCTGATCATCCTGACCCTTGGCATCCTATAAAAAGGGGCGGGTTCCCCTCATTTTTCACAGCTTCTTGTCTTCTCTCTCTCTCTGCAATTTTTTTCTACGAATCGTTCAAACATTTCGTTATCTAAAAATGGACACTTTTATGAGCACTGCATTACATCGGGAGTGGTTGGTTGTTGACGACTGGTGAACACGGAATGGAGGGACAGGGCACCTCTTTCTTTGGGGAGGGAGAATTCTTTTGACGCATTCGAGCCGGTTACAGATGAGTGAACCTTGCTGTAGGAGCCATCACGTCATTGCTCTTTAAGGGTGGTGAACCCTAGCGGTTATGTAAGTAAAATGAATTTTGGCATTCCTTTTTTGTGATGGAAAGAAAATAGAGGTGGATCGTTCTTTACGGGTGAGGCCGAAGGCGGTGCGGGCGCTGCTAGGTGACGTGGGAAGGATAATGTCTAAGGACTCCATCTGTCTGTCGCTGCTGGTGGATGTTTTGCTGGGCAGGGTGATTGATGTTGATGATGGGCTACAGGTGAGGCAAATGGCCCCATTGTTTATTTTTCTATTGTTGGGAGGATTTCTGGTGGCGTCAAGCGGCGACGTCGTCCATTTATGGTTCTTACCATACTTGAGGATGTTTTCAAACATCCCTCTCTATGATTGGGGGAGCCTTACTTTGGCGACCCTTTATTTTTCGCTGGATGCATTTAGCCGGTGCTGGCGGTAGTCTTTTACTGGAGCCACGCATCTTATTTAGGTATTCTTTAATTTTTGCATTTTCCTTTCATGCATTCGCATTTTCCTTATGCGTCTTTTTTTTTTGCGGATTTCTTGTGTTTGGCAAACGTGGTTTTATGAGGTGATTGGGTGTAATACAAAGCTAGTTTCTTTGAAGGATGATACCGTTGGGGACTTTTGTCAGTTGTATCGGTGGCGGAAGGCCAATCGGTAGTCGAGGAGGTCTCTCTCTCTGGAGGCGGTGGGTGAGGCCTTGAATGGTTTCACCACTGATAGGGCAAGCCTTTCCTTCTTCAGTCTTGGTCTTTGTGTGCTCTAATTTTTATATTTGACTCATATCTGCTGGGGATTTTTTAGGTGATCTTTTACCCTTGGGGTATGACCGTTCGGGGTCGACTGGGGTGAATGCGCAGATGAGGCATTTGTTGGCGCATGAGTTTGGCCACTCTTGGTATCTCGGGGAAAGGGTGGTCTGACAGATTGCTGAGGAGGAGAAGGTGGTGCCACCTGCGAGCCCCCTATGTCTATGAGGCGAGAACGACTGTTGCCAAAGGATACGAGGATCGCAGCGATGATTGGCGAGTCCTATCTGCTGTACACCAATACGGTTGTGCCGTACGATTATATAGACTTTATGACGAGTTGGATGATGGTTCCCTACATATATGATGCACTTCCCTTCCCTCCTACGGGTTTGAGTCGGCCAGTGGGGTCCTCTCACAGCGATGCAGGTGCGTCAACATCTGCAGCGGTGGTGACTTTAGAGGTCCCCTTTGTGCGGTTGCATACTCCTTCATACAACATCCCGCGGGTTGATGGAGGGATGGTGCCTATGTTGCATCGTCCGCATGCGATGTATCTGAAGGAGTTGCGATTGACAGAGGAGGTTCTTCGTCCTTTGGTATATCTTTCTATTCCTTTTTCTTGGTTTATATTTTATCCATTTTGATCTTTTCTATTTGATACTGATTCTGCCTTTTCTTGCAGCAAGTTTGGGTGTCCACCACTTGGCTGAGGGTCATTAGGGATTGGATATCTTCGGTGACTACCCACATTCGGGACGCGATTCCAGTTCCTTCTTTCTTGGTGTCGTCTTCCTCATCCGGGGACGAGTCTGGTTTAGGTAGTGGTGGTACATCATCTCGTCGCAGGAGAAAGAGAGAGCGTCGTAGGGGTGGAAGCTCTTAGGAGAGAGAGGGGGAAGGTTGAGGTGAGAGATAAATATATATATATATATATATAAATAGAGAGAGAGAGAGTGTGGGTTCGGGCCGAGTCCCGTTATTTTTCTGCTTTTCTTTATTTCCTGCAAGTTTGATGTGGCACAAAGAAATATCTATGCAATGCAATTAAGTTTTTTGATTATTTTCTATTTAATGATGAATGAATGAATGAATGCACATGATCTTTTTACTTTGCTGCTGAGACCGTAAAAAGAAATATTTTTTAGATTTGAAGGGAAGTTTTATTCATATTGAAAAATTATATAAAGATGGAAGGGGGATTTTTGAAATTTTGTTTGAGAATATCAATTTATTTTTATTGAGTTTTCTAATTTTGACAAAAGTGGAAAACGGAAAATTTCTAAAAATAGGGGGTTGCCGATCGATAAGTACCTTGTCCTGCCTATCGGCAGGTTAGTCCAGTCCAATCAATCAAAGCTTTATTTGGTACCCTCTTCAGACTTTGGTACCTTGTGGGGTAGGATTTCCTCCGATTTCTGCAGGGGTTATGTCTTTTGTGAGGGTTTTCAGGTATAAAATCGGGGTAAGGGTGGAGTGTTTTCATCACACCTTCACATCCTGACTTTTTTATTCCGTGAGATGGATCTCCCTGGTAGTGTTCAGTTTGCCAACGTCCTCGAGACTTTGGAGGCGATGTGCTCCTACAATGTTGACTACGATGCTTTCAACATGCGTCGAGTCTCTTTATGGTATAATCGGCCCATAGAATGGAACATGCTGATGGCGGCAGTACAATTCTGGTACTCCGAAGACCATGTATTCGACTTTGGCTTGGAAGAATTCTGTCCGACTTATGATGAATTTTTGCCATGTTGGGAGTAAATCCTAGTGTCATGGCTACTATGCTTAAATTTTCTCGATCTCCCCGAGAGTTATTGGTTGGACTTCTACGTGTCTCGCCCTCAATGGGTAGATCCTTGGTTACTGGAAGAATGATTTCTCTTCTAGCGGTGTTGCGGTTCGTGCATTTATAGGAGGTTGGTGATACTAGATATGCCGTAGTTATCGTTCTGGTCTTGGTTTCAAAATTACTGCTTGTGAACGGGGAGCTGCTGGTGGACCCACAACTTGTAGCTATTACTTCATGGATGTCCTACCATTTAAATCCTACGGAGGTGATACTGACGGAGACTCTAAATGGCCTGGATGCCTGACGAGAAGGTCGTTCTGACTTTCTGAGAGGTATCCCTGTAATGCTGTTTATGTGGTTGTATGAAAGATTTCGCCTAGTGACCCCTCTGGAATACCCTTTGTCGGATATAACCAACTTCTTTTTGCGCCATTTCATCAGTGTTGGTATGGATATTGAGAGCTAGGAGAACTAGTTTGTGGAGCATAGGGCTCTAAATCTATACTGGTCAGTGCCTTAGTGGGGACAGTTATTGTCTATTTTGGAACTAGGAGAATACTTGTATGTTCGGATGGTTGGTCTCAGACATACCTCTTTTTATTTCCCTTGGTGTCTTCTGCATCAATTTGGTTGGGATTAGGTCATGCCACCTCGGACACTAGACTTCTTTCTGATAGAAAATTTAACAGAGCGTTTGCGCATGCCGCTTGGCTCTTTGTGGGAGAGTCGACATTCGTCGACCCGTCCCTCTCAGTCTGTTGGTAGAGTTTGGCACATCCATGGGGATTATATGGAGTGGTTATGGAGAAGAGTAGTTAGCAATATGTTGGTAGTGGAGACTGGACAAAGGTGGATCGTCTCATCTGATACCATGGAGGGAGGTGTGGTATTTTTTTCGAGGCTCGTTCGAGCTTATCGGTTTATGGAGAGTCTTCGGCAATCCATTTAGGCAGGGGAAACTTGGGGACCCCAAGATGTAGATGATGATGGAGTGGGATCCTCTGGTAGATGTGGATAGGACTCTTGGAGAGTTTTATTTTTTTTGTAATGGGGAATAAATTTGGGAATTTTATTTGGCTTTTTAGGAAGGTAGGGGGAAGGGAGTCATCCGTTTCTTTTCTTATGTAATTGCACTGTAATATCTTATTAGTGAAATGAATAAGTTTTTGATCATCTATCTGTGCCTTTTGATGAATTTTTTATTTTTGAATTATCTATACTGATCGCTAAGGCATGCATAATCCTTTTGTTTAAGTATATGTTAGAATGAATTGTCGTTCTCGAAGATAAGAAAAGAATTGTTTTTTGTGAAAAAGAATGGTTCATGGTCATGTAAGATGTATGTGTTGCCTACATACCTATGGGGTTTTTGAAAGGTTTTAATTTTTCTGAGAATGATTTTTGTAGAGGATCAGGCCCACGTAGTTCTAGGTAGAGGGAAATGAAGATTTTTTATTTTTTATTTTTTTATTTTTTTTAGAATAGAAAAGGAGATGAGAAGATTCGTAGCACGTCGAGATTTCGGACTAAGGGTAAAATTTCTTGAGACGGTTCAGGTTGACTGGACGAGCCATCTCTTATCTATCAAAGTCAGTGAGCATGGAGGCACCGCCAAACAAGATCTTCTTCACAATGTATGGGCCACTCAAATTGGGCTTGAATTTCCCTCTAGGGTCCCAGATGGGCTCTACTATATCTCTGAGGGATAAATCCCCCTCTCGGATACTGCGGCCCTTAACTCTATTATTGAATGATCATGATATATGGCGATGGTACCCTTGTATGTGATACAGCTCTTTTAATCTCCTCTCGTCCAAGAGAGAGAGCTCGTCGAGGCGGCTTTGATGTCAGTCCTCCTCACTGACTTGACTTTTGAGCATGACACGAAGGGAAGGGATTTCTACTTAAAAAGTTAGGATTGCTTCCATTACGTATACTAGAGAGTAAGGGGTATCCCCAGTAGAGGTTCACATTGAGTTTCGGTAGCCCCATAGGGCGTATGGGATTCGATCGACCCAATCTCGACAACTTTTGGTTATTTATTGATGATGGCTTTTAGATTCTTGTTGGTGGCTTCGACTGCACCATTGGTTTGAGGTCGGTAGGGAGAATAATTATTTCTCTGAATCCCATACTCGTTGACCACTTCTATGACTTTTGCCTCAAAATGCAACCCGTTATCTGACACTAGCTCGCGCGGGACCCCATATCGGTAGATGATGTTTTTCTTGATGAATTAGGACACTTTCTTGGCATTCAGGACTGCGTATGACTCGACTTTGACCCATTTGGTGAGTAATCAATTGAAACTCGAATGAAGTCATGCCTATTCGAGGCCTTAGGTGTATCTTTCCCTATGATGTCGATACCCCAGGTGGAGAATGGCCAGGGAGAAGTCATGTTATATAATTCTTGCGGAGGCAAGTGTTAAAGGTTGGAGAACTGTTGGAATTTGAGGCATCTCCGAACACAGGCGGTGCAATCCTGGATCATGGTTTTCCAGTAGTAGCCTTTTTGCATGATCTTCTTGGTAAGCATGTGACAGTTCATGTGGGGCCCGCATTCCCTACTGTGGATTATCTGCATTACCTCTTTAATGCCAGCCTCTGCGATGCAGTGTAGATGAGTTCCATCAAAGTTTCTCTTAAACAGTGCTTTATGACAGATGATGTACTGGGTAGCCAGTCTTCGGAGGGTTACCCAGTCCTTCTTATTGGAACCCTCGGGATACTTACCATGCTTAATGAGGTGCCAGATATCATAGTACCAGCAATTATCTAGCTTGGGATCTTATTTGGTGATGATCTCAATGTGTTAGCAATGGTTTGGTTTATCTTGATTTTGGATTAAGAAGGGGGTCATTATTATTCCTTCGGGAATGTCGACCATGGAGGCTAAGGTAGCAAGGGCATCGGATAGGTTATTTTTTTCTTGAGGTAGGTAATGGAAGGTGATGTATTTGAATTGATAGGCTAGTTCTTCTAAGTGGTCATGTAAAGGTTGGATTTTCTCGTCCTTGACTTCCCATTTTCTAAGCACTTGACCAATAATGAGGGCAGAATCCCCATAGACATCTAGGCATTGAATTCCACTCTTGAGAGCGACTTTGAGGCCTACTATACACTCATCGTATTTAGTCATATTGTTATTATAGGGGCAATTCATCTTGATAGTGATGGGAGTATGGGAGTCATCTGGGCAATCAGAAGTATCCCAATGCCATATCCCTTTTTTTGGCAGTGTCATCGAAGAACATTTTCCATCGAAGGTCATCTTAAGCTGTGTAGAGGATGTTTTCATCTGGGATTTTGGAGATTCAGTTGTCAGCTTCTTCCATGGGGTAGTCAGCGAGGTAATCAGAGATGGCTCTTCCTTTAATAGCTTTCTGCATGACGTACATGATATCAAACTCGTCTAGGATCATCAACCATCGAGCCATTCGGTTGGATAAGGTGGGTTTTTCAAGCAGGTACTTGATGGGTTCCATTCGGGATACAAGTTTAATGGGAAAGGCGAGCATGCAGTGTCGTAACTTTTGGGTGACCCAAAGCAGTGTAGTTGACTTCGTATCTGGCCAATTTTTGACTGGCATAATAGATGGCTCTTTCTTTGTGGGAATCCTCAAGGTATTGGGCTTGTAAAGCCCCAGCTGTAGTGTCAGTTATGGTTAGATATAGAAGCGAAGGAAGACCAGGCTATGGTGGCATGAGTACCGAAGGTTGGGTCCAATATTATTTGATTCGGTCAAAATCTTCTTGGCACTCCTCATTCCAAATCTTGGTTGAATCCTTTTAGAGAAGTTTGAAAATAGGTTTGCATATGGAGGTTAGCTGGCTGATGAACCAACTGATGTATTCTAATTTCCCAAGGAAACCTCGGACTTCTTTCTCCATTCGAGGAGGTGGCATCTCAAGTATGGCTTTTATCTTGGCAGGATCTACTTCTATACCCTTATCACTAACCATGAATCCCAAGAGTTTTCCCTTTGTAATGCCAAAGACACATTTCTTTGGATTGAGTCTCATCTGATATCATCGCAATCGTTCGAAGAAAATTCAGAGAACGTGAACATGACCTTCTCTAATTTTGTATTTGATAATCATATCATCCATATAGACCTCGACCTCTTTATGAATTAAATCATGCAGGATGGTTGTGGCAGCCCTCTAGTAGGTAGCCCCAGCATTCTTGAGACCGAATGGCATAACAGTGCAGCAAAAGGTTCCCCATGGGGTGATGAATGCGATTTTTTCTTGGTGATCTGGGTGCATTTTTATTTGGTTTTATCCGAAAAACCCATCAACGAATGACTTGAGAGCGTGAATGGCTATGTTTACCACGATTATGTCAATATTAGGTAGTGGGTAATCATCCTTTGGAGAGGCTTTGTTCAAGTCCCGGTAGTCTACACACATCCGAACTTTCCCTCCTGATTTCGGTACATGCACTATGTTGGCTAGCCATGTGGGATATTCGATCACATGAATGAAACCCCCGTTCAACTGTTTGACTACTTCTTCTTTGACTTTGAGCGACCATTCAGTGTGGAGCTTTCTCAACTTTTGTTTAACTGGCTTGTAATCTGGAAGAGTACGGAGCTCATGCTGAGCTATTTCAGGATCAATGCCGCGCATATCATCATAGGACCACGTGAAGACCTCCACGAATTGCTTTACTAATTCGTCGAGTTGCACACGCTCATGCTTATCAAGGGTAGCCCATATCCTAATCTCGTGTAGTTGGCTAATATAACCGAGGTTAACAATAACAGTCTCTTCTTCATTAACTTGAATGAGCTTATGTTGTTTGTTATTAACCTTATTTAGATCATTTAAGAATTGTTCATTTGCAAAATCATCATCATCAAGAGTTTGATTATAATCTACACAATTAATGTAAGGCACATCAAGATACTCAAAATCTTCATTTATTTCATTGATAGGAAAAACAACATTGAGAACCTCATCAAAGGAGGTCTCGATTACATTTGAGCAAGGATAGATAGCAGGAGAATAAATGGGGTAAACATTGGGGTTAGGTGGGATTTTAACAGGTAAAACGGGCGCAGCATGCCAGTTGAGGAGATGTGTATCAGCAGCTTTAATTAAGTGGGATGGATCCAGTGATATAGTGCTTGAATGAATCATGCAGAGTGTTAGCCCTAGTGTCTATAAATTGAATGAGTCCTCGGAGTCACTTTCCTCACTCTCTTCGGTATCTTTAATGAGCAGTTATACATAGTGTTGGGAACTCTCAGCCCATGGGTAAGTATCCTGGAAAAAGATATCCATTCCGGGGTTCATCTTCTTGTCTGTATGGTCATACCATGGTTCCGAAAATCAATAAAAAGGGAATTCCTCACCCTCTTTACTCAATCATCCATTAAAGTAGTCACCTGGAATAGTCCGGATGAAGTCTAGTCTTATATTTGGTCGAGACTGGAGGATCATTTTGAGATCTTGTTTCTAATGGTTGGTACCCCAAACCATAAGGAGGGAAATCCTTTTTCAGCATAATGGGCTCAAGTATACCATGTTTTCTTTACCCTAGCACCTGTTTGGGGATGAAGTGCATGTTTCTGAACATCTGAATCACATTGACATTGCCATGAGGGTTGTATTTCGGACAAACCCTTTCTTTGAAATAGTCGCCTGCCAGGAGTAGAAGTGGTTCAACTCGAAATCCTGACAGGAGCATTTCATTTTACCCGTGATATATCTCAAGGATTGGACTGTTGTTATTTTCACCCTCAGTATTATCATCGTCGCCCAAAATGGTGATGACTTGTCCATCGACAAAGAATTTCAATTTCTGATGGAGTGAGGAAGACACACCCTTGACACTGTGAAGACAAGGTCATCCGAGAAACAGGTTGAAACAAGTGGGGATGTCAATAACTTGGAATTCAACGACAGGGTTTATAGGTCCAACCCCTATTACAAGATTTATGGATCCCATCACTTCTCGACAAGTATTATCGTAGGCGCGTACAACAGTGGAGGTTGGAGCGAGGTCACTTTTTTTCAGTCCTAAGAATTTTAAGGTTCTTAATGGGAAGACATTCGAGGCGGATCCGTTATCGATAAGAGATAGTGGTACGATCTTCCCCATAACTTTGATGGAGATGATGAGTGCATGATTGTGGTTTGGCCCAATTCTGTGGATTTCTTCTTCGAAAAAGGATAGCATTCAGGTAGAGGTCAAGGATCCGACTAAATTTACCGTTTCTTCTAGTGGGGTTGAGGGAGGAACTGTGGTTCCAGTGAGCAATTTGATCAAAGCATTTATGTGAAGCTGGGAAGACATGAAAAGCTCCCATAGAGTGATATTAGTTTGAGTTTTCTTAAGCTGATCGAGGATCTTTCTCTCCTCGAGGGCCATTTCTAGCATAGGAAGGTTTTTAATGCCCTTTCCCTTATCATTGGCTGGTAGTGAGCTTGGGATCTGGTAATGCCTCCCTGATCTGGTCATGTGATTTACTGAAGAAGGGAAGAACGTGAACCCTATTTATTCATCAATCTCCGGTTGTTCTACCATCTTGTTTATTTTTTCGAGGAATTCCTCAAATGATATCATCCCACACATGTCGGCTACCAGGCCAATTTTCTCGAAAGCTTGTTCTTCATTCGAATCTTCGAATTCTTTCCCCCATCCGGTGGCAACAATTTCTTTTTTCCATATAAAGTCAATGCATTCCATAACTTCAATGGATTATTCATACAGGTCTTCCCATTATGTGAGGATAAGTAAGGGTGAAGCGACCAGGTGCCCTTATAGCTTTAGAGTATCAAGTAACTCAGTCATACTACAAATATCATTGGATTGCGTGAATGATTCTGCCATAATTTGGACAACATCATTTAGGTTGACTTCATTTATTGGTTCCACCCAACTGTCTGACTCTCGGGCCCATTTCTGTGCTTTTAATAATAGTGTACTGAATCTCTGGCAATCAATGATCATCTGTGAGGGCAATTTCAGCCCGAACTCTAGGAGTTGGTTTAACACTTTTGATAATTCCTTACTTCCATCTATATAACGGTTATGGACAGCGATGCATGATCTGGTGAGTAGTGACAGTGCCTAATCAACAAGGCTAACTGGGTGTAGGAGGAGATATGGGCAAGTTTGGAGAGGTTTGGGAGAGCATATGGGTGTGATTTGAGTTGAGGGCTCAAATTCTGACTCTCTTCTAAGAAGATTGCATTGGCATGATTTGGGAGTGGGTTATGAGTAGTGTTTGGATTAGGATTGGCTGGTGGGGCAATGGTACCCTAGTCAATTAGACCTTGGATTATGTTTCGAAGGTGAAATCATTGGTCGATGGTTTGGCCAGCAGTTTGGTGAAAGGCATAATGGTCATCTGCCTTGAAGTTTCTTGGGGGTTAATTTGGTTATCGACGGGGGTCCAAGGGTTTAATAAGGTTTCGACTTATCAGGGCCTGATGAACATTGGAGAGAGGAGCATGGAGCTCAGTGTATTCCTTTCGGACTGGGATTGGGCGGCTTTTTAGTGGCCATAAAGTGGTTAATTGAGAGATATTATTGATGGTTGAGAATGCAACACTCGCAGGTTTGTCATATTTTCTAGAGGTGAACTCTTCGGACACTTTCTTTGGCTTAACCTCTATCTTATAAATACTTTCTTTTATTTTTACTCCTGCGTCTTTGAGAGCTCAAAAATAGGGATAGTATTGTCCTCCCATCGTTGCTCAGACATGGGGTAAGAAGTTCTTCTTCACTATGTTGACTTGTTCTTCCTCGGATGGCAGATTAGTCATGGTGGATGCCTTTTCCCTCTATCAGGCTACGAAGTTACAGACTGATTACCCAGAGTTCTATTTGAGCATCTCTAAATCACGATGGGTAACCTCAAGCTCTTCGTTCTATTTATACTGCGACATGAATTCTGAGCTACATCCACCCAGCTATGGATTCTGGACTCATCAAGAGACAAAAACCATCGAAGGGCATTATCCTTCAAAGTTTGTTGAAATAATTGACCCATCACTTCTTCAGAAGCCCCTAGGAGAGTCATAAAATTGTGATAACTGCGAAGATGAACAATCGGGGGTCCACTCCCTCCGAATTTCTCAATATTTGGCATCTTGAACTTTTCGGGTAACCTTGCCTTAGGATAAGGAGACATGTGGGTGTAGTCCATGTAATTTCCAGAGATTCTGACTGGGTCGAACTTCTTAGTTAGAACCTTGAGATCTCCTTTGAACTTGTTTAACTCTTCCTCTTTTGGATCAATGATCATAGGTAAGTCAGCTCCATGTTGGCCAAGGATTGGCACAGGAAGCTGGGAATGCAGCGACCCATTAACAGGAGGGGCATGTGGAGCTTGATGATACTCTTAGGGAACCCATATAGGCTCGGTAGACCCATTGCACGAGGGAATTGGGCCTACGGCTCTTGAGGAATAGGAACCTGGTTTCGTTGCATCTCTCGAACCTCAGTCTGAAGGTTGTCAATCTTGGACATGAGCTGAGCTAAAACCGTCGTCAGATCTGGCTACACAACTGGTACTTGATATGTGTTCTCCATGGAAAGTGGATGGATACCGGACTCAGAAGAAGTAGCAGGGTCACGGACGGAATTCAGGGGTGATTTAACTGAAGACCGAAGCCAATAAGGAGCCAGGTCAAGGGCGTGCGATCGACCTGAGAGGCGTAAACTGGGATTTTTTTTTTAAAAGAATGAAAATATTTTTGACATTTTTTTAGATTGAAAGACAAAATATTTTTGGATTTTTGATAAAGAAAGGATAAATGTTTTTGGATTTTTTTACAAAGAAAGGAGAAATAGTTTTGGATTTTTGATAAAGAATGGAGAAATGTTTTTGGATTTTTGATAAAGAAAGGAGAAATATTTTTGGATTTTGATAAAGAAGGGCGAAATATTTTTGGGAGACGGGTCTCAGCATGATTATTAAAATTATGTTCTCACTTGTATTAAATTCTACTAAATGCAAAATGAAATGCCGGACGGGACCCGAGCCTAGAAAAGTTAGGTTCGTAACATATGTAAAGCTATGGCTGGACTTGTAACCAGGCTCACAGGAAGGGTCCCGTTTTAAAAATGAGCAAAAATTTGGGCGATAGTCTGACCCAGAATTTTGGCAGAGTTTTGGGTTGAAACTGATAATCTAACATGTGTATCCTAGGCTTGACACCTATATGCGGGTATGCAGTTGGTTGGATGAATTGGAAAGGGTCACCCCTTTGGTGTGGCTTCCACGATATACATCTTGCTTTTGAGGGCAATCAATACGTATGTACAAGCCATTTGATATACTTGAGTGTACGTAAATTACCTCACTATATACCTCATGGGAACGGTACGTGTGAGAGAGAATTCAATAGACTCAGCGTACGTGAACGAGTTCCCTGCGATATACCTCCCGTTATGACTTAGGTCAAGCGATACGATGCGGGGGAACCGTTCGATATACTTCAAAGCTACTTGGCCAATGGAAGGTGAGAGTCATATCGCTTAGGCTAACTATGCCCTGCCGGACCAGCTCCCATCACGAAGTGACCCTCTAGTTACTGGACAAAAATTTGGTCAATCACAATGGTTTTTGGTGATGTCGTGTGAATCATGCATGATTCTCTTATTAGTATCTTATGATGAGAGTATCTTTCTTGATCATGCCCAACAGGGAGAAAAGTAGGAGTACCAATGGTATACCAAGTATGGATGGGTGATGCATGCAACATGGGGACATGCGATCCTAGGTGCACATGGTGTGAAGTGTACATGGAGAATCTTCTGTAGGTGTGTGAATAGAAGAATAAGCATGGGGTACACATGAATAATAAAGGGAAACATGTAACATAGGAAAAAATACAAACAAATATAATCACCCATGTAAATAGAGTCTAGCCCTCAAAATATCCCTAGCGGAGTCTCTACTGTGACCATCCCCCCGATCCTCGCGGTGGGTGGGACGGAGAATAGTGGGCGTCTTTAACGCCGAGAGGATCCATGTACCGCGCGTCCCTCTGTGAAGCGCTTTGGCCAACGTCGGTGATGAGGTGAAGAATGTAAAAAGATGGAGTCGCCAGTCTATTTTACTCAAAACAAACAAAAGAAAAAGGGGCCGTCCTGAAGGATAACATTCAAAGACATACTGATACCTACGAAACCAAAAATGATTCAAAAAGGGTTCGGAGGCTAAGTTACGAAATGGGAAGGTGTTAGGGACCCATTTCGCCCCTATAGTCTCTCATGAATTATTGCTATTTTCTTTTATTTCCCTGTGATATGTGTGCATGTGTATATGTAGTGTAGATAGGAATCATCAACTTATATCATGGAAGAGATAAAGCGAGTCATCCGTAGGAATGTTCCTAAATGTTATATTAGAAAAATAGGATTTACGCGATTATCCTAGCGTTGATCGTTATAACGAAACGATAACACATATGGGATAATACGCCGCTAAGCACAAATATACTTATATGTAAATATATAGAATCTAAGGGAGTTAAGTTTAAAGAACATAGAAAAATAGAAAATGAGAGAAAAGTAAGAATAGGACTCGAGTGCCAAGTTTTACCCCGAGACGCCTACGTAGCCTATAGAGGCATCAAAGTCCACGTAGTTCGTATGCAAAACTAGGGGTGGGGTTTATGCCATAAATCCAACCGGGGACTTCTCTTATATGTGTGCGTGTGTGTAAAAAAGTGTTTTAGTTGTGAGAAAAGTGTGAGAATTCTCGTTTGGAATTTATGAGCAAACCCTCTTTTTCTTATTTTTTTTGTGTTTTATTTATATGAAAATAAGAGATGTGCAATAATACTAAATAAAAAGTATATTAGGATATTTGAGATGATAGAATAAAAAGTGCTAAGTAATAAAACAAATTAATGCGAATTTAGGAGAATTTAAAGAGAGAGTTGAGAAAGTTGGACCTTCTTGAAGATCTTGAGCTTGATCTTAGATGTTGGAGAGAAGCCCTTGCACTTGGGTGATGATGGAGGGTGGTCAATTCACCAAGTTTGATGAAAAATATGATGAAAGGTGAAGGTTGGAAAGGGAATTGGATGTGGAAATCACGCTGGTTTCAAGAGGGGTTTTCTGAGATCACTGAGAGTGATGGATTTTAGATCTTGTTTTCCCATGGAAGGAGGTTAGGCCCTCCTTTTTATAGGCCCAGGGCATTACCGATCGACATATCCCTGGTCCTGCCAATTGGCAGGTGTGTTTAGGCACACTACTGATAGGTAGGGTTTTGAACCTGCCATTTGGTAGTCTCTTTCAGGTTCCTTTGGAAAATCGATCGTTGAGCGCAAACCGTTGATCCTAATTGTGCACGGGGTGAACCATTAGAAAGGTACTTCAGAGAACTTCGAAAGTCTTTTGGACTGTTCCTGGGTCTGGGAGTTAACTTTGGGTCAAATGTGGCTCGAAAGCATTCGTCGATCCTTTGAACGAGGAATCATCGGACGCAAATGGATCGTTCGTCTGCATGGTAAGTCAGAATCTTGCAGGGGGTGGACTGTTGGAAAGATTAGGAGATGTGATTCGACATTCCAAAGAGCTTGACTCGATTCGGGGAGTTGACTTGGTCAACCGGTGCCTGGAAGCATTCGGTGACCTTTCGGAGTAAAACGGATGGTTAGTCCGTACCGTAAGTCAGAATTGCGCACGGGGTGGACCGTTGGAAAGGGGTTTCAGTGACCTTAGAAGATTCATTCAGTATCAGTCAAACTGAAGAGTTTATGTTGGTCAAACGGAGCCTGGGAGCATCCGGTGACCTCTTGATCAAGTTTCGGGGGAAATGGGTCATTCGTCCGCACCGTAAGTCAGAATCACGCACGGGACGGACCGTTGGAAAGGGGTTTCAGTGACCTTTGAAGAATCATTCAGTCTTATTCAATCTAAAGAGTTTGAATTTTGGTGAAATGGAGCCTGGGAGTGCCCGAGGGCCTTAAGGTCGGTACTCGAGGTATGATTTAGGTTTGTAGTGATGAGGGGAGGTGCTAGGGAACCTACGGAGAGTTTAGGGGTTGTTACAATGGGCTCTCTACAGAGCCCCTCGACGGGTGAGTTTGGAACAAACGATAGCCATCGAATAAACACCACATGATGCCTTTGAAAGTGGTCAATTATGAGGACCTAGGGATGAGGATGACCGATTCTGCGGGTCGAGGATGATTATGAAGGCTTAAAGATGAGGGTGATCTATTCCGTGGGTCAAAGTCAATTATGAGGGCTTAAGGATGAGGGTGACCAATTCTGCGGGTCGAAGCCAATTTTAAGGGCTTAACGATGAGGGCGATCGATTCTGCAGGTGGAAGCCAATTCTGAGGTCTTGAAGATGAGGGTGAACGATTCTGTGGGTTAAAGCCAATTCTAAGGGCTTGAAGATGAGGGTGACCGATTCTTTAGGTCAAAGCCAATTCTGAGGGTTTAAAGATGAGGGTGACCGATTCTGCGGGTTGAAGCCAATTCTGATGGCTTAAACTGAGATGACCAATTTCATGGGTTGAAGCGAATTCTGAGGGATCAAATTGTGATGACCAATTCTGCGGGTCAAAGACAATTCTGAGGGATTAAATTGAGATGACCAATTCTGCAGGTCGAAGCTAATTCTGATGTCTTAAATTGAGATGACCAATTCTGCGGGTCGAAGGCAATTCTAAGGGCTTAAGTTGTGATGACCAATTCTACGGGTCGAAGCCAATTCTGAGCGCTTAAGTTGAGATGACCAATTCTGCAGGTCGAGGAAAATTTTGAGGGCTTAAATTGAGATGACCAATTCTGCGGGTCGAAGCAAATTTCGAGGGCTTAAATTGAGATGACCAATTCTGGATGTCGAAGCCAATTTTGAGGGCTTAAGTTGAGATGACCAATTCTGGAGGTCCAAGCCAATTCTGAGGGCTTAAATTTAGATAACTAATTTTACGGGTCGAAGCCAATTCTGTGGGCTTAAATTTAGATGAACAATTCTTCGGGTCGAATCCAATTCTAAGGGCTTAAGTTGAGAAAACCAATTCTACGGGTCGAAGACAATTCTGAGGCCTTAAGTTATGATGATCAATTTTGCGGGTCGAAGCCAATTCTGAGGGCTTAAGTTCAGATGACTAATTCTACGGGCCGAAGTCTATTCTGAGGGTTTAAGTTGAGATGACCAATTCTGCTGGTCGAAGCCAATTCCAGAGGGCTTAAATTGTGATGATCAATTCTGCGGTTCGAAGCCAATTCTACGGGCTTAAGTTGAGATGACCAATTCTGGGGGTCGAAGCCAATTCTGAGGGATTAAATTGAGATGACCAATTATGCGGGTCGAAACCAATTATGAGGTCTTGAACCGATTATGCAGGTTGAAGCCAATTCTGAGGGTTTAAATTGAGATGACCAATTTTGAGGGATGGACGGCTGGAAAGGGGTTTCAGTGCCCTTCGAAGATTCATTCAGTATCAGTTGAGCTGAAGAGTTTGACTTTTGGTCAAATGGAGCCTGGTAGTGCCCGATGACCTTTAGGTCAGTACCCGAGGTTTGACTTAGGTTTGTAGAGATGAGGGGAGGTTCTAGAGATCCTACGGAGAGGTTAGGGTGTGTTAGAATGGGGTGTCTACACATTTCTTATATTTGTGTTGCCATCATTACATCTCTTTTGTAGAGAAAGAAAAAGAAAAATAACGAGACTCAGCCCGATCCCCCACACTTTCTCACCTTTCTCTCTCTCATACACACACCTTTCTTTTTTCTTTCACTATCATTCTCACTCTCTCTATGATCTCCCATCTCGGTGATTCATGTGCTTCCATCGGTAACGAGGTGAGGAGCCTTCGCTACCCGATCCATTTCCCTCCTCAGATAAAGCTGATGGCACGAGATAAGACAAAATCACGATTGACTCCCGAATGTGAGCAGTCACATAAGACACCCAATCTCAGATGTCCCTCAACCAGGTAGTCAACACCTAGACTTGCTGCAAGAATAAAAAAGAGCAAGTCAATCAGTTTGAGGCAAAGAAGGAATCAGAAAAATAAAAAGCAAAAGGATAAACATATACCTCTAGCTCGAGGATGTACTCCATCAGCCCCAACACCTACAGTTCCACACATTAGGGTGATGAAGCATTCTCATCGATCCTCCCCCAGGAAGTCTGGTGTTTTAAGAGGGAGGAGAAAGTCATAAAAATGGAACCTCTGACTTTTTCGTCGCTACTGACATCGACGCACCATTTGTGTTGTGGATAGACCCCACTAGCCGACTCGTACCCATGCCTAAAACTTTAGGAGGCCGAGTCATATTTACCACATCATAGATACATGACAGCATCACCCAGCTCATCACAAAATCGAGATAATCATATGTCACCATTGTGTCCGTGTAGAATGAATAGGGCCCGCCTATCATTGCTTCCACTCGGGAATCCTTCAACATATCTCGCACCTGACTCAAATATCTCGAGGGAATAACTAGTGGGATCGCCACCTCATCCTCCAAAATCTGTAAGACTACTCTCTCCTCTAGATACCAAGAGTAGACAAACGTATACACCTGCAATTGGCGCACCTGCACATTCCCTCCAATCACCCCTGTATGTTGGATGGTCGTCCTCCATAGATAGAAGGTCGCTTACATTCTACTAAGACAAAGTCAATACTTGTACAAAGGAAAATGCCAAAAAAATAAATTGAAAAGAGAAAATAAGAGATAACCCAGTCACTCGTCAGGTCATTCAAGACCTGATGCACTGCCGTCAAGGAAAGAGACCGCCTCGATTTCCCATTTGACTTCCTCCACTGGTACATCCGGAAGAAGCCCCCGACTGATCATCCTACAAACTAATTAAATGGGCATTGATCCTAATCACCTTGTAGAACCACGTTTGCAAAAGGACAAGGGTCATCAATCAGAAGAATGCAATTAGGAATAAAAGGAAAATGTATAAAGGAAAAGTACAAAAGTAAAAATACCTCCAATAGATAAGTGGCTCCAGTAAAAGTCTACAAGCAACATCGGCTAAAATAATCTAAAGATGAATAAAGGGTCTCCAAAGTCAGGCTCCCCCACTCAAATAAAGGAATATTCAAAAATACCCTAAAATATGGTAATAACCATAAGTGGACGACGTCGCCGCTCGGCGCTAGCATAAATCCTCCCAAAGGAAAAAGAATGAATAAATGAGCCATCTGAGAACCTACATCCCATTGGTCTATCTGACGACTCAATAAAACCTCTCGAAGAAGAAATATACAGATCGAGTCCCCCAGGAGTATCCGTCCAACCTCACCTAATGCCGCCTCCACCACCGTCTGTGTCACCTTTAGTGTACGATTAACCTCTATCTAGGTCCCCTCATAATCTATCCCTAGAAAATGTTGTAGATCAATAGGGATCATCGTCATCTCCCCAAAACCCAAATGTATGGTGTGGGTAGTGTCTTAACACCTCTCCCCCAGAGCATATATAATTGTCGTCGAGTGGGGCATCCCATCCAATGTAGACACGAGACTACCAAAATCCGCTAAAGAAACCATCTAGTGCACCGCCGGATGAAGATGATCCCACATGTCTCTAAACCCTGTCATCTCTCAGGAAAGAAGAATCATCGCAGCAATATCAATCTATCAAAATAAATAAGAAACAACTTTTTATCAAAATTCAAAAAAATAAGAAAATGCAAGAAAAAGTGAAAAAGAATGCCAAAAGTCATGCAATACTTACATAACCATCAGGGTTCCTCACTCTAGATGATTAATGGTATGCATGCTCACACAAAAGAGTCTGCTCTTTGGAAACAGGCTCGGATAAGTCGAAGACATTCTCGTTGCCCAACATTAAAGGTGCCCTGGTCTGCCACTCCAAGCGCGCCCAATCATCAACACCTAGCCATGCCATGTGGATATCACTGCTAGAAAAGTCCGCCATTTTCTAAACTGAAATGAAAAAGGAATGCTAGAGTAAATCGTAGGAGAGAGAAGAAAAAGATAAGAAAGTAAGAAGCTGTGAAAAATGAAGAGAACTCGCCCCTTTTTATAGGAGGCTATGGGGTATGTCGATCGGCATTCCCCTGACACCCTCCGATCGGCACTCTTCCTTCCCCTTCCCTAGGCAGTCCAAAAGATTGTGCCACTGCCGTTTGGCATCCCCAACAACCTGTCGGTCGGTAACCCCATGAAATTTCATACAAAAAATCACAGAAAATTCCCCAAAAAATTCTAAAATTACCCAATGAATAGTGGAATAATTATTCACCAAGAAAATCATTTCTTATGTTCCCCAAGTCCCCAGTGAGATTTATACCATAATTTTATCCCCATATTAATCCCTAAAAACATAGTTCACCCATTACCACTCCTCGGCGGAATCTCGAGAACCTTAAACTTAGCAGCAATCAAAATCTCCTCACGAAAGCTACCCATTTTCCAGTAGGAATTTCCCAATTAAACTTTTCCCCAAAAAAATTCCAAATTTCCCCAAACAGAATTAGAAGCCCTAACCGAATATGCTCTCCCCAGCAACACATTCCCCAGCAGAATCCCAAAATCTCATGTCATAAACTGTATCCCCAAGTCGAATTCCCGACTAAGATTTTCCATTTCTCTCAAAAAGGACATAATCCCCAGACGAATGTATCCTCCCTAGTGGAGTCTCAAATAGAAATCCCCCAGGAGAGATACTCCCTACCAAATTAAGGTCATTAGAATTGATCACGACCCTCAGAATTGGTCTCTCCCACTTAAGGTCCTCAAAATTTACCTCGATCCTAAAAATTTGTCGCTTCCACTTATGGTTTTCAGAATTGGCCTCGACCCACAAAATTGGTCACCACAACTTAAGTTCCACATAATTGATCCTGGCCCGTAGAATCGGCCATCCCCAGTACTACCTTAGGACCTCAAAAATGACCTCGACCCTCTAAATTGGTCATCCTCATTCTTTTAGGTCCGTGGAATCGATCTCTTTCCCGAAGCATCATGTGGTGTCTATTCGACGACTTTCACTTGTTACAAGCTCACCCGTCAAGGAGATCTATAGACACCACATTATAGGACCCCTCTAAGTCTTTACTTAGGTCCCTAGCACCACCCCATTTCATTACAAACCCTAGGTCATACCTCGAGTACCGATCTAGAGGCCATCAGGAGCTCCTAAGCCCCATTTAGATCCAACCAACTTCATCATGAGAGCAAAAGATCAATAAATCCTCAAAGATCTCTGAATCCCATTTTGAATGGTTTGTCCCATGTATGAATTGGCATAATGGTTTAGACATACGAACCATTTTTACTACTGAAAATCAATCTGGAGGCCACCGGACATTCCCAGGCCCCACTTTGACCCCAATAAACTTCATCATCAAGAAAAAGCTCCATGTATCTTCGAAGTTCAGTGACACCTATTTCCAAATGGTCTGCCTCATGCATGAAATGGCATAATCGTTTGGATGAACGATATGTTTTCCCTCAAAAACTAATCCAAAGGCCACTGAGTACTCTCAGGCTCTATTTGACTAAGGTTAACTCTTTATATTGAATGATAATGAATGGATCTTTGAAAGTGATTGAATACCCTTTCCAATAGTCCATCCCGTGCGTTAATCAGCCTTACAATGCGGACGAAAGACCCATTTTACTCTAAAAGGTCACCGGACGCTTTCGGGACCTGTTTGACAAAAGTCAACTCTCCGAACTGAGAAAAACTCTTTGGATCGTTGAATTAACCCATAGAACCTTAACAACATTCTACCCCGTGCGCGATTCTATCTTACGATTTGGACTAACTATCCATTATCATTCGATGATTTTTTGTTCAAAGGATCAACGGGTGCTTCAGAGCCACATTTGACCCAAAGTCAAATCTCGAACCCGAAAGCATCCTAAAGAACTCTTAAAGGTATCAAAATTAACTTTGTAACGATATACCCCATTCATGATTTGGATTTACGGATTGGGTTCTACGATCATTTTTCTAACAAAATATGTATGAGACTACCGATTGGTGGTCCATTTCCCTGCCTATCGACCGTGTGTCTTGGGTCGCCTGCATATTAGAAGAGATAGGTGTATGTTGATCGGCAACCCCTACCCGGTATAATGATGGCATGAGCTCACTCTCAAGACACACCTCAAATCCATCAATATTAGTGATCTCAACAACATTCTCTTTCAATCAGAGAAGTTACCTTATGTGAAATTCCTTTCCATCTTTTATTCCCATTATTTTCATAGCCAATTTTGCAAAATATCCTTTTCTCTCATCCAGCATTTATCCCAACATGTAAGGGGTCTCATCAAGGATCAATATCCAACCTCAATTCTCTAAAGAAGGTCCAAATATCCTTTTCTCTCGTTAAATTTCTTTATTTTCACATTAGTTACATGAATTCTCAATTTATCTTTTACTTTATATCATACACATTAATACCTCATACTTTATTAGATATATTACACATAATTTATTTTCTATAAAAAAAACCCAAAACAAAGAAAAAGAGGCTTACACCTATAAATTTTGACGGGATTCTTCCTCACATTTTCTCAAACCTAAAATACGTTTTTATACACACATATATATAATAAATTCCCATTTGAATCTATGGGGTAAATCCCACCCTTATGTCGTATGCGAACTATGTGAAATTTCACGCGTTTGGGGTTGAAACATGATACTCGAGTCCACTTTTCCACTTTTCCTATTTTGACATTTTTATCCTTTTTATTTTATTTATATAATACTCTATATATCATACTTTTCATTCATATTTGACGTTTTATCTAACAAATATTACCGTTTCATTGTAATGATCAATATGTCGACGCACATCATATTTTTTAATTATTATTTTGAAAATATTCCTTTGGATGACCTCACTTTATCTGTTTCATGATATGAATCGAGAGATTCCGATCTCCATTTATATATACACGCATACACTTCATGGAGAAATTAAGGAAAATAGTAACATAAGCCCATGAAAGATCGAAAGGGCAAGATGGGTGCTTAACACCTTCCAATTCCATAACTTAGCCCCCGAACCTCTGAACTATTGGTTTCGTAAGCATCAATTTATCTTTGATGCTTCTCTCTCGCAGCGACGACATGTTCTTTTGCCTGTTTTATTCCAAATAAGTTGGTGACTCCATCTCTTTATATCACCCCACATTGACGACGGTCGAAGTTTTCTAGAGAAAGGGTGAGAGACCTTCTCTCCCTCCCCGAGTGAGCGTGCGCAAGTGCTGGAAGCCCCCCCGAGGCGCACAAGAGAGATGGAAGGAGCCCCGAAAGAGAAGGGATGGCCATAATATCTTTTATTTTTTCTTGCAATTATTTATTTAATTACTTGCACTTCTCTTTATATATAATATGTTGTGTAATGCATGTGTTAATTAACTGGATAATTAGGAACACACATTTTATGGACAACATTGATTATTTATTTATAGGTTGGCCTAGATCACTAATTTTCTCCAAAAATTCTTATTGTGCTTTATTATTTTCTAAATTGAATTAAAATTAGGGTAATTAAACTTTAAGGTGTGACTTTAATTGAGATCTCCATTTTTTTAAATTTAAATTATTTTATTATTTTAAGAAAAATTAAAATATGAGATCAAGGTGTGACTTAAAATGTGAGTTTCGGATCATGACTCACTATGAACAAGTGAGTACTCATGAGAAAACGGGGTCCGTAGGGTGGTCTGGTTATATGTACAAATCGTAGTTTAGGTCACACACAGAAGCCAAATTCAATTTTGGATCATTTTATCTCGATTAATTAGTTGAACCTAAACATGCAAGATATTGAATCTAAATTGAAAGCTAAAAGGCACAAACATAGAGGACAAGATTTGAGGAAACCCCATTTTCGGGTATAATCATTTTTTAGCACTGTTACAATTATGTATTATAAAATGACACAACAGACTTATGGAAATTAGACTCCACTAAGAAGCATAGTTATACCTTCCTTCCATGTTATTGATAGCAAGTGATGTAAATACAACAAATGCCGAGAGCAAACTCCACTTGCCTCGGTATCCACTAATTAGCCTTAGGAAATTCTATTCCTATCTTCAGTAGAGAAGGATTACTTCAAAAGTTTTAGATAAAGATATGTTTTCTTTAGGTTTTGATAAAATCATCTCAAATCATCTAAGGGGTTTGGATTTGAAAATAAAAGAGTTTGATCATCAAAAGATGTCTAAAAGGCTTGATTAGAAAAGGCAAGATCATATCTCTATATATAGGGAGAAAAATATCCAAGAGATAGTCTTAAAAGATTGCAATTGAATTTAGGTAAAAAAAACTAAAAAAAATTAACTCGTTCGAATGAGGTAGATCTCGTTCGAATGAAGTACCTTATCTCGTTCTAACACCTATCAAATGAACTTCCCAACGAGATTCCAGTGAGGCCAATATTTGACAAAAAAGATCTCGTTCGAAGCAGTTCTAATGAGAATCGTATACTCATTCGAAGGATATACAATGTCATTTTAAACGACTTTGCTAATTTTTTAAAAAAATTAAAAACATTTTGGAAAAATGCTTTATGTTCACAGACAATTTTAAAATACCCCTGAACAAATCGATTATAGTAAATCAACCTCATATACCTTCACTATATGATTGTAGTGACGATCTAACCTCTTCGGACCTTCAATTATTGCTTTCGATTTACTAACTTGACTTCACTTGATGTTCTTAATAATGTAAATGATGATATAGAGGTTTAATAGAATATGCGAAATTTAAAAAGTTGATGAGTACTATAAATTTCTCTTACAAATCTCCCCCTGGCTATTTCGATACAAAACATAAAACAAAAAAAGAACCCTTAAGACAAGTTCAATTAATGTCCCTCCCAAACCCAAAAAAGGGAAAGACACTTGTAAAATTATACATGATTAAAATCTTCATCGTGTAGTCCATGATATCATCATCATTGTGGAAACATATCTACACATATGAAACAAGGAACTACCGTGACGGATAGAATTTAAAGAAAATTAAAACCCCCCTCAATGTTTTCCTTCTTTTTGTTCGTAATAGACAAAGGTTTAGAAGCTAGACCTGAAAATTTAGCATTACGAGAGTCCAAATATGAAATATCAACACAAAGAATATACAATTAAGAATCTACGATGAAACTTCAACAGACTAACAAACTATTTTTTTAAATTTAAATTTTTTGAGTATATGAATATACGTATAAGAACAAATTCAAATAATCACACCATAAAGTTGAATGAAAATATCTTAATAATGAATATGTAATGAAAGTGTGTGAACTCAATGCACAATAAAGTCAACACATACATATGTAGCAATGGTTCACGTAGTCAAAGCGACTGATCGAGTGAAAAAACCGAGCGTCCATGTAATACGCTAGTCGTTGTTATCGGCTTCCAACCTCAATACAAAAAAAAACATAAACTTGTAACTAAACTTCTTAAGGAGTATAGTGGCGAGTCTGGGTATCGAATCCACAGGGAATTAAGACGTGTGAACGTGATGCCAAAGGTAAGGTAGTTTAATCCTAAAGTTGATGTTAAAAAAAAAGAAGAGAAAAAGATGATTGATAAAAATAAACTACATGCACAAAAACTCTAAGTATTATAAGAAACCAAATATGAATATGAGAGAAAATAGGGTGGAGTACAATCCTTCATTCCTTAGTAAATTATCGTATAGAATACTAGCATTGTAAATTGAAATTCTTGACTAAATCCAGTCTTTATAGATCCTAAGCATTACATATATGAGGGAACTAGCCCGCATCATATGAAATCAAAGGTAAATATAAAGCGGTGAATGGACAAATTACACTTTACATAGCGTTCTTAAACATCCCAAGTACCTAGTGCAAGAGAGATTAAAAGGTCGGCTATGTTCGTAGAATTTCCATACACGATTTGGTCAATATTTAATTTACCCTCTAGTTTCTACACAGGTAATTTATACCGGAATGAGTTCATGTACCCCAGCCCTTGAAAATTTAGCTAGACATGATTTTATGGGAAAATAATTTCATAACAATGCATATAATTGTGAATCTAAGAAAAATGGTAAAAAAAAAATTACAAAATAAGAAAAGATGATTAAATTGAAAATAAAAATTGAGATTAACTAAGAGAATGGAATTTGATACTTGAAATCTGCACTAGGGAAGAGAGATGATTGAATCCAGAAATAATTCTTGTTCTTACAAACTAGGGCTTTTCTAAGAATATGAAATTTATTTACTAAAAACTCTCTATCTCTCTCTAAAATGCTATTCTACTCTCTAGAATTCGACTCCCTTTGGAAAGAGGTAGGGCTTGGTCTTTTATAGCACCAAGTAGCACGAATTTGACAGCTAGAATCGCTTGTTGCGCAAGATTTTACCAGCTATGCACCTCATGATCTGCATAATTAATGCCAACAATTCGCACAGCTGGACCAGTCCAGACCCAGATCCATTTGGTACCGGATCGGTTCTTTTTTTCCTGACCGGATCGGTTTGGTTCCATCCGGATCGGTCCTGTTTTTCTGGTCAATTTCTCTTCATTATCTCGCAACTTCAAAACCTCGTAACTTCTTCACCGTAGCTCGGATTGAGGTGCCATTTTTTCCAATGTTCTTGTAATTTAGAGCTACTCAAATTTCTAGTTGGTCCCACCTACGGACTAAGGTGAAAAATTATGAAAATGCCCTTCAACTCTCCATTTCTTGGTTTCTTTCACTGTTTTGTGTTTTCCTTCGCACTAACTTGCATGAAATACCAATAAAGCACATGAGAAATACACAAAATGCAAAATACTTGCCAAAATATGTTAGTAGCATAAATACGAGACAAATCCAAGATATTTACACTGCACAGGATCATGAAAATACCGAAATTAAGGGGATAAATGTGAAAAATATGTGCCTAATCAGCGAATCCTAAAGAAAAAACTCAATTCAACCTTTGGTGTAAAAGAACTGAACAAAGTGAAATTGACACAACTCATACAAAATTTCATGAATTTCAATTCTTCTCAAATCAATAAAGCCAAACTATGTAATGTTTTTGAAGGAATTTTACTGTGCAAACTCGTTGATCTTCAACTTATAACACCCTTAAAACCTCACATTTTAAGCATAAACTCTCAAATTTTTTGAAGGAATCATGTCTTAAAATAAATCATCGGTAAAAAAAATTAGGCATTGGTTTTTACATGCACAATTATATCCCAGTATATTTGGTTCATTATTAAGCACGATTGAGATGAGAACATCTTGTTAAACATATGGAGCAAGTAAATTGTTTAAAAGATTGTGCATGTGTGTAATCTAGGCGATATAATGAGTCTATCATGAAGGTAGTAATCAAAATTGAACAACGCAATGCTAAACATGCATAATTAAGCATAGAAAAAATGTAGCCAAGTCAAATAACAGCATGATTAAGTCATATGAGTGGATGGAATGAATTTATGATTCATACATCTTAAATCTGCATGCATATATGCTGTAAAACAAAATACAAAAATCTTTTTGAATTTTTTTAGTTATTTTTTTATCAAAAATAAAATATTTTTGAAAATTTTGAATTTTTTTTAAGGAAAAGAAAATCATTTTGGATTTTTCAAGATATACACATAAGAATACAATCTAGTTGTAATAATAAATGATAGCAATCATGAAAAATGTCCTAAGATAGAAACATGTTCCCACCTCAATCAATTATGTTGGAGGTGTTCCCAAAAGGTATAGACATGCTTTAAAATTCCTCCATTAAATATTAGAGGTCTTGACAAGAAACTCAAATTGCTTATAAAGATTAGCAAGGTATCCATGGTGGTGTATGGGAGTATGTGTGTGAGAAACTCCTCCTTGCTTGAAACAAAACTCCCTAAGGTGACCTCTTTGTTTGCAATGGGTATAAGCATAGATTGGTTTGGATTGACCTTGATTAAAATGCCTAGGACGAGTTTTCCTTGGTGGGTTAGGTAGAGGCCTATAAGGATCTAAACAAATTGGCAACTGGTTATGGTGTGGTATGGAAATGGATGCACCATCCTAACCTCTTCCATTCCTCTCATTAAAACTTAACACAGGACCTAGGAACATCTTTCCAAGATTCTTAGATGTCTCCTCTAAAGTTACCTTGAACTCCCGGTCATGTTCCGGATCTTTCTCGAGTTAGAAAACATGGGTTCGAGTTTCTCACGACTCTCCAATGATGTTGGAAGATCTCTCATAAAACTAGCTACTTTGTTGGTCAAAACGGTATTTTCTCTGCCCATTAAATCAATTTTCTCACTCAAAGATACTCTCAACTTCTAGAGTTGACTCACCCAAGCCTCACTCTCTCTCAATAATTTTAACTCCTTCTATAAAGCCAACACCCGAAGAGTCAAATTTTTATTTTGAATTTTAGTTTTTGATGACTCGATGTAAAGTTCCGAGTAGGCAGATTGGAGACCACGTTATCCTTCACTTAAATCATCACCCTCACTCAAATCATTATCCTCATACTAGTAGTGATAACATTACTAGGCACAAACGTACATAAATTCAGTCCATGTGGTGATTCATCCATGAAATCCAACGACTCAACATCAGTATGACTTAAAGTGTCATGATATGAAGATTTTGCTTTTCCCTATCTCTTAATTCTAGTGGGATATTCATGGGCTTTATGAACTTTCCCCTCATACTCATAACATCTCTCATATTCAACTTTATTAGGGTACTCACGTAGATCTCTCTTGATTATTCGCAAAAACATTCTTACCCGCTCTGAATTTTTATTCATAAAATTTTTATTTTCTAATTATAAAGAATTTTTATTTTTGAAATTGAGAATATTTAGCAAACAGGGCAAGATCATATAGATCAATTTCAAAATTGGAGTCAAAAACCAATTATTTTGATTCAGATTTTAAAGGTATTCCTTCCTTTTTCCTCTTTAGTTTCAGAGAGCATGTCTAATTCGTAAGTTTGGAGATCACCTATGAGCTCTTCAAGTCTAATTGTGTCTAGAATTCCCAAATAGTTAAGGATGGTATCCTCTTCATTAAAACAAGATGAGAGACCTTAGAATTTTCTTAACCACTCTCACTTTTGGAATTCTCTCACCCAAATTAAAATTAGAATTCATAATATCATAAAAATGTGGATAATATTGATCAAAAGTGTAAATTTCAATCATGCATATAGTCTCAAATTATGTGATAAGGTTTTGTGGATATCCCAAGCTTCTTTAGACATTATGCATGTCATGATGCAACGAAATTCTTCAAATCTTGGTAGTTGACGCACATGCAGGCCTTTCCTCCCGATTTCTGCACTAGAACAGTGTTGGAAAGACACATTGGATATTCTACCACGAGGATGAAACCTACTTTCAGTTTATTGACCAATTCATCTTTCTCCTTCAGGGACCATTCAGACCGAAGCATTGTTTGCTTTTGCTTGACAGGATTAGATTCAAGATAAGTCGAAATCTCATGGTATACGATCTTTGGGTTGATTCTAAACATATCACTATAATACCATGTGAAGTCGTCTAAAAACTCTTTCAAAATCTCTTCGAATCGTGACCTCTCATGTTCGTCATTAGTTGTACCTATCCTTATCTCGCGCGGATTTCTATTATAATCAAGATTAATAACATTAGACTCATCATCATTAGGTTGAACGTAGTTATATTTCTTGATTATTTCCTTATTGAGATCAGTTAATAATTGTTCACAAATTAACTATATCAATTGTTTTATTATAATCAATGATATTAATATAAGGCACAACTAGGTCATCTTCATCAATTTTTGTTATTATAATCAATGAAAATAATACAAGGCACAATAAGATACTCAAAACCTTCATCTATTTTATTAATAGCGTCTTCTAAAAAAAAACAACATTGAGAACCTCATCGAAGGAGGCCTCGTTTACATTTCCATCGAAAATAGGAAAAATAGATTCATATGATAGGGTAAAATACCCTAATTTTACAACATTCTGAATAAATAGATGGTTCACTCAATATATCAAACTTAAAAATTTCTTTCAAATTCAACAATTAAAGTTCCCAAATTTAATTTCCACGAAATAAAAACTAAAACAACAAAACAGATATTTTATTTTCTTTCAAACAAAAATTAAATAAACCCAATTCATGTTCTTCATATTCCATACAAACAAGCACGAATATTTTCTAATAAATTTCTTGTCGTGAATTAAATTAATATTAAACTTCCCGAAGACTTTATTAGCACCAAATTAAACTAAAGTTTTGATTAAACTAATTTTTATCTTTTTAAACCAACACATGCATCTAAGTGAATTTTTTTAATATAAAAATAAATCACCATCATACTAAGCGTCGATGTACGAGGAAAACACACAATGGAAAAAACCTCGGATGGCCCAGACTACAAATCCACTAAGTACTGTATAGTTACAAAGACATGACAAGAGAACTTACAACAATGACTAGACTCCCTTTAAGCCTTGACGCTCCTTATCTCTTCAACCTCCGCCTAGTAGATAACTTCAGAATCTATCACAGTCTCGGAATCCACCGATGGGGCTCAGCTACCATCAAACACATGATGGCCCTTCCACCATATGAGTACCACAAATCTTCAAACACGGACTCCTCCATTGTAAACTTCTATTTTATGGGATGAGAAAAATAACCCAATGCCAATATGGTGATCTCAAACAAATATAGATAGATAGATAGATAGATAGATAGATAGATAGATAGATAGATAGATAGATAGATAGATAGATAGATAGATAGATAGATAGATAGATAGATAGATAGATAGATAGATAGATAGATAGATGAACTTGGATCAAACAATTACATGGGTGTAAACTTTGTATTTAGTGGAAATTAATCAATTGAAAATGAAGAACATAAGTGGGACTTTTTGGTATAAAGGTTTTTTCTCTCAAATTATTAGAAACTCTCTCAAAAAGTCTATCAAATTTTTTTGTTCCCGCACTATTTATATCAGGTAAAGAGTTAGTGGGGGTGTTGGAAGTTAAAAGACAAAACTGTGCAAAAATTTCCAGGGTTTTCGAACAACTTTTGAATGTCATTCGAATGACATGGTTCAAACGAAGTTCTAATGAAAAATCAGAGATCAAATGCCAAATCTCATTAGAATTCTCGTTGGAACGAGTCATTCAAACGACTTCATTCGAACGAGAATTCTAAAGAAAAAAAAGATGAAAATGACATAAATTCGTTAGAAGCTCGTTAGAAGTTCGTTCGAATGACCTCATTTGAACGAGAAAAATATCGTTCGAACGACTTTTCAAAAAACCCAAAAATTTATTTTTAAGCTCAAAACTTTTATGAAAAGTTATAAAAGGATTTTCTGAGAAAATGAAAAGTAGATTTGACAAAATGTTTATAAAAGGACACCCATAAAAATATATCCAAGACTCATATATATTAAATGTATTCATACCTTTAGAGACCTTGGATTTGAATTGTTGATGACATGAAACATGGCACGAAATCGACAAGGATGAAATATTCACAATGTTAGGCCTCTATATCTTCAACTTAAACTTGTCATAGGCTTGAAAGGATACCACAACCATCTATCCTATGACTCAATTAGTTTGTCAATACAACAAATTGACTCGATTCGAAATTTTCCCTTACAAATATCCCCTTTTAGCTATTCCGGGACAAACCCTAAAACATAAATCCTATGGACCGTTAAGCTCTTCTAAAGGACATAAACCCTACCAAAATAAAAAATACAGACACTTGGCTCGACACATGGGATTAAATGCTTTTCCGCTATAAAGTAATGCCACTAAAGATGAAGTCCTGCACACTTAAACATGCCATTAAATGCATAGGGAATATTACAAGATAAATAACATGATTAAATAAATACTCCCACTTTGTCTAACATGATCTACGTAAGAAAGACGTCTCCCCCTAAGTTAGATCTCCCCAAAATGTTTATATACCATTTATCTCCCTTTTTGTTCAGAAATAGACAAATATTAAAAAGCATATATACACCTATTTCTCCCCAATTAAATCAAATACTAACCCTAAATGAAACAAGGGTTATAAATAATGGAAGAACAAGTATAAAAAATGCAATGGTGAATAAGGTGACAAGTACAATGAAGCAATATGACAACAAGAAATCTACTAATTCACAAAAATAGAAATAAATACCAACTAAGATGTGATAGACAAAAACAAATTATACCAACTAAAAGGTACTAAACATAAGCATGTGATATCAAACAAACGTCACAACAAAATGGATACTTATAACAACAAGAAGCATGCATGGACTAGACAATAAGGCAAAGACTCGAAAATAAATGAAATACCATATATATATATATATATATATAAAATAAGGAGCAGAATAGTTTTACTATTCCATAAGTTGATAAGCTAAGTAGAGGTCGAGATTAAAACACCAATGCAAAAAATGAAGGGTGGAGATTAAAACAACCATCATATCCTCTTTTATCCCTTTATTATTTGATTTCCCTCTCTTTTTTATCACTCTAACTAATTTCCTCTTCATTAACAAAAACTCAAAAATATGGGTAAGAGAGTAAATTACTTGCCTCTCTCTTTAACAATTCACTTTAATTCAAAATATTGGGTATTTTGGTAACATTCCCCCAAAGCCTCTTTCATCTCTCTGTACCTCACTACAACCAAACCCAAATCCCAACAACCACAAACTTATGTACCTCGCTCTCATCCTCTTTAACTCGGAGTCCCCGTTGCCTTGCCCTCTCCCCGCTACCTCCTTATTCTCCCCATTGCCTCTCCCTTATACCCACTGCGGCCTTTCATCCCGGTGCCCCGTTGTCAGCCTAATATGGGTTTCGTCCTTACCGACGAAGTCAGGTACCATGTCTAAAAAAGGTTTTTATTGTTGTTGTTTAGTTTCTATTTAGCTTTGAAAATCTTTATTGCAAGACGTTCTTCTCATATGGGTTTCTTCCTTACCGACGAAGTCAGGTACCCCATTTCTCTACTCATCTCGAAATTCCTAACTGGATTAAACAAGGTGCGATTTCAATTATCTAGGTTTTTCTTTTGGTTTCCATACTTTATTTATTCTTTTGTAATTTTTTTATGCGAACATTTTTGGATATGGTTTGATTTGTGTTATAGTGTTATTTTTGCTCTGAATTAATATGTGAGATTTTCTGTAATTTACTTTATTTAGGGATCTTGGATCTTATTTCATTTTATGTTGCTGGCTTTCATCTATTCTATTTCACATAAGTAGGTACAACCCATTAATTTTCTGAGTTTCCTAGCATGTCTGTTTGTAGAAATCTCATTTTCCACTACCCTCTTTGTATGTATAGGTATTGATGCTTTTTTTTTCCTTTTTTGGTTTCAGGTTTCTTCTCTCCTATTTCTCACACGCTCAGGTATACCCAAGTCCTATAATTAATTATATAGTTGTATGTTTGGATAAGTAGTTTAGAAACCATGTTGTTGAATCATTCCCCTGCTTACATTTTGTCTACCATATTTTAGCGTATTTGGCATATTTGAATACTAAACTGATACTTATTTTAACTATTGATGTCAGACAGGGCATACTGAGTTCTTTAAGTACTCTAAATTTTAGATCTTTAGAATGGCACAACATAAATTTTATATCTGAACCATAACATCCCCATGTCTCCAAACACCATGGGGTATCCGAGAGGTAGAGAAACCGCCACCATCACTTACTTTATGTCCCTTCTCTTCCTTTTTTAATCACCGACTCAGTTATTATGGTTTTAGATTTGGTACTTTTTCGATTTAAGTTTCTGGTTAAACCATAGGTTTTCAGGTCATTGATATTTGGGATTTAATATGTACAAAAATCTTATATGTGACTTATTTTGCAGTTAGTATTATTTATCAATGGGAACAAAGGTAGGGAAGGTTGAGACGCTTAGGCTTTGGAGGAAATTTATCCATGGGAACAATGTTGATATTTATTGTTTTGCAATCGGTACTTACAATATGTTGATGTTATATATGGCATTTAAACATACTTTTAGACATGTTTACTGGTGGTGAGTCAATGGGGGGTTATTGGGTTTGGAGTTGTGACTTCTAATTTTCATATTGCAAAATGAGTTGATGGATTTTTTTTCTTACCTTCAACTGCAGATCAATCGTGAAATACATGTTTTTCTCCATAGCATTAGCCCGGTGCCAGAGTCAACTCCTGTGGTTGATTTGGGAAAGATTATGGTTCCATATGTTTGTTATATATATTATCAGTCACTTCTTTAGATCTTTTTTGTTTTAATTATTTTTTATAACTTTCAGTTATAACCACGGGTTAACATTGTTAAAAAGAAGAAATACAACTTGAGGTTTGTTATGTACACTCTTCTCAAATTTCAATTTTATTAATATATTTGTTTTGTACAGGGCTTAAACCATAAAGCTAAATTTTTATAGGTTTTTTTTCATCTGCCCTCTCTCTGGTACCTCAGGGTCTCTCTGGTAGAGTTTGTTGGGGTTTTCAGTACTGGACCTACAATCGTATTAGTAAAACATGGATGCGAATTAATTGTATGTTAAACAACTACACTAGCGCTGCCTTCACCCTTCCCCGCTGCCTTCTGCCGCCGCCCTCCTCCATTATTATCGCCCTCAAGTAAACTCTCTCTCTCACTCTCTTACACAAGCATACATTCATGCACTCACACATACACATGCACACACATACTATCTTCTATCGAGGTTGTTATCTAATCTATTTTTTTTCTTCTTACAACGCTACTAGTAATCATGTATAACTCTACCTTTTCGTCTCTTTTGGGGACTTTTATTTGTAACGTAGACTTTTTTGCATTCATTGTGATGTTTTTCATTTTGTTTTGTGCTTAATTAGTTTTGTATTACGTTTTGTCTTGATCTAAGGGAGTATTATTAATTTCTCAGTTTTAGTCACATTTAATTCTTTGTGGTATAGGGTTTATGGATGTGTGTTTCATTGCTGAGTCGTGAATTTATATTTCGTTTGAGGGTGAGTTTACTAATCATTTGTTGGTTGTTTCTAATATTTTGTTTATCTTTTGTTTTTCAGGTATCAATTTGGACTCTATATTATTTTTTGGATTCAACAAACCTGTGGTATAACATCTTCTATGTTTTCCCTTTCTTTTGTTTCTTGAGGGTGTGTGGTTTACTTTTTTAATCTTGGTAGTTTTTTTTCAAACATACTTGATGTCGTGATATAAGGTTTGGTCTTGAAATTTTGAACATGGGATATGTTCCTGAAGGGATGAGAAAGTTTGAACAAGTTTGTCTAGATAATAAATAGAATGGTATGGTGCGAATTAGTTAATAGTTTTGTGCAGGTACACTAATATTAATTTACTTTATTTTTATATTTTCCACATTAGCCGAAACATAGGTTACACATAATGTTTCTAATGTTTTCCACATTATCCTAAACATAGGTTCACGAAATTACATAATGTTTCTAAATGAAAATACTTTTAGTTTATTCTTGAGGATGTAGAATTTTTTACCTTATCTCACATGTTCATTTGCATACTTATATTTTACTCATATGCATACTGATATCTTAGGTTGTGTTAAGTATGTGGTTTACGCATATGCATACTAGATTTGATTTTGTTCATTTTTTATGCACAATTATTTTCTCAACACCTCCACATTCTAAACTGTCATTTTAATAAATAACTTCTCACTTTATATGTCTTTCACAATGTTAATTCGTTGTTGGAATAACCAAAGAGTGTGGAAGTTATTTATGGTAAGCCTGGTATGTTTAACTTTTTATCCAAGTACTTCGGTATTCGGTAATGATATCTTTAATTTATTTATTTTTTTCTGATTTGGGGGATAATACTTCTATACTCATTTTTATTTTTCTGAGTTTGATGAGATGAGCTTTGAATTATTTCTCTCTTTTAGAAATTAATTTAGAAAACTTGATGGGGAAGTCCATACATTTTTAAAGAAAATATATGAAGTTAGGGTATGACATTTTACATTGTGTTTGTAATGAAGGTACATGTTACTGTTCTTGCTTCTAAATACTAATAAGTTGCACAATGAACCATTTTTCAGTGTTGCTGCTTCTCAGCTTATTACAGTCCAACAGATTCCCATGTCCTTATGGCTATCATTAGCCACTGATGTTATTGGTAATTATTGCGATTTCTGCATTACCATTTATTATTTAATTTCTCTTAATATTGAAAAGTAATGCTCTATCTTAGTGATAGTACTTTTGGACATCACTCAGTCAGAATGATCATATGTACAAATTGTAAACGCATATTTGTAAGCTTCATCCTAAAAAAATAGTATGCATTTGCTAGCATAAGTCACCAAGTCTTGCATCCTTCCTTATACGTGAATAATTTATGTTCGTATATGATTATGTAAGTTGATCCACCTCTGAACTTCTATATTAGGTGTATTAATGGCATAATTGGTTGAACTTTCTTTCAATTGGCTTGGTTTCGTTAGTGCTAAGATTTTAAATATTGGAAAGTGGGAAGTGGAACTAATCCACTTTTAATATGGTTTGCTTTCCTGTTTGGTTATTGGAAAGAATATAATTTGGGTGTTTGTTTCCAATTATTGGATACGTTTACGTTTGTCATGTTTTCTATCACACAACTGGATGAAGTAAGGGATTGGGTCATTATTTATTCTCTTATGAAGGTAGATTGTTGACTCCATTTAGTATTGAAAAGATACAAAATACATTAATCTTTATTAAACCAAGTTAAGAACTTCTGTAATTTCATTGTAATTTAATAATCGGGCATGTCTAATTATTTTTATTCAAATTAGGATTTTTTTAGTTCTATTTTATACGTTGGTTTTGAGTTTCTAAGTACTGTATTGGTATTTTGGGGATTAAACCAACGTGTTGAAGCAATGTTCGGGGCTTGAAATTTTGGGTTTGTATATATATATTTAATATATATATATTTGTATACATATTTAATATATATATATATATACTCTCTTTTTGGTTCCCTAGAATGGTAACATTATTGCTATATGAAAATTTTTCTTCACTAATTTCATAGATCCCTCTCACATAGGTTTACTCCATAATGCTTATATTTACTGTGTAATGTTTCGATTTTTCCATCTAACCCATCTACTCCTCATTTTTATTTTTAGGGAAGACCTTTGCGAATCTATTATCTCACCAAAACATTGTGAATGTGAGGTCCACAAAGGTTTTGAAGGTAATGCATAAATAAATGTACTTGAAATTTAGTTTTGTTAGGGATAGTTATAATACAATTAATTAGGATAAATCATTTTTTTGCTCAGGGAACTAATTTATGCATATGTTTTATTCCAGTTGCATATCATTTTGTTATTTTTGCTTTTAGGATGCTTGGGACCTTTATAGTGATTGGTGGGTTATGATTTTCAGTATACTAAATTCTAGGTCTTGAATTTATTACATTGGGTAAGGGATGCAAGTCTCACAATCTCCAACGCACACATGAACCTATTTTCATTTACTTTGAAAAAAGAGTTTGAATAGAGGCAAATTTTTATACAAATTACATGATATTGTCATGCATGTGCATTGTTTGTAATTTTCTATTATTCTCCTCATGTATTTATATTTTTGTGCCAAACAGAGGGAGAAGGCCACGGTTGTAATTTTTTCTTATCACGAATTTGATTCTTCATATTTTTTCTGATCCTTCATTATATAGTTCTAGCTTTCATTGTTTTGAATACCCGTGGTTTAGCAAAAATCTACCTTATTTCTATTAATTTATGACAATATTTCTCTCTTTAATTTTAATCTATTAGAGTTTCAAACGTAAATATTTAGGAGTTTCAGATTATTTTGTTAATGTTTATGAATTTGGCGATCAAATTTTCAGCTCTGAGATCTAAGGAAAAATTAATGCAATGGTCGGTAAGACTTCAATTATTTACTCCCGTGTATTTGTATGGTCGGGATCATACTGTGACAACAAGCATGGCTGCTGCTACCGAAAGACAAGGAAGCCTGCTGAAAACTTCAGCATTCATGGGCTTTAGCCAAATTACAAAGATGTGGGCAATTTTTGTTCAACAGGTAAATTAGAGTCCGCTCATGCATGCAATACCCTTTTTTCAGTTAATTTTTTTTGTGTATGTAAAGCGAAAAAAATTACTCCCGCCGTGTATTTGTATCTCCTATGGGAAAACTTAATTGGTGGATTTATTAAAAGTTAGTTGAATTATGTTTGATTCGTTGGCCAGGAACATACAGCAAGCGTGGATATTTCTACCCAAAGACAGGGAAGCCTGCAGAAGATTAAGTCGTTTAATGTGAGGTAAAGGGACATGTCGAGTTTATTTCCACGATTTGAATCCACTTTATATTTTAGTTAAAAATGTAGTTTTGCATCTGGTATGACAACTTCACCTTTTATTTATTATGTTTCTAATTATGATTTTCTTTTACATGGGAACATAGTGCTGTTTAATCTTTTGGGATATCACTATTATAGAATGCATTGATTGACATTGGATATGTATCTAATCAAAATGATTTTTTTAAATATTTTTGTCCAACATATTTTATTTTTGTTGTGTATTGAGTTTTAAGGGCTCGGTACCAAACTGGCTTAAAGAGGAAATAAGTAACAACAAAGCTGCTACTTCTGATCTGGAGTTTCCTAAAGGCGAAATTAAATCCATTCATAATCAAGATGTTGATAAATCTATCATGAAGGGAGATCAAGCAGATAGAAAATGCATTTAAACGTAATCCTACAAGTGCATCAAAGGAATAGAAGGGAGATAGATTGAAACATAAGCCTGCAGGTGGCCTGAACAGACATAAAAGACACTGGCCTTCTTCAATCCCCATTTCAAAACATATTTGTCTCAGATCAGAAATCTCCCTAAGGTATAGTTATTATTCCATCTCTCCTTCTCTCATGTTAAGTGTGCGTATACATATTTGGTGTAAACATTTGGTGGTGTGTTTTAAATGTATTGTGTTGTGTGTGTATGGGTGTTATTGGGTGGGTCTATATGCCTAACACACTGTTAAACAGAATATAGGGGCCTAAGGACTCTTAATCTTCGGTGATATATCGTGACCTCTTTTTATCTCATAGAGCCTTCCAGGCAAAGAATGTATCTATCTCATTTGTATAGGTTTTATTTTTATCTTCAAACATTTCAGATTTACTATTTGTATGGTAGCATTACTTTAGTTATAACATTTTATTCACGGAAAGAGGTTTGGTAATGCAAAATTACCTTGGTAATTTTTTCAAATTGCATACTCCTTTGGATGAAGTGTTTCTCTCAATGGGAGTGCAGATTCAGCCGAATATGGATATGAACAAGACGTTTCTTTCTTCAGTGTGTCAGAAATTGAATTGATAGTGGTAGGTTTTATATGGATTTTGTTGGTTATCATGCTTTTAATTTGGGGTTAATTGTCACTGTTTAAACTATTTGTTTAAATGTTGAACTACTTTGTGTCCTAGAGTTTAATTTACGAAAAATATAATTCCAAATACGATATCGTTATATCAAGTTTATTTTTTGGTGAAATATTCTTGGGCAATACACGAAGTGGGGTTCTTTCGGTTAACTATAAAACTTACTAAGAAAAATAATATTTTACCAATGTTTTCAGTGGCTTTGAAATTTTGGTAGATAGGATCTCTAGAAGCTATTAATTAGCAAAAAAACACACACCTGGGAATTACAGTTTGTAGAGTTGATCTCTAGATTCCTTGGTAAATGAATTAATAGATGGGAACGAGAGTTTGTAAATCTATTTTGTGTTCTGTAAAATCTTTTATTTAAATGAGTTCTTAGCCCAATTGAACGAGATCTATTTATCTCACTAAGTCCCTATGTTATATCTTTTATGTTTTGGACAGGTCGAAGAAGATGACGGAAGTGAGATTCAATTGGAGATCAAATATAAAAGTTTGAAGAAATCCACTGGCATGAAATTGAAAGTGAAGGTGAGAGTGGAAAAGTATGCAGAGAAAATTTTCATGACCTCTGAGACTGTTCTTATACCGAGACCAGAAAAGTAGAATATAACATCAATTGATAATCAGATTTGACATGCGTCGATTCAGATTTGCAAGTAAAGTTTGAGGTTTCGGGTTGAAGTAATCTTCAATGTCTCTTTTGTTTGTGATAAGGTCGAGGTTTCCACTACTCACTGTTACATGTTTTTCCCCTGCCCACAAGCTCTACAAGTAAAGTTCGAGGTTTCCCCTGCTCACTACATACATCTCTGTCTCTTACTATTACAACTTAAATGGTAAGGGTTTCAAATTCTATGTTTTCTTAACTTGGGTTTTCGACGGTTCTGTCATTTATTTTCATTTAATTTACATGGAATTTCGTTCCCATCATTTAATGTTTTTAGTAACTATAAATTTGTATGCATGGTTTTCTTATTTTAAAATTATTATCAAGCTGTTTTTCACTCTTAGGTTTAGGTGATTTTTTTTTCTTTACCTTAGTATTGTGAATTGATATAGATGATTTGTACTTTATTGTAAACATTTAGAAAGTAATCCAAGTGTCTTAAATCATCCAGCACAACATATGAGCACTATTTTTTTATCAATATTTTTAATGAGCGACTGTTTTCGGATTTCTATTGACTTCGTTTGAGATTTTTGCAATTAGGGTCCACAACACCATCATTATGTGGATTCTTTCGACCATTCGGATTTCTCTATGTTATGTTGATATCCTCCCTATGGAAGCTAATAGTATGCTTGATGAGCTGAAACAGCTCTCTTTTGCACTGGATTTGAGGTGAGTTTAATTTTGTTGCAGTGTTTGTTTTAAATTTGGCATAATTACAGAAGAGCACATTTAACTTAACTATTTTCTCTTTAGAAGCGACATTTTTATTTCTTTGGCTTTCTTTTTTTAGTCTTAACGGATTTTTGGGAGATGTAACCAGTACTATAATCCTGCAAATCCTTCTGTACAATACTATGTCCTATTGTAAGAGCATGCGTTAAGAATATAAAAAGGGGTATTTACACTTAAGCGTCTCACAAGAAATTTTGTTACTCTAAAATTGGAATAATTTTTTTTAAACACCTAGAAACTCTAAAATAGGTAGTTTAATAAATGTTTGATTTTTTGACCTCATCTTCATTTTATAGGATTAAGCTAACATTGTTTTCTAAACCAACCATGGCACACCAAAAGCGCCTTTGATGACTGCTATAACGATTGCATTAGCTGCAATGTTGTGTCGCGCATGAGGGAACTGTTATCGTGGAGTTCTCACCCGAATGGCAGCGACGAAGATTCTGACAAATCGGTGCCAGTGATAAGCTCCTAGAGGTTATTTGGGGGAAATACTTGGATGTCTATGTTTTTTTATATATTTTCAGGGCATTTCTTTTGCTTTTGTTGTATTCAAAATTTATATGTAATCAATATATAATGTAATCATAATTTGAATTATTGTTAATTACATTACATTCTATGTTTTCTTATTTGAAAGAAACTATTACTAATTTTTATTCCTCATCTTTCTAGATTTTTTTGCAGGACCGTAACCTCTTTTGAAAATACCCATAGATTTAATACGTGGGCGTAGTAGTGATAAAATGTGGCCCAAATAATAAAACAACCTATATTTAGAAACTATGAGTCAAATATGGGACTCATATTTGAAAGTTACGAGTTAAATATGAAGCGCAATTTTAAAAGTTACACGTCAAATATAAAGTTCATTTTTCAAAGTTGGGAGTAAAATACACGAGTTAACACTTTGGGGAATGATATTTTTTCTGTTTTGCAATTATGTACTTTGATATTTTTTCCCCTTTTATGATTACGTACTTTGGAAATTTTTGTCGTGCCTTCAGGCACAAGCATTTCGCTAGTGTGTATATATATATATATATATATATATATATATACATACATAAAATATACCAATAACACACACGCACATATACATAGGTATAAACACCACACACGACACAAAATACACAAAGCTTTCCACACTCATATTGCAAAAATGTGTCTAAATAACATGTGGTAAACGGAAGTGAATGGGTGTGAACTAGCAATAAAAGAATTAAGACCCAATCACTTAAACATGTTCACGGAGTTCTTGTTTGAATCCAAAATTTATCAAATTTAAATATAGCCTCAAGTGAGAAGATAAAGTGAACTCAATGACAAACATACACAATGCACAGAAGCCTACAATTTTCATGATTCTACAAACCAATATAGTCATGACAAAAATATCATAACTAGGATACATTGTCATTATGCAAACCCTTTTTTCATGCAAAGAAATTATGTCTTTCGCATCCTGATTCCATCGATAAACAACTACATCAGATAAATATTTCTCTTTTTTTATTTTAATTTTTTTTAAATTCGGGCAATGGTTCTTACATGCACAAATCCTCCATCATCATAGCAACATGTAGATGACTAAATTGATAGTAGAACATCTCACTTATCTCAAATATACATGTGAACTTAAAGATCAAATGAGCCCGTGCATGTGTGAATCGACGCATATAAAAAGGGAATCCACTAAGAAAGACAAAGTCAAACTACTCCATGCAAGCATGATAAAGAACACTTTAAGGATTGAAAGTCTTAATGAAAATTTCTAGCCACATAGAAGAGGATAGATATTGGATTCAAACACAAGTATATGCCACATAAAATGTGTAAAGCTAAAATACATAAAAATTAGAAACTCTTTTTGAGTTTTTCAAATTTTTATACAAATACAAGGACAACCAAAAAGACAAACAAATGTATTTTTACATTTTTCAATAATACCCAAAAGAAAATAGAATACAAAAGATACACATGCCATAATCAAGCCACACTTATATAATGAAGCAAAGACTAGAAAATGAAAAACAAACATACAACTAGCAAAAATATATCATGAAGCACAAAAGTTAGTGCATGTAAACAAACTAACGCAATCAACCTTTGGATTTAGTAAGGGAGGAATCATTTGAAAGCAAAAGAGAATCATAAACTTTATCACATAAAGTCTCCAAATCAAATCTCCTAACCCACATAAGTGAAACGTGACACTCTCGAGATTTGGTGACCTTGGTGACTCTACTATTTGACTTTCTTGGACCATTTCTAAGATCAAAACAAAATTTCCTAAGGTTCCCCTTCCAACCACAATGTGTGTAAGTGAATACATGGCGTGAAATGTTACTTAAGGATTGCTCTTTTCTAGTGTTCCTAGAAGATTCTCTCAAACACATGATTTTGGCTTTATCATTTGAAACATTTTGAGTATCAAAGCCAATACCACACATGTCAATTTTTATTTGGACGGTCCCTAAAATTCTATCTAATTTCTCCGACCTACTCTCCAAATCAAATTTGACCCGAATTGAGTCATTTAATTTTTCTTCAAGTTCCAAAATTCTAGACTCAAGTAAGCACCTACTCTTTTCAAACTCGAGAAGATCTTTCTTCATAGCCTCCATTAAACCTCTAAGGCTATTTATAGGCTATCTATTCTCACGAAGAGTTCTCTCATGTGCTTTAAAGTCTTTAACTCAAATACACTCATCATTAGCCACGACACACTCTCTCATTTTAGTGCCCTTTTTAATTTCAAAGATTCCGCATACAACTCACAAAAAGCGACTTGAAGTTCACTCTCTCCAACCTCTTCTTTATTCTCACTCTCATCTTCACTATCTCTACCATCAAACTCTTGGGATTCATAAACAACGGCCTCAGAAGTGTCATGTTTAGGAATATCTTCATATGAAGATTCATTGTCAATGCTCACATGAATTGCCAAGAACGCAATGAAGTTGCGCTCAATGGGGAAATCGGGTCCCTTTTCTGGTTCACTATCACTAAGGATGGCATTTTATGAAATCGATTGCTTTTCCTCCTTCCTTAGTTTAGTGGGACACTCGTATTCCCTATGGCCATAACCCTCATAACCATAACACCTATTTAACTCATCCCTTTAAGATATTTATTATGATTTTGGGGGAATTTTTTGACTTTTCTATCATTAGACTTCTCAAATTTCTTATAATCGTTCTTAAGTTTCTCTTTATTAGTCTTAAGAAATTTTCTAAACTTCCTAGAAAATAAAGCCATATCTTCCAAGTCAATCTCAAACTCATCATCTGAAACCGATGTTCCTCCTTTTGGGCTTTCAAAGCTATTCCCTTATCTTTCTTCTTTTTATCCCTGGAGGGAAACATGTAAAGTTCATAGGTTTGTAAGTAACCTATGAGCTCTTCAACTTTTGTAGAGTTTAAGGCGTTTAAAGAATTTAAAACAACCACCTTAGCATTAAATCTCTCTAGTAATGACCTCAAAATTTTCTTTATAACACGGTTGTCGGGTATATTTTCTCCCAAGTTAAAAGACAAATTCACAATATCAGACAATCTGACATAGAACTCATCAAAGTCTCATTGTCTAGCATTCTAAAGGTTTCAGGTTGAGTGGTGAGGTTTTGGAGTTTTGAAGCTCTCACGACACTAGTTACCTCATATGTGAGGTGGAGTAGATCCTATGACTCCTTAGACATTTCACACGTCATAATCTGACGGAACTCATCCGATGTGACGGCATTAAAAAGGGCATTTAAACTACGAGAACTAAAATTAGCTAACTCAAGATCAATCTCACTCCATCTTTATATGGTCTTAGTTGCACGAACCTATCCTTCTAGACATGTTGGATGGGTCAACCCTTTAACTACTCAAAGCCAAACCCGGTTATCTAGGGATCTATGTTCCGACCTCATGTGCACTTTCCAACACGCGTAATTGGAACCGTCAAAAATAGGAAATTTCACAAAAAGTAAATTTTCCATTTTTAAAGAATTTTTTTGACAAAGGATCTTAACACGATAATTTAGTGTTCCCACTCTGATACCACTTAATAGGGTGAAATACCCCGATTTTACAAAATTCTGAATAAAGAGATGGTTCACTCAATATATCAAACTTAAAAATTTCTTTAAAATTTAATAATTAAAGTTCCTAAATTTTAATTTTCACAAAATAAAAATTAAACACAACTAAACAAATATTTAATTTTCTTTCAAATAAAAATTAATTAAACCCAATTCAAGTTCTTCATATTCCATACAAACAAACATGAATCTTTTCTAATAAATTTCTTGACTTAAATTAAGTTAAATTAAACCTACCTAAGATTTAATTAGCACCAAATTAAACTAAAGTTGTGATTGAACCAATTTTTATCTTTTTAAACCTACACATGCATCTAATGAATTTTTTCAAGATAAAAATAAATCACAATGACACTACGCGGCGATATACGAGGAAAACCCACAACGGGAAAAACCTCAGACGGCGCATCCTACAAATCCACTAAGTAAAGTATATTTACAAAGACGTGACAAGATAACTTACAACAATGACTCGACTACCTTCAAGCATTGACGCTCCTTTGCTCTTCAACCTCCGCCTAGTAGATAACTTTGAAATCTATCGCAGTCTCGAAATCCACCGATGGGGCTCAACTACCGTCAAACTCACAATGGCCCTTCCACCGTATGAGTGCCACAATTCTTCAAACACGGACTCCTCTATTGTAAATTTCTCTTTTATGGGATGGGAAAAGTAACCCGGTGCCAATATGGTAATCTCAAACAAATATATAGAGATAGATAGATGAACTTGGATCAAACAATTACATAGGTGTAAACTTTATGTTTGGTTAAAATTAATCCATTGAAAATAAAGAACACAAGTGAGACTTTTTTGTAGAAAGGTTTTGGCTCTCAAAGTGTTAGAAACTCTCTCAAAAAGTGTGTCAAAATTTTTTATTCCCGTACTATTTAAATCAGGTAAAGTGTTAGTGGGTTTGTTTGAAGTTAAAATTAAAAATTGGCGAAACTATACAAAAACTTCCAGGTCATTCGATTTGAATGTCGTTCGAACGACATGGTTTGAACGAAGTTCTAACGAAAAATTAGTGATCAAAGGCCACATCTCGTTAGAATTCTCGTTGGAACGAGTCATTCGAACGAGAGTTCTAACAAAAAAATAGAAGAAAATGGCATAAATTCATTAGAAGTTCATTCGACTGACCTCGTTTGAACAAGAAAAATGTCGTCCGAACGACTTTTCAAAAAATCCAAAAATTTATTTTTAAGCCCAAAACTTAATGAAAACTTCTAAAAGGATTTTCTGAGAAAATGAAAATTCGATTTGACAAAATGTTTCTAAAAGGACACCCATAAAAATATATCCAAGACTCTATATATATTAAATGCATTCATACCTTTAGATTTGATTTAAATTTTTAATGATGTGAAACATGGAACGAAATCTGCAAGGATGAAATCTTCACAATGTTAGGCCGCTACGTCTTCAACTTACTCTTGTAATGGGATTGAAAGGATACCACAACCATCTATCCTATGACTCAATTAGTTTTGTCCGAAATTAATCCAATAAAATGAATTAACTCGATTGGAAATTTTCCCTTAGATCATATTTTAAGTGGTAAACAATAAGGTTTTGTCTTAATAGAGTTGGGTTGGATGGGATGCTTTGCTAGTTAAGGAGAGACTTATTATCCAAAGTTATCTTTGGAAAAAGTTCGGATGTCTCAGAGTCATCATGGATCATCCAAAGGTCCATTCCTAGCTCAAGGAGGATAGATGATTTGATGTTGTTAGGGCTTTCACTGCATCTCGTGTCAGAGGAGCTCGAGTCAAATGACTTGATAGTTAAGAGCTTCACCTCATGTTTAGAACGTTCAGTCCAAGTGAATTTATCTTTAAAGAATATCTAAAATCCAGGCCTTATCTTCTTCTCAATTGGTTCCTAACAAGTCTCATGAAATCCGCAATAAGGGAAGTATTAGCCTTATTTGATAAGACACTCGTTCAGAGAATCTCTAGAGATCACTTTTTTTCCAGTGCCCTCTTTATGTGCATTTATCGGAGAGCCGCGACCTTAGTTAGAGATTGATGATATCCTAGACCACACGGGGCATAAACTTCCTTGAAAAAATTTAGCTAAAAAATTCCTTGTTGTCTACGACCTAACCCCATTTCGTATATGAAGTGCATGTTCTTGAAGATTTGAATTACGATGACATTTCCATGTGGGTTTTGTTTAGGACTCACTTTATCATTGAATTTCTATCCAGCCGAGAAAGGATGTTTATTAACCTTAAATCCTAAAAGGAACACGTTATTCACCCTGTATTCCATTTCCAAAATTTGATTACTGGTGCTAATGCCCTTGGAGTTATCACAATCTATGATAATGGTAATGACCTAGATGTTCGCAAACAACTTCCATTTCTAATGAAGATAAGATACTACTCCTTTAGCGCTGTGAAGCCAAGGGAGACCAAGAAGTAAGTTAATGCAAGGAGGGATGTAAACAACATAGAATTCTATATCAGGAAATATTAGGACAATCCCTAGTGTGAGAGATATCAAGCCTATGACTTCTCACTAAGTATTGTCACAAGCATATACGATGACAGATGTCAAGGTAAGATCACCAACTTGTAACCCTAGACACGAGATTGTTTTAAATGGACATAAATTTAAGGCGTAAATGTTATCAACAAGCACTAATGGGATTGTTTTCTCCAATAATTCAACTGAGATATTGAGGTCATAGTTATGATTCCAACTAGTTTTTAGGATTTCTTTATCAGCAAAATGTATGAGTATTTTTTTAGTCAGAGTCCTAATTATGTTGATTGATTATTCGGGAGAAGTGGAAGGATGAACTATATCCTAGGTTAGAATCTTGGCAATAGAATTCCTATGGAGTTGGGAGGATAAAAAGATCTCTCATATGGTGATATTGTTAAAAGTTTTCTTTAGCTTCTTAAGGGTCTTACTTTCTTCAATCGACATTTTCGGCATTAGTATTTCTTCAACAACCCTCTTTACTTTGTTCGCATGAGAATTTGTTCATGGAATAATTAGTTCCTTGTAGTACTAGCCTGACAAATTCATTTGGTTCTGGTAGAACAAAAATATAATCCCTTCATCAATTTTTGAAGAAGGAGAGACTTCATCTCTGGCAATAGTTCTTTAAAAGAGATCACACTGCAGAAGGAGGCGATTGTAAAAGGGATTTAATCATTGAATTCAATGTCTAAGAAATTTGAGGGATCAAAGTCATACCCCAATCGATTGCGACAATGATACTATTATAGGAGAAATTGATACATATCATAAATTGAATTACTTTCTCATATAGATTTTCCCATGCAGTGAAGAAGTGTTTTAGGAAAGGGACTAGGTATCCCTTCAGTGTTGTGAGTAACTCAGGAGCTTCACATTCTTTCTTCTTCATGACACACTCTTCTATCATAATTTGAACAATGTCCTTTAATATTAGTTCCTTTTGAAATAAAAACAATCATTGAGCTTGCGGGCAGATTTCCAGGATTTTATGGATATGTCACTAATATTTTCAAAATAATTTCCCTCGGGGGTCAGTTCTAATGGGAATTTCATCCTAAAGCTTTTCAGTTATTCGTAAATAGTGGGAAATTCCATATTTCATGTTTCTTAACAGTTTGAATACCATTGCAAGCCCTTGTCATAAGAGAGATATAGTGATTAGGAGTATTATCGAGATACATCGGGGAGGATGGATATACTATGAGAGAAACACGTGATTTGGATAAGGCTGACTTGTTGATGGGTTTAATTCTAGTAGAGGGATGGAAATCTGGATCATTATATACAAGGATAGCATTTAAACATGCTTAATGCATGGGTAGAGGGTTCTGAGTAGTATTTGGTTTTGGAATTGCATGAGGTGTGATGGTGCCCTTATCAATGAGGCTTTGGATGAAAGTTTTGAGTTTATGACTTTAGTCAGTGGTATAGCAAAAATTTTAGTGAAATTCGTAGTTTGCATCATGCTTGAATTATTTAGGAAGTGGATGTGGGTCTAAGGGTTTGATGAGAATGCGGGATAAAAAATCTTAGTGTACTTTAGAAAGAGGATCATAGAGTTCGGTATCTGTTTTCAGGTTTCAGTAGGATGGGATTTTGGGGCTTATGAGGTAACAAGATGAGAAGATATGTTATTGACGGTATTAGTAACAAGATTATCATATTTTCAAGGAGTAAATTGCCCATGGTATTTTTTTAACTAGGATTCTTCTTTTTAACTATTGGAATTTTCTTTCATTTGTAAGCCAACCTCCCGGAGTTCTATGAAGTGGGTTAATAATGGCTACCCATGGAAATTCGAATATGTGAAAGAGAATTCTTCCTCACAATGCTCACATGTTCTTCTTTTGTCGACCGATTGAGGGTGGAATCCTTTTATCTCTACCTTGTGATGAAGTTTGTGACATGTTCCCTTGGGTTTTGTTTAAGCAATTGTAAATCTTAGAGAATCACTTCCAACTCTTCATTGTATTTATATTGAGTCATGAATGTCTTACAACATCTTCCCAAGTACAAATACTAGATTTTTGAGTGATAGGAACCATCGAAGGGAACTCTCTTTATGTGTTTGTTGGAACATCTGAGTTATTATCTCCTCTGTTGCCTCAAGTAAACTCATGGAACAATGGAAAATATTCATAATTGAATGTCCTCTTCCTCTAAACTTCTTAATTTTAGGAATTTTGAACTTCCTAGGAAGCCTAGATTTTAGGTAAGGAGACATGTTCATGTAATCCACATACTTTCCCGAGAGCTTCATTTTATCAAATTACATGGAGATAATCTTAAGATCCTCCTTTACTCAGTTCAGTTATTCCTCTTTAGGATCGATAAGAGTAGTCACGAGAAATTTTTCCCATTGCTAAGAAAAATTAGCCATCGATAAATATGCAGGATGGGGCCATTAATGGGCGAAACACGCAGAGGATGAAAAGCTTGCTGATTCTCAACTAGATCCCATATCGGTTTAGGCATTTGCAGTCCCATGGCATGGGAAAAATCGACATCTTTATGTAGTATCTCCAGGATATGACCCTTATCTCTTTGTATCTCGTGAATATTTTCTTACAGACTATCAATCTTTGTAGTCAGCTAAGCGATTATACTTATTAGATCTCGCTGGGGATGATAATTCTGATCGTAACTCTCTATGAAGAATCTTCGATAGGATTATTCACTTTGTATTTAAGTAGTTGATTATGGTTTAGAGATTCATGATGGTTTGATATAGGAACTCAGCCAATACACAAAGACAAGCAAAGCTAGGGGAATGTGGTCGCACCTGAGAGGGAAATAGTACTTTTATATATAATTTTTTTATAAACATATTTTTGTATTCTTGAAAAAGGGATAGAGAAAGGGGAGAAAAGTCAGATAGTGTAGTTGTTATTATTAGGCTTCACTTGGATTATGTTCTTCCAAGACTGCATGTAAAATTCTGAATATTACTCGAATCTGGGGAAAACATATGTGACGCAATGCAAGACATGGTTTGATTTGTTTCCAAACTCACGATAATGGTCGTATTTTAAAAATGGGTGAAATAATGCAAAATTAGTCGGTAAATTTTGGCTGAGTTTTCTGTTGGAAATAAAAATGTAGGTAAGAGTGTCCAAGGGTAGACATCTATATGAGGTTTATGAATGGGGGGTTAGTATAAGGATCCCCCCCCCCCTTGGCATAATTTTCACGATATACCTCTTGCCTATAAGGGCAATCATTCATCAGCATGTGTGAAAAAGCCATTTCATATATCTGAATGTACACGAATTTCCATACGATATAACTCATGGTGATGGTACATGTGAGATAGAATTCAATATACTCAATGTGTGTGAATGATTTCCAGTTATATACCTCCCGTCATGAGTTCGGTTAAGTTGTATGTTATTGGGGAACCGTTCGATATACGTCAAAGGTACTTGGACAATTTAAGGAGGTAATTATATCACATAGGTTAATCATACCTCGCAGAACCAACAACCCATCACAAAGTGACTCCCCAATAGAGGACAAATATGGGGTCAATATGTAGTTCTCACGTGATATAGTGTGAAAAATGCATGAGTCTTAATCAGTATCTTTATGCAAAGTTGTATGTATGCTAAGAGGGATAGGTACAACTACTAAGCATGAAGTGTCGTATATACATGAGTGGCATGTGAAAAGAACTAATTATGTAAGGAGAGTAAAGCTAGTATTTATGTGTGGGGTTACGAGCCCCAGGAGAAAGCATGTCGACGCTATGCCTTGGGGGAGCTTGGTCACAGGGACACGAGGAGTGATTGTCTCTCGCTTCTAATGCATCCTCGGAGGTCAGGTTATTATTCCGAGGTTTAGGCTCAGTGATTTTCCTCTAGATGTAGTTTGGCACCATGTCCAGTTTTAGTGCACCCCCCTTTGGAAAGTATGGCTTTCGTGCGAAAGAAAAGGGTTTTGCTAGGTGTTCAGAGTCGATAGTTTGTTTTATAGGAAAACCATAAAAAATATTTGGGTTAGTACTTTTGGGATAATCCTAAGGCATGTTCTAAACTCTGCAGTTGGTTCGAATATTCTTGTTGTATGGGTTCTGAGGAAGGTGTTAGGTACCCCACTTGTTCGATATGCTTTAGTAATTTTATGCCAATTATCTCTATTTACACTAATTAATTACTTTTTAATTATTTTAGAATTTGCTTAGAGACCATAGCTTGAGGTTCCCCAAAAAATACAGATAGGTTCTCAGGTTGGAAAATGGTATCAGGGGGAGGTATAGAAACATCACTTCAATCGTACAGGTACAAAAGATTTACTTATGCATGACTTCGTGTTTTGTATGTTTATAGAGGATGGTCGTTATTATATATATAAGTGTGCAAGAAATCTCAGTTCGTATAACAGATGTCCTTTAGTGTATATAGTTGTACAAGAGAGCTTGTCTTTGAGATAGTTTGATATATATTTTGTGTTTATTGAGGAGAGATAGAAATGTGAGTGATGGTGGATCTATAGTATGATTAGTGTATGAATATTTACATGTGTGTGTGTTGGAATATGTTTGGGAGGTACCGTCTTGAGATAGTTAGATATCTCTTTTTGGGTTATTTATATTGGATGTATGAAGATATGGGTGTATCTCTAAGAGGGACAATGTATCATGACACTTATTGGCGAGGCTCGAGTTCACGAGAAAGACTCGATACTCCCCATACATAGCCAAAAGGACTTGGGATTGAAACTAATGTAGTTCGATTCAACGTGTGTTCGAACGATATGTGTGGGAAGTGTAGGGACTTGGCTTGGGAGGGGGAGGGCTGGTGTATGGAATATTAGAATGGGAGTGAATACTAAGATATCTTATATTGACATATAACCTTATAATAACCGGGTGATTAATAAAAAGAAGGTGGAGTTCTTCAGACTAGTTTTGGGGTGTAGCATTAAGGATGTCATGTCTTAAACATTCGTTGCTACGGAGGTAGAGGTAGAAGTTGGGGGAGTATGGACTGGGGATGGAGACATCCCCAAGAATTAATACTTCAAGAGACGTAATATAAGTCTTGGGATTCATGCATTTAGCTCAGTATACATCCTAATACCCAAGACGAGATGGGATTAAATCCAACATAATTCCTACAAACAGGTCGGATAATATATAGGGGATGCGACTAGAGATGGAGGCATACCTAGAAAAATAATAATTCTCAGCTTCACGAGTTTATCCCTCTATAATGCTTAGTTATCTAAGAAGACTTGGGATCAAAGACAATGTAGTTCACACAAACAGGTTGGATAATATATATGGGTTAGGACTAGAGACAGAGGAATACCTAGGAAATAATACGTCAAGATATGTATTATGAGGCTTGGGCTTCATGATTTTAGCTCGGTGTAGTGCCTACATACCCAAGGAGACAAAGACAACATAGTTCACATAAACGGGTTGGATAATATATATGTTTTGAGAGTAAGGATGGAGGAATACCTAGGAAATAATATTTCGAGAGACATATTATAAGGCTTGGGCTTCACGAGTTTAGCTCGGTATAATGCCTATGTACCCAAGGATATTTTAGATCAAATCCAACATAGTTCACACAAACGTGTCGAATAATATATAAGGGTTAAGACTAAATATGGATGCGTACCTAGGAAATAATATGCCGAAAGACGTATTATGAAGCTTGGGCTTCACAAGTTTAGCTCGATATAGTGCTTATGTACCTGAGGATATTTTGGATCAAAGCCAACGTAGTTCACACAAACGAGTATATACACATGGGTAGGCAACGAAATACCAAGTATTTGAGGTACAACAGTGCAATATTTATGTATCCCAATCTTTAATATAACATTTCCATTTGGTTGGATTGATATATTTATATATTAAAATAATACATTGATAAAATGCATATGTTTGGAAAGTATTGAAATGAAAACACATATTCAGAATATTGTGTGGAGATGGGCTTTGTTTACAAGGAGCAGTGGTGAGTGTAACCGAGTTTTAGACGTTGGACTACAAAGTTTTGCGCTAACTGCAGCTCAATTGAACTCTCAGGAGAATGTTTTTCAAAAGGGATGTTTTCTTGTTTATATTTTGGAATCATGTCATTTGATTTGTATTATTTAGCATATGAGTGTGTCAATCGGTGATAGAAGTGGAGGTGTTGGGTTAAAAACTAGGCTTAAATGAATATAAATGCTACAAATTGTATAATCGATCCCCTAAATAGGAGCTGAGATAGATAGGGTACACAAGTAGGTACAGTTTGTGACAATATATAAATGTGGAGTGTTGCCCCAAAATTTTGGCAAAGGTTTTTTACCCTTGAAATGATAGCTAATTTTTCACATAGGGAAAGTCGGGCTTTTTGATGCTTTTTAGTCAGGCAAAGCTTCATCTAGGAAGGCCGACTTTCGCGGAATTTGTGCAGGATTTCAACTATATTTTCAATTTTGAGGAAAATGTTTTGAAGTGTGAACCTCTTTTGGGGGAAACTCCGTGAATGTATGATATTTTCCTTTAAAAATATGAATTTTTTAAATTATGAGTATTGCACCAAAAAATATGTTGTGCTTAAAACACCATTTATAAGAGAAAACAAAATTTCTTATGATCAAATAATGAGGTTAGCTCAGGTCCTATTGTGGTCATCTAGTACATTTTGGTAGACCTTAATATGACAGACAGTCGGGTTAGCGTTGCCAAAATCTCAGATCATTAACGTGGTGTATAGGTGGGCATATATTAGTGGGATGACATCAACAACACTAAAGAGACAAGCATAAGGAATATAAGGTTCATTATTCCTCCATCATTAATGGGCAACGTTCACCCCTCACACTTTTCCACAAAGTCATATAAAAAGGTTTACCTGACTAATCTGTAAAGTCAAGATACTTGTCACCCAACATTCTTTTTGTCTCCACTACATTCTCTCTCTAGGCCCACAAATGTCAGGCATAAATATTATGCATGATCCTCCAATAAAGGGATCAAGAGATTGACCATTACTATAATATTGTGCTCTAGATAGAGAGATAGAAACTAGTAAGAATCTATCCTTCCATGGTTGTAACCTTCGGAACCTAATATTATTACTACACCAGTGGACGTAGGCGTCGCATTTGGCTGAACCATATGAATCTTGATTCTACATTTTTTTCTCATCCTTTCTCTAGTATTATTACTTTAAAACCAATATTACTATTATTGATGTCTCTTTATTTTTTGCGATTCTAAGAGTGTATCTAGCTAAGATATAAATCCATATACCAATTTTAGGCATTATTAGATTGGCATTATTTGGAGGAAAGTACTTACAAACCTATGGTTTCTTCCTACTAATATTTTCTCCTAAGATTCCCTATTTATGTCCTTCTTCGCTATTTTTTTTATTCCACTAGTATAAATACCCATTTTTGATCAACCCACAACTTATTTCTCCCCACATGACCTATTACCGCGAGAATGAGTGAGAACCCAGAAAATAGCAGGGTAGTGGAAAAAAACACACCTTTTGCCCATATAGGCATGAATGACCTACATTGGATATTGCGAAGCTTGTCCAAGAATCAAGAGGTTATGAAACAAAGAGTCAAGAAATTAATATAGAGTATCCTGATTGGACAGAGGAGGCAGGATGACTATCGAACCACCCAAGTAAAGGGTGGAAACCTTGAACGAAGGTAGATGTACTGTGAGAGGGCTATGGATAATCCTAGGACATTAGATTGTATCCCTCAAGGGGAAGCTAGAAAATCTAGGGACGACGAATCTAGACGTGATGATGGGTCTTACAGGCTAGGAGACACGTCGACCATCCGAACAGATACATATGGTGACGAGCAGACTTATTCCCTAGAGTGCAAAGCAAAAGTGTTTTGGAAATATAAAGCAATGGGTCTCAATTCGACTATTTAGGCCCAAGGGAAAAAAGGGCCCACCAACGTAGGGGGCTCAAAGAATGCAGACATGAGACCATAAATATTAAGAATTCACACAAGTCAATATCAAGAATCTAGGGATGGCTAAAGCTGAGAAAACTTCCATAGAAGAGAGCTCAACGGGCAGCTGAGGATGAGTAGATAAGACTTTAGTGGTTAGGGTCAAGAAGGATGAGCACACCTAGAGATGATAGATCTAGCGATTAAAATATCGCTTGGGTGAAATGATAAAGGCAAAGAACCCCCTGCAAAGAGGTTTTGTTTAAGTGATCCCATTCGCATCATCAATCGTGATTTACCCGATGCACGCGAATTTCAAACCATTGGTCATCACTCCCAAGTATGACGTTACATTTGGCCCAATATTGCACATAAAATAGTATCAGACTGCCTTTGATATTTACTCTATCCCCAATGAACATCTTCAGTACGATTACTAGATCAGCATAAATTTAGTACAACATGTTTCTAAGAGGTCAGATCTATAACTTTTAATAGCTAGCCGATCTCTTCGAGAGAAACTTCTGTTTCAGAACAAGGCCAGAAAAATAAGTCAGCCACTTATTGAACATCCATCAACTACTAAATGCGATGACCAGAGAATTCATTTCCAGGTTCAACATAAAAAAGTTAGAAATGGTGGACTATAAAGAGAAGGCGATGATTGCAGCATTTATGAGCGGATTGCGATCTTGGAAGTTATTCTAGAAATTATCAAAAAAACTCCCAACACTATGTTTGAACTCTTGGAAAAAGATGACAAGATTAAAAGATGAAGAATATATGGCAACTAAGGGGTCTGGCCATTCCAAAGAGGACACAGGCAATATCTTTTAGAAGAAGAAAGATCTCAGAGAGGCCATAAAGCCTAACAGGTCAAAGATATTTGACGAGTATACCCCATTCACTGTAGGAGTACATCACATCCTTGAAAAAATCAAGGGATTTTATGACCTAAAGTGTCCGAGAAAGTTGAGATCTTCTTTGAATATGTGAGATAAAACCAAGTACTTTGAGTTCCATAAAGATCACGATAATAACACGAACAACTACCTAGCATTGAAGAACGAGATTGAGATTCTCATCTAGAGAGGAAAGTTGATAAAATTTGTTAATAATGGTTGTCGATCCGATAGATGGGATGAGAAAAAACTAAGTACACAATTAAAGTCCCCTTTCAAGAAGATTGTCGAGAGGAAAAGGGGTTGAGATGATGATTCGAATGATGACCCCTACCTGCCTAAAAAAACCAAAGAATCATTGCACGAAGTAAAGATGGTGTCTTTCGAATCTAATTTCATAGCAGGAAGAGATGATGGATGGGATACTGTCCAGTAAAAAGGCATGCTTACCTGAATTAAGCAAAGGCTTATGACGACATTAAATAGCTTGACCTAACTGGTCTTATCGCATCTCATCCTAGGAAGGTAAATAGAGATCATCGCGTTGTGGGCTATTCTATAGATGAATTGTTAGTTGTGCTTTACCCACATGGTGACCCTTTGTTCATCATCATAGTGATGCCCGAAAGTCAGGTGGCCAAGATATTAATGGGCAAGGGAAACTCAGTTGATGTCCTCTTCTACAGTTGTTTAAGAAACTCACGCTAAAAAATAAGAAGATGGAGGCATATCACATACCTCTTATAGGGTTCTAGGGAGAGAAGGTGTTCCCCTCGTGCATGATAGAACTGCAGGTCTAGATTGGCAAATTTCCGACCAACCGAATAAAGAAGATTCGATTCTTCGTCATGGTTGAGAATGAACATTTTGTGTACAACATCACTTGTGGAAGTGTCGTATTAAATAATTTTGAAGTTGTTTCGTACACTGTACACCAATGCCTAAAATTCCCCACCAATTATGAAGTTTTCATGGTGAAAACGAACCAGGTGGAAGATCGTGAATGTTACTACATGTTGTTGGAGCAAGAAGAGAATAAAAATTAACTACCACTTATTAGATCAAGACATCTGATCCTTGAGATGAAGATAAACTAGTCAAAGGTCGAGTAATAGAGGAAACAGATAAGGTGATATTGGGAAATGAGCACCGTGAAACGATAGCCCAGATCGACCCATCACTTGATCTTGTCTTCAATAAAGAATTAGCTGAGTTCTGAGAAGGAGAAGGAATGTGTTCGCCTGGAGTCATGAAGTTATGCCAGGCATAGATCTGAGACTCATATGCCATGATATCGGCATAACAAAAGATGAAAAGACAGTAAAGCAAAAATTTTGTTTGTTCAGCCAAGAGAAAACCACGGTGATCAATGAAGAGGTGGACAAGTTGTAGAATGTGGAATTCATCAAGGATGGAAAATATCCATAATGGCTTTCTAATGTCGTCATGGTTAAAGAGAACAATGGTAATTAGATTTCATAAACCTCAATAAAGATTAATCAAAGGACCACTATCCGCTACCCAGGATTGACCAATTGGACGACGCCACAGCTTGTCACGAGCTCCTCAATTCATGGATGCTTATTTGGGGTATAATAAGATAAAGATGAAGCCGGAGGATCACGAGAAAACTTCATTCATCACTAGTAGATGTATGTACTACTATAATCTTATGCCTTATGGACTGAAAAATGCAGGGGCAATGTACCAAAAGCAAGTGAATAAAGTTTTTGAGGATCGAATTGGAAAACTATGGAAGTACGTGGATGACATGCTAACAAAGAAAAAAAATAGCCGACCACATCAGTGACCTCGGGAAGACTTTTGGTTAACTGAAAAAATATTAAATGATGTTGAATCCCATAAAATGTGCTTTGGGGATCAAAGAAATGAAGTTCATGGGCTTCATAGTCAACCAAATAGGAATAGAAGCAAATTCGGACAAAATTCAAGTGTTGATTGACACAAAACCCCTCTCAGTCAAAAAAGGTACCCATAGGTTTACAGAACGAGTGGCTTCTCTAAACATGTTCATGTCTAGAGCCCTATACAGATGTCTCCCATTCTTTAAAATTTTACAAAAGGCCTTCAAGTGAAAGGAAGGATGTGAGAAAATGTTTTTGAAGAAATATTTAGGATCTGCACCACTACTCTCTAGGACAATCCAAGGCAAAAAGCTCTACTTATACTTGGTTTTTTCATAATTATTTGGCAGCTCGGCGCTAGCAAGATAAGAGGACCAAGTACAAAAATCGATTTATTCCACCAACAAGGCGTACCGAGGAGCAGCAATCCAGTACCCTAGGCTAAAAAAGTTAGCTTTTGGCTCTAATTGATGCATCAAAAATAATGAATTCGTATTTCCAAGTGCACACCATTGTTGTCTATACAAACCTCCCTCTACGATAATTTTTCCACAAGCCAGAGAAATTAGGAAAATTAATGGCTTGGAAAGTTGAACTTGGAGAATACTACATCCATTATGATCCCAAAACAGCTATTAAAGGACAAGGAGTAGCCGACTTTATAACATAGTTTTCCTATGATAAAAAAATGACAAAGTAGTCTTCTACGAAATAGACCTAAGGCTAGATGAAGACCAAGAAGACATCTACGAAAGAGAGATTAGTGAAAGGATTAGAGGAGAAAACTTTCATAAAAGATAGCTCTATAAAAAAATAAGCCGAACAAACGTCCATGAAAGAGAGTTCTATGACCCAGTCCTCTACTTTAATACTTCCATATTGAACGGTTCCTCTAGAACTTCGTAAACTTTGCACCTAAATAGATGATATACTTGAAAAAGGTTTTATTCGCCTTAGTTCATATCCCTAGGGAGCATCCATGTTATTTGTGAAAAAGAAAGTGATGGAAGATTGTAATTATACATAGATTATCGTAAGTTGAATTCAGTATCAATTAAAAATAGGTACCACTTACCTAGAATGGGAGATTTATTCGATAAAATTGGGGGTGCAAGGATCTTTTCAAAGATTTACCTGAGATCTGGTTACCATCAGTTACCAGTCAGAGAATAGGATATTCTAAAAACCTCATTTTCAACTCATTATTGACATTTCGAATTTACTATGATGTGTTTTGGATTAACCAATGCCCCTGTACCTTTCATGGACATAATGCATTGGATATTCTTAATTTTTCTTTATCAATTTATTAATATTTTCATTGATGATACTCTCATTTACTCCCATAAGAAGAACATGCCCAACATTTAGAAATAATATTAGGTACCCTGAGAAACTATCGGTTGTGTGCTAAAAGGAGAAAATGTGACTTCTCAATGAAAGAAATAAAATTTTTAGGACATGTGATTTATAAAAGTGCAATCCAAGTCGATCCATCTAAAATCGCATCCATTTTAATGTTGAAAAATCTAACCAATGTCACCGAGATTAAAAGTTTTCTTACGTTATCCGATTATTATTGCCATTTTGTAGAAGGATTTTCCAAAATTGTTCTTTTATCGATTAATTTAACATGTAAGGAAAGTCCATATGTATGGACTTTCGAGTGTGAGCAGGCATTCCAAAATTTAAAGGATGAGTTAACCACTACCCTCGTCATAATCATTCCTTCTAGTAACATAAGATATGTCGTCTGATATGGCCAAAGTGCACCCTCGTAATCTGAGTAACAACATCATCCTATCTCATAGCCGAGTCATCAGAAGAGACCCACTAGTCAGCAGGAAAGTCGTCCTTAGTAAGGTCGACCTCACATACATCAACCTCGGTTGGGAAATAACCGAGGTCAACAGCAACTTTACGACAAGTCAGAGACTCTACTTCAGCCGATAGTACAAATGAGCCCGGTTACCTAACCTCGGATGGTCTGCTTGGTTGAGGTTCTACTTGTAGTTAAAGGCCCAATGGTCATGTTGGAGTCGTCCACCTCGTCCTCGGCTAGGTCGAGGTTCCAATGGATGATGTCACTGGTCCAAGCATATACAAGTACAAAGAGACCAGGAATGCGTGGATAAAACCGTTATAACTAGATCCCCCCCCCCCCCAACTTGAGGGAATATTTGGACATTATGATATGCATGTGGCACAGCCAAGTGTCCACATGAGATTGTCTAGCTCATCTTACTAATTATCATTGCATGTTTATGGGGCACACTACACCCCCTAAGCACTGTATATACCATTTATCTTCTTCCTTGAAGAGGATCGCTTGTTAAAAATCCTAGAGGAAGCTCTGTCAAAATATACAGTAGAGAGAGTGTGTGAATATTGTATCACAAGGCCATTAGTACCCTTATTTTGTAGTGAAGATAACTCACTTGCACAGTAGACGTAGGCCTAGTTAGGATGAACCTCTTATATCGATGTCTTTCTCCTCTTCTCGTAATCCCATTATATATTTATATTGCTTATGTGCTGCCATTATTATTCATGTTTGAGCTCTCCAACACCTTGATCTAGTGGTGCTATTTCAAGCATCATCAGTTAAGCGTCTTCTATGGGAACGAGAGGCTTCATCTCTCCCTTTTATAGCTTGGCCCCTTTTCAAAATCTCTGGTGGTGAACCAGTCCTCCCCTTGTGTGGAGTTGTTTCTCCATTGAAAGAGGTCCTATAAGGTCCAAAAGCTCTCAAGTCTTCTAAATCACAGCTCAGTTTCCACGGAAACACATGGCACCAGATTTGCAACCACCTCCTCCACCAATTGGTGGGGGAGGACCCAGCTCCAGTCATGCGCCACCCCTGTCCGAGATGGTTGAGGTGGTCGTAGCCTTAAAATCCCTAGTGGCTAGTCAACAAGTTATGCAAGAGTAGTTCGCTGCACTTTGCAAAAATGTGATGAGGAGGCCACCAAAAATCTCACGGGAGATGATCACTCCAGCAAGTGTAAAAGAACAACACCAAGACCAGGGGACCACCCTAGGCACCACCCAAATATCTGCATCCTCCCCAGCGAAAGAGGGACTGCTGAACCTAAGCGTTTACGCCTAGGGTGGCAAGGACACCCTTGCCTTGAGGACTAGTATGATGATGTGGAGGTCGATGATGCCACAATAGAATGCTGGAAGCCATATGATATTTAAAACAATACTATATGACACCACAAAAATAGCCGAGGAAGGTGTAGGAGACATAACCACAAGGATCACCCGAGAGGCTCAGAATTTTATCATTTGGACAGAGGGTCAGCCGTTGAAAGGCTCGGCCTAGTCAATGACCTAAGGGCGAGATTAACAAGGTCAAGAAAACTTGCAGGGTCTAGAAGAGAAGGGGCTGACTATCGACCCAAGCATGGAGGACCCCATTATGGCCTAGACGGGGGTTATGGGGAAGTTAATAGCCGATGGAGGTCAGATGTAGGAGAACCCTCGGTACAACATTTGGAAGTGGCAGGGGATAACATTGTCCAGGACGGTGTTGAAAAACCCTGGAATGATTCGATTCAAAGGCTTGAAGATAATATTGGAAACATTTTGAATAGCCGAGATACTCTACAGAGGGGGTACTCAGAGGGTTCACCCTTTGTCGCAAAGATAATCAACTTCCTAACCCCGGCCAAATTCAAGCCGCCTGTAATGACTCCCAAGTATGATGGAAGTTCTAATCATGTCCATCACATTGAAATGTACTAATCGGTAATCGATATCTACTGAATCTCCGATGATATTAGATGTCGTGCTCTTTAAAGAATTATGATCGCGACTTCACACATTTGGTTTACTTCACTTCCAACGAATTCTATCGAGAACTTCAAACAGTTGGCCGAGAAATTTATCCATAACTTTTGCTTTGGGGTCAGACCTCAGAAGGATGACTCATTTGCTTTATATCAAGTAAGGGAAGAATGAGAGCCTAAGAGATTACATCGCGAGGTTCAACAAAGAGAAGTTAGAAGTGGAAGACTATGAGGAAAGCATAACTATGATAGCCCTCACGGGAGGACTCTATAACGAAACGTTAATGTGGAAGCTTGCTAAAGATCCTCCAAAGTCAATGGCCAAATTTCTTGCAACAACCGGGAAAGTTATGAATGCTGAAGAGGCAATGGGTGCTAAGTATAAGAATGAAAAAGGAAGTGGCAGTGGAAGCAACCTTGAGAAAAAGAATAAAGATGGGAAGAAAAGGTCAGTAGACGATAAGTTTGCAGACTGCACTCAGTTGACTATAAGCTGTGAGCACATCTTAAACAAGATAAAGAGTGATCGGCCTTTAAAGTGGCCTGAAAAATTAAGAGCCCCTCCCCATAAGAGGAACAAGAACTTGTGGTGTGAATTCCACCACGACCACGGCCACTTTACTGACAAATGCTTTTCTCTGAGGGACGAGATTGAGAAAATGTTAAAGACTAGAAAATTGAGAAAGTATGTGGAAAAAAGCGCTTCCAAGGGTGGCCTAGATGACCCTAGAAAGAGGAGGAATGATAAATGTCAATAAGATGTCAGACGAGAAGATCCTTCATACGAGGACAGTGATGATCCAGATCTTCCACCAAAGGATGACAATGTCCTAGTAAAGAGGCTTAACATGATCTCATTTGGGGTAGGAATGATATGTGGTGGCCTAGCTAGAGGAGGCTTAGAAGTGGCTGAACGAAAAGCCCATATGGCTAAGGCGAAGGTGATAATAAAGGCCGAGATTGTATACTCGGCCTCCATTGATGTGAAAATGGAGAAAAGGAAGAAAGTGGACATGGATACCCTCGTGGTCAGCTTTTCAAGACTACACTTTAAGGGTATCTTATCTCCACATGACGACCCTCTTGTCATCACAACCAGGGTCCATGGATGTGAAGTGCCGAGGATCTTAGTTGATGGGTGAATCTCGACAGATGTTACGTTCTGGCCATGTTTCAAGGGATTGGGACTTAGTTGAACCAGGTTTGTACCATACCATCACCCCCTTATAGGATTCAATGGGGAGAAAGTTCATCCCTTGGGAATGTGTGAGATGGATGTAAAAATGGGGGACAAGTGGCCCCAGTGGCTCACTAGACAAATCAACTTTTTTTGTTAAGGATGAGAATATCTTTTCAGCTTAAAATCTCATATTAGGAGGAGTATCCCTCATGGAATTTGAGGTCGTGCCTTCAACGGTTCATGAGATGATAAAATTCCTGACTCCTTATAGAGTAGGGGAAGTTCAGGGTGACCAAACATCGTCATGATAATTCTACTATAATTCAGCTGAGGAGAGAGAAGCACACAAGAAGGCAACCACCACTTATAAAATTGACACCCTTGATCCTAAAGACGAGACAAAGATCAAGAAATGGGAAGCCGCAAAAGAGGTAGAATCCATCGTCCTCAATGAGGATGAGCCAAAAAAACCGTACAGGTCGAAAAATCCTTAAAGCTAAAAATCAAAGACGAGAAAATCAAGTTATTGAGAAGAAGATAGAGCGTCTTCGCTTGGAGTCATGCAGACATGACAGGCATTGATCCTCGGATAATGTATCACACGTTCAACGTGGTAAGAGATGCAAATCCAGTCAAACAAAGGAGGAAAATTTACTCCCGGGAGAAATATGATGTTTTAAGGGACGAGGTTAAAAAGCTTGAAGAGGCTGAGTTCATTAGAGAGGTCATATATCAGGAATGGCTATCCAATGCAGTGATTGTGCCCAAGGCTAATGGAAAGTGGAGGATGTGTGTAGACTTCACCGACCTAAATAAATCTTACCCCAAGGATAACTTCCATCTCCCTCGAATTGATCAAACGGTAGATGTTACACCAGGTCACGGGTTGATGAGCTTCATGGATTCCTACTCTGGTTACAGCCAAATATTTATGGGCCCGGCCGACATATAGAAAATATCCTTCATCACAGATAAGGGAATATATTTTTACAAGGTTATGCCATTCGGCCTAAAGAACGTTGGGGCCACGTATCACATCAGGTAAATAAGGTGTTCGAAGATCAGATTGGAAAGTCCATGGAGGTTTATATTGATGGCATGCTGATGAAGAGTCTGAAGGTTGACACTCCTGTGGCCGACCTTGAAAGAACCTTTGATACGATGGATGAGTACAGAATGAATCTTAACTCGACTAAATGCATTTTTGTTGTCGGATCTATAAAGTTCTTGGGTTTTATTGTCAATCATAGATGTATAGAGGATAATCCAGCGAAGATAAAATATTTTCTAGAGATGAAGACCTCCAAGACAATCAAAGATATTCAAAGGCTTACTGGATTGCCCTAAAAAGGTTTGTCTCCAGGGCTACAAACAAGTGTCTTCAATTTTTCAATTTTTTTAGAAAAGCATTCGAATGGAGTGATGAGTGTGACAAGGCGTTTTGAGAGATGAAGTCCTACCTCGGTTATCCCTTACTTCTGTCACGACCAATCAAAGGTGAAAACTTGTACGTGTACCTAACCATCTCAGAGTCGACTATTAGCGCTGTTATTGTGAGAGAAGAGGATGGGGTACAAAAAACAGGGTATTTCAAAAGCAAAGCACTCCAAGGGTCTGAGTAGGTATCATAGGATGGAGAAGTTAGCTTATGCTCTTATTCACGCTTCTAGAAAGATGAAACCATACTTCCAGGCTCACTCAATGGTCATCCTCACTAACTCACCACTCAGACAGGTTATGCACAAACCTGAGAAATCATGGAGACTAATGCCTTGGGCAATTAAGCTAGTAGAGTTTGACATTGTCTACATGTTGAGGGTGACAATCAAAGGACATGCATTGCAGACTTCGTGGCCGAGTTCACTTGGGAAGAGGTTGAGGTTGAAAATGAGAACTTTAAGAAGGCAGATAATCTTTAAGGAAGACCTCTCAGCCCACCCTTAGACGAGGCCGAGACAAGCATAGCAAGAGGAAAAGTCTGAAAATGAAGCGGGGAGATATATCTTCAATTAAGGATCCCTATCAGAGGGAAACTTCTCAGAGGCCAATGTTGTATGGAACCTCTTTATCGATGGGTCCTCTTACGAGAATGTAAGCGGAGATGGATTGATAATGTCATCACCAAACGTCACAAACATTGAGTATGCTCTAAGGTTCAACTTCAAGGCCTCTAATAATGAGTCTAAATATGAAGTTTTGATACTAGGTCTCTCCTTGGACCGAGCTCTTAGTGTCTACCAAGTCCTAGTACATAGTGATTCAAGACTGGTGGTAAATCAGATCTTAGGAGTATATGAGGCTAAGGATGAGAGAATAGATAAATATCTGGGAAGAGTAAAATCGATGTTGAAAAGTTTCAATGAGGTAAAGCTAACGAGGATACCTTGACTAGATAATGGCCGAGCCGATGCACTTGTGATACTAGCCTCAGCAACAAGAACTGATATTAGAAGAACAGTTCAGTGGAAATCTTACTCCGACCGACCATTGAAGAAGAAGATGGTGCATCTGAATCTTGTCTGAATGTGAATAGGGGAGCCTCATGGATGGATCCTCTCATAAGATGCATTCGAGATGGGAAGTTTCCATAATTAAAAGTCAAGAGAACAAAATTGAGATACAAAGCTGTAAAGTTCTCTGTCATAGGGGACAGTTTATATAAAAATGGGTTTTTGCTTCCTTTACTCAAATGTGTTCATCCATCTGAGGTACCATATATCCTTTAAGACATGCATGAAGGCTCTTGCTCTAGTCATATTGGGGGTAAGGTCATTGGCTAAGAGGATTGTTACTCAGGGGTACTGGTGGTCGACCCTGGCCAAAGATGTTGCAGTGTGTGTTAAAAGATGTGATAAGTGTCAAAGGTTTGATATCATCCCTCACCAACCTCATCAACCTCTCACCTCTATCACGTCCCCTTGTCCATTTATGATATGGGGGATCGACCTTGTAGGACCCTTACCTAAGGCAGTGAATAACTATCGGTACCTAATTGTAGTGATATACTATTTTTCTAAGTGGGTAGAGGCTGAGCCGATGATCACTATTACAGAACAGAAGACCTTCCAATTCATCTGGAAAAACATTATCTATTAGTATGGTCTTCCAAATACCTTAATCTCAAATAATGGGACTGAATTTAAGAACGTATCTTTGGAGAAATATTGTGAAAGGGTTGGGATCAAATAATTCTTCTCCACCCCTCATTGACCCTAGGCAAACGGGAAAACCGAGGTTACAAATCGAACGATTCTTGATGGGATCAAGAAAAAACTAAAAAGGGCAAAGGGAAGATGGAGTGAAGAAGTGTACGATGAACTATGGGATTACAGGACGACAGTCAAAACTCCTACAGGGTAAATCCTATTCATGTTGGTTTATGGTTCATAGGTTGTCATCCCAATTGATATTGTCCTTCCTACTCGTAGAATTACGATGTATGACCCTCAAGGAAATACAACAAAAAGAAGACTTGATCTTGATCTGATCGAGGAAATAAGAGAAAATGGTGAGGTGAGGAAATCATCCTACAAGTAAAGGATTACCAAATTTTATAATCAAATGGTGAAAGAGAGGCTTATTGTTGTGGGAGACCTAGTTCTCAAGAAGACATGGAAAAAACCCAACAAGCTCCATCCAAATTGGCATGGCCCTTATAGGGTTATCGATGAAGTCGTATCAAGCACTTATCGACTGGAGAACCTTGAAGGAGAGCTTTATCAAACCCCTAGAATGCTGATCATCTAAAGAAGTATTACCAATGAGCTTATAAATTTTTTCCTCCACCCTATTGTAATACATGTATCAAACTCAAAAGAGTGAATATCAATTGTTCCCTCAAATTGTTATTTGTCTATTCGGATATTTGATGTGTTATTTTATTCTAAGCTACTAAACATCATTAATTTGGTGAATCGTGAGATGAAACATCATTTATTTGGTGATCTCAGACCCTAAACATCATTAATTTTGTGAATTATGAGACTAAACACCATTTATTTGGTGATCTCAAACCCTAAACATCATTAATTTGGTGAGTTATGAGACTAAACACCATTTACTTGGTGATCTCAGACCCTAAACATCATTAATTTGGTAAGTTATGAGACTAAACATCATTTATTTGGTGATTTCAGACCCTAAACATCATTAATTTGGTGAGTCATGAGATGAAACATCATTTATTTGGTGATCTCAGACCCTAAACATCATTAATTTGGTGGGTCATGAGATGAAACATCATTTATTTGGTGATCTCAGACCCTAAACATCATTAATTTGGTGAATTATGATATTAAACACCATTTATTTGGTGATCTCAGACCCTAAACATCATTAATTTGGTGAGTTATGAGACTAAACATCATTAATTTGGTGATCTCAGACCGTAAACATCATTAATTTGGTAGTCATAAGATGAAACGTCATTAATTTGGTAATCTCATACCCTAAACATCATTTATTTGGTGATCTCAGACCTTAAACATCATTAATTTGGTGAGTCATGAGATAAAACATCATTAATTTTGTAATCTTAGACCCTAAATATCATTAAGTTGGTGAATTATGAGATAAATCATCATTAATTAGTGATCTCAAACCCTAAATTTGTCTCTATTATTGTTTTATCTTTGTGGTGAACATGTGGAACAACATAGAAAAACAAAATATCATGACGAAAAAGTAATTGAAGCAATACATAATGGAACTAAACTCGCATTAGTAACAAGTGAGTTACAAAGAGTCTCATAGTAGTTCATGACAACATATGGGATTACAACAAAGCTTCACAAAAAAAAACAGAAAGAGGTCCTCAGGGAAGAATTTCACCTTCGGCTGCAGCCGACCCATCACCAGTTGGGGTTGTCTTGTCAAGACCGGCATTGGTGACTTGGAACCCATCCTCAGGGTTGGCAATGCCTTTAGTCTCAGTGACATCCAAAGGGCTTGTCTCTACACGAGCAGTGCCATCATCCTCCACCTCCTTCAGAGCTTTGGAAAGACGAGGGTCAGTAAAGCCAAGACTGATGAAGTCATCTGGAGATAAGCTTCCAGACTCTCCGTGCTTGAGGGCAACCCATCGGCCAGCGTCTTTGATTCCCCTATCGAGATATTCAAAGCCGAAATATACAAACTCGTTAGATGTTTTATAGTTGGAAATGACCTTCTCCTCATCCTCGGCCAATGCAATTTTAAATACCTCGTTAATCTTGGTCTGAATGATCTCATCTTTGGCCTTCAGAGCCTTAGTATGCTCCTCCTTCAGACGGCTAATTTGGTCATTTTTCTCTGACGCGACCACAAATGTGTTCTAGTGTTCGTGCTTTCTAGTCTCTAGTGCAAGCATGTCACTCAAGTAATAATTCTGATAATTCGGGGTTTAATCCTCTAGGAAATAGGATGAGAAAATAGTAACAACGTTGGAATGACTAAAATCCAAACTTGACTCCAAAAGAAATGAAAAGATGCTTTGAGTGGAAGATCAACTCTCGACTAAATGCAAAATTTAATTAACAACTAGTTCGACTAACAATTAATGAAATGAACTACGCTAATTTAATCTAAAAACAGATGACTAACGTATAAAAGATTTAACTGTAAATGACAATAAAAGGGTAGGTTGCAATCCCCCACACCCTAATAATTCACCTTGTATGATACTAGCGTTCGGAATTAGAATGTTAACGGAACTCGATGTTTATTATTCCTAAGCATTACATATATGAAGGATTGTAGCCGCATCATGCGAAATCAAAGATAAGAATAAAGCAGTGTCGTGTTAACTAACACGCGCGTTGCAATTTTAAGCATCCCGGTTACCTAGGGCAAACGAGATCAAAAGTTCTACGACGGTTGGACAGTCACGTAACACGATTCCTTTAAGATTCAATGAAAAAATCTATTTCCAATTACGGTGAATTACATCGGGTGGGTTTCATGCACCCCAACCCTAAAGACGTTTAGCCAGACATGATTAGGTGAAGGAAAACATTAACTCTTAAACTAAAAAGATTCATGATTGCCAAAAAAGAGATGAACAAGAACAATTGGTAATTTTTTAAAGTGCAATTGGGATTGGAAGAATTAATTAACTAAATTAAAGCAATGGAATGAAATTACTTGCATTTAATAAATCTGGAAATCAAATATGAATCCTGAAATCAGTCTTCAAAACTAGGGTTTGTAACCAGGTGAGAGAGCTTTCTCTCTCTAAAAACTAAAGTAAGAATTGTCAAAGTTCGAACCCCCCTCGTCTAACAATAACCAGAAGTTAAATACATCACAAAAAGTTCAAATTTGTAGCTAAATCAAACTCTAAAATCGGAACAAAAGATCAAGATCTATCTTCGACGGACCGGTCCGGGCGCCCAGGAGCGGATCGATCCGGTTCCGAATTCGAAATGGTCCTTTTTTTGTTGAAAACAGGATCTATCCGTTATGCAAATTTTTCCAGTACGAATATAGGAATCCGGATCGGTCCTATTTTGTGGGAAATAAGTTCGGTCCAAGTTGTGATTTTGGCCAGTGGGTTCCGGATCGGTCCCTTTTTGTTCTAAATAGGATTGGTCCGGTCATTAAAACCAAATTCTCTTCAATTTCTCCTGATTTTCTCTTCATTATCTCTTGTCTTTAAAATCCCGTAACTCACAATTGGACGTTGTTTCTTCCTAGGTGCTTGCGGACTCGAGGTCTTCAACTTTCATTTTGGGTTCTCGTCCAGATTCCTTATAGAAATTATGCTTTTTCCCTTTCGACTTTTCTTCTTTGATTCATTCTTTAGCTTTGCCTTTTTCCTCTCTTATAAATACCTGTAAATATCATGAAAAGGCACAAAACTCGAGATACTATGTAGAAAGCTCAGTAGCATATAAACGAGATAAATCAAGATAAATTACATTATTTGAGGCGATAAAAATCCCTAAATTAGAGGGATAAATTCGAAAAAATTTATGCCTATGAAGTCATCTCGAGACAAGCTTCTAGACTATTCGCACTTGAGGGAAGCCCATCGACCAGCGACTTTTATGCCCCTCTCGAGATATTCAAAGCCAAAATCTATAGACTCGTCAGAAGTTTTGTGGTTCACAATGATCTTCTCCTCAGCCTCGACCAATGCAATTTTAAAGGCGTCATCAATATTGGTTTGAATTCTTTCATCTTTATCCTTCAGAGCCTTAGTACGCTCCTCTTTTAAACGGCTAATTTGGTCGTCTTTCTCCTTTAAGTTCTTTTTAACCTTTTCAAGGTCGGCCTTCAGCCCAGCCTCCAATTTCTCGGCATCCTTATCGTTTTGGATCAAGGGTATCATTTTTAAGTTCCAGTTAGCCAAGCGGTGAAAAGACAACACTCCATGCAATAAAGGATCATACATATAAGTAGTGATGATTCAAAGAATATAAAGACAACACTTCAAGAAAAAAATTTAATCACTAAAGTACCTGAACTATCTTGTGAAGGGAAAACTCTGCCCGAAAGGGAACGTCCAAGGATTTCAAAAAAAGTTTGTCTTCCGTAGTTATGATCCCATCGATAGCATCATCGACCTGCAGACCGTGGTCGATCACACTATCACTGATCTTTAGCTGAGACAGACGAATAACTAAAGCATCATCGATTGAGATGGGGATGCCACGGTTTGTATTTTGAGCTTTCGGTGGCCTAGTTCAAGTAGGGTCTGCAGGAGCTTTCCTCTTCTTGGTAGAAGCATCGACCTTGGATGTGCTGACACCCTTTTTCGTTTGAACTGGCTGAGGGACAGTCTTATCGCCTCTTCTATCGATGAGCTTGGAAAGATTGGGAGCCGACATCTCCAAAGGTTGTCTGAGATACCGTTTGGTCGCTCTGCAAAAGGAAAAGTCTCGAAGTTAGCAGCTCAGATAAATAAAAGTACGAGACATAACTTGGTAATAAATTTTTAAACTTACGAAGCTCCTCCAAAGGACCTCCCCCTAAATCTGTCTGAGAAAGGTAATGGGGGTCATCAGATGATCATACTTGATGAGACGACCATTCTCGCCTTGGTTACAAAGGTCTTTGACGGCTTTGGTGTTGCCAGGACTTAATTTAGGGTTGGCCTTAGCCAACAAAGAGGATTTGGCCCATCTTAGAGGTGTCCTTATTTCAAAGGCTCCACATGCTTTGTTTGGACCAAATTCCCAAGCACCAGACACAAATAAGTATCGGGGTTTCCAGTTGTGATTTGAATTCTGAGTGACTAGGAGCATCTTTTTTTCAAATTTTCTGGCTACAAAGTGGTAGTAGCCTGGATGGTTCTTAGTAGATGAATGAGTATATCAACCTATGAAGACTCTAACTAGAAGGTCGTTATTATGAACAGCGTTCCCGAGGATGATATCTACTATCATGACCCTCCACGCGTTGGGAGATAGTTTGGAAGGAGCAAGATTTATGTATGAAAGGATGGCTCAAATGGTGGGATGAATGGGTAGAAGAAAACCCAACTTGAACATCTTCTCATAGACGCATATCTCACCCTCTCGACCATCAAAATCCCTCTCATCTTTCAGAGGCTTCCTAAAGGAGATTGAAGAAGGAATTCCCTACAAATATCTGAAGACCAAAAGGTCGTACTCAGAAATAGATCTTTCATGCTCTGCAGCTATAAAGGTGTCAACTTCACTATCCTCACCATCATCTTCTACAACAACCTCGGCCTGAGCATCAGTGGGTATACCACCAGGAAATCTCTCTACGAACTTAGCCCCTGTGGCAGATGAGAGAGGAATGGCATCCATTGGGGGAGCAAAGGCGATGCTAGGCTCTAAAATTTCTATAGAGGTAGAGCGTTGTGAAGGACCAGCGTCCTTAGAAGATGAGGCACGATAACAAACTTCCTCTTCCTTAGACTCTCCATTTAGTTTGGGGGAATAGTCCATAGCCTCTTGAAAATAGTCCACACTCTTGGCAGGCTTAGAGGTGGACATGGGGTCTGCAGCAGATGAATCTGAAATAAGTTCAAAGACCTCAGCAGGCTCAGGGTGTAAGATAGTCAAAGGAGGTATAAAGATATGTTGAAGAGGGAAATCCTTGGCCTTACGAGCCTCGTCTTGGGATAACTCTACTTGTCAGATTTTTTTGAAACACTTCTCTTTTAGATTTGGAAACTCCTCTACAAGTTTATACAAAGGTCGAAGCATTCGAGATACGAGACCACACTTGACAAGTTGAACTAATAACAAATAATTATTGACAGTTATGTTAAAGATCAAACACTTGGAATTTGAAAGGGTTTCATATGAACACTAAGAATAATGGTGGGAATCTCAAAAGAGATGGTGAACGAAGACTCATTGAAAAACCAATAAATCAACAACCAAGTCCTAACGTACCCTAAGAACAATCAGGTAAAGCCTAAGAACTACCCCACAACCAATCTCCTAGTCATAAAACCCATAAACAGTGGAGGACAGGATCACTGAAAAGAGTAGAAAACTCATCGAAAAAGATAAATAAAGAAAACAAAAAACCAACAATGGAAATCAAAGGTAGAAGGAAATACCTGAGTGGTAATAGACGCTAGAAGAATAAGGCTTAAGGATGAAGAGTGTGAGTGTGGGGGTGAAATGGAAGGTAAGCTATGGAGGGTTGGAGTTTTTGCAGAAAACACAAAAGCGGGAAATAATTGGGGAAGAAACTGAAGAATAAAGAGAATATGGTTTAAATACCATTGCAATGATTACGCGCGAAGTCCAAGGCGCCTCATCATTTCTCCTTGAAACCTAAATGCTCAGACACATCACTCATTACCTTAGGGTAGACGCTAGCTAGTCTAATAATGACATGTGTCCCAATGACTATTCCCATAACCCAATACTTATTAGCGTCCTTTCATCAGTAGAGCATATATACACCTCAGCCACCTATTCACATAGACGGCTAAGGGCTAGGGGTGATTGATGTGACCAAAGTGAACCCTCGTATTCTGAGTAACAACGTCGTCCTATCTCATGGCCGAGTCATCAGAAGAGCCCAACTAGTCAGCCGAAAGGTCATCCTTAGTAAGGTCGAACTCACATACATCAACCTCGGTTGGGCAAAGTCGAGGTCAGCAACAACTTTACAGGTTCAACTAGGACTAGTCAGAGACTCTACTTCAGTCGATAGTATAAATGAGTCCGGTTATCTAACCTCGGCTGGTTTGCTTGGTCGAGATTCTACTTATAGTTAAAGGCCCAATGATCCTGTCGGAGTCATCAACCTCGTCCCCAGCTAGGCCAAGGTTCTAGTGGATGATGTCACCAGTCCAAGAATATTCAAGTACAAAGGGACCTGAAACGCGTGGACAAAACCGTTATAACTAGATTATTCCCCCCCCCCCCCAATCCCACTTGAGGGAATATTTGGACATTATGATCTGCATGTGGCACAGCTAAGTGTTCACATGAGATTGGCTAGATCATCTTACTCATTCTCATTGCATGCTTATGGGGCACACTACACACCCTAAGCACTATGTATACCATTTATCTTCTTCCTTGAATATGAACGCTTATTACAAACCCTAGCGGAAGCTTTGTCAAAATATTCAGTAGAGAGAGAATGTGTGAGTACTGTATCACAAGGCCATTAGTGCCCTTCTTTTATAGTGAAGATAACTCACATGCACAGTGGACGTAGGCCTAGATAGGCTAAACCACTTATATCGATGTCTTTATCCTCTTCTCCTCATCTCATTCTACATTTATAGTGCTTATGTGTTTCCATTGTTATTCCTGTTTGAGCTCTCCAACACCTTGATCTGGTGGTGCTATTTCAAGCATCATAATCCTTTAGAGTATTCCAAACTTTAAAGGATAAGTTGACCAATACCCTCATCATAATCATTCCTTCTAGTAACATAAGATATGTCGTCTATATCGATGCCTCATTGCAAGGCTTAAGGTGTGTACTAATGTAAAAAGGATAGGTAGTTGAGTATGGATCTCAACAGCTTAAGATTCCTGAATGTAATTATCATGTGCATGATCTTGAGTTAGAAGCCGTAGTTTTTGCTTTAAAAATATGGTGTTGTTATCTATAGGGTGATGAATTTCAAGTGTTTTCTGATCATAAAAGTTTGAAATACATCTTCACCCAAAAAGACTTGAATTTAAGATCAAGGCATTGGATGGAATTTTCGAAGATTACAAATTCATGTTGAACTACCATCCGGGAAAGCAAAATGTTATAGCCGATGCCTTAAACTATAACTCTGTCGGAAGACTTAACAACCTGATTTTTTATGATATTGCTACTACCACGGAACAATATAATCTTTAGCTAACCCCTCCTTTTTCAAGATTCACTAATATTATTACTTACCCAAATAAGAGGAAGATAATTTTTGATTAACAACTCCAAGACCCCTTTTATGATGAAATAGCAAACCGAAAATAGTTACCAAGAATTGTCATACGAGAAAGAGACATGTCTAAGATTTAAATATAGATTTTGTGTACCTGATGAGTCATCATGACGGGAAGACATATTACAAAAAGCTCATCTTTCCAAATTTATGATACATCCTGAAAGATTAAAAAAAGTATCATGTATTGAAGGAATAGTATTGGTGGACAAATATAATGAACGATATTTAGAACTTTGTTAAAAGATGTCTCACTTGTCAGCAATTAAAGATGGAACAACAATGTCCTTGTGGACTTCTAAAACCTCTCTCAATCCCTGAGTGGAAATAGAATCACATCAAAATGAACTTTGTTAGTGTATTTCCTCATACATAATAAGGATAGAATTCTGTATGGGTGATATTAGATCGACTCACCAAGTCTTCCCAGTTTGTCCAAGTAAAAACAACTGATTATCCCGCAAAACTTAGCAAACTCTACCTTTAAGAGATTATTCGATTACATGGAATTCCATTATTTATAGCATGAGACTGAGATTCTCATTTTTTTGGTAAATTTTAGCGAGCACTCCAAATTTCAATGGGTACTAAACTTCAACTCAGTACCCCATTTTCATCCCTAGACTGATGGACAATCGGAATGCACTATCCAAACATTGGAAGATTTGTAGGAGCATGTGCTTTAGATATGCTTGACAATTGGAGTGAAGACTTTTCCTTAATTGAGTTTTCATATAACAATATTTACCATTCAAGTATCAAAGACACCCTATTTAAGGCATTGTATGGAAGGCCCTGTCGATCACCACAATGTTGGACCGAATTAAGAAATAACAAGAAATTGGGTCCTGAAATAATTCAAGAAACTATCGAGAAGATACAACAGATCAAAGAAATAGTAAAGATCGACAAATGATTTACGATGATCATCACATGAAGCCTTTTGAATTTCAAGTTTCAGATCAAGTATTCTTGAAAATTTCTCCCCTAAAAGGAATGCTACGATTCGAAAATAAAAGGAACTTAGCACCAAGATACATTGGATTCTTGAGCATCACTAAACGTGTTGGCCCAGCGGCCTATGAATTAAACTTAACTCCGTAATTATCCAGTATTCATAATACATTCGATACGTCTTAGCTACATCGATACATTTCAGACCCAAAACATGTGATTACATGGCACAAAAATTTTATTCGACTCAATAATGAGTTTGAAGAACGTCTTATTCAAATTATAGATCATCAGGTAAACGTTCATAGACAGAAGGAAATTCCCTTGGTAAAGGTACTCTAGGAACACTAAAATTAGGAAGAAGCCACGTGGAAACCTAAACAGACCACGAAGAAATAATATCCTGAGCTTTCTGTAGGTAAATTCGAGGACGAATATTTTGTTATGTAGGTAGATTGCAATATCCATGTAGCATTGAACTCTAGGATGATCAAGTACAACTCATAACTACATATATTTCCTTATATCCCCTTATAACTTAGCCAAATTTAAAAACGCTCTAACAAAGTTGAAACTACATATAAAACCTTACAAAGTAACCAAATTACCCCTCCAAACTTTAAAACAATTATAACTTAACTTCTATTTCACTCCAAAACCTAAACCTTACAACAATTGAACCTTTAGACCTGAACTAATATATTTTACAATCCTGACCTTTAAACTTTCATAAAATTACACAAATTCTCCTAAAACATGGAAATTTATCATATTAAATACCAAATAAATTTAAACTTTCTCTTTAAGGGCCAAAACCAAAACTAACGTATTTACACTCCCCCTCCTCCAAACCCTCGGCACACATGTGCCTACAAAGCATCCCAAATAGCATAAAATGACATACTTCACATGTGAACTCCTTGTGTCCAAACTTTATCTTCTTAAAACTAGGGATAATCCACCTCCCTTATTCACCAATCAACTGTCCCTAGTTCATACTATAAATACCCCCATGAAATTCTGCCTTAAACTTTCCAATTCAGTAGAACCAAACTTTCTTTTTTCACTCCAAACTTGTAACCTATGATTTTACGCATTATTTCTTATTTTTTATCCAAAACCTTTTTTGCACTATTAAAATACACAACCTAACCAAGGAAATAAAGATTTTACATTTTGAATAGTCTGTCTGACAAAAACCTTTAAAAACTCCATCAAAGCTTGAGCTTTCATATAGAAACTACATTCCTTGACTTTAAACCTATTTCAAAGTTAGGAATGAGTTCCTTATGTGCCTAAGGACTTGAGTGCAATGACCATTTTCAAAAACTAATAGGTTTTGAACCCCAATTTCTGAAAAGTATTTTCGAAGTTTAGAAACTCTAAATCCAAAATTCTTTTCAAACATAATACCTTAATCCTTTAAACCAAAGCCAAAATCTTCCTTAGGATAGCAAAAACATAGCCATAAGTTTAAAAGTCATTCCCATACTCTATAACTCCATGATTATTTGGTCAAATTTTCTATAAAACACAAAGTAATTGGAACTCGATGAATTCTGAACCTCAATCCATGAAATCAATATATTTGAATTCCTCGTGAAAAATTAGGTTGTATTTGTTCAAGAATCATCGTATGTGGTTTAAAAATCATAAGAAATTAAAGGACAAAGTTTTTTCAAAACCTGGGTCAACTGTCAAGAGGTTAAAGATGAACTTTTCAATCAAAACCCTTGAAAGCTGCATGAGAGGACACGACCAATCAAAAATTTCTGATTTTTTCCAAAAATTTTATTAAATTTTTCTGGTCAAATGGTATAAGGTAAACAACGTTTTGTTAACCCTAACCCAAATTATAGAAAACCAAGATTTTAGGTTAAAATTATATTCCAAAAATTACAAAGTGACCCACTTTTTTTTTAAGTTTTGAATTTTGTTCCTAACTTTTTTTACACACTCTTTGATAATTTTTAAGCCAAAACGTCTTACACCACTTTCCAAATATGTCCTTAAGCCTTACATTGTAAACTCTAAAAAATAATTACAAATTAGCCCCAAACTTTGAAAGATGTTCTTTTTTCATTTATTTTCCCAATTTAGTCCTATTATAAACATTGTATACTTACAACTATGTTGATTGATAAATAATCAATAACCTTAACATTTTGTTCCTTACTTCAATCAATTCTAATCGCGTTATTCACAGTTAACAAGTAGGTTTTGTCTTTTCAATAGTAATTTCAGTGTATTTGATATATTGATATTGATATCACATTACGATAGCCCTAAATTACTCTTAGTATGTGTGTGTTATGATACCTCCATGCTACGTATATTAATAGATATCATTTATATTTGAATATGGATTATATGGATCAATTTGAACCTTCTGATCTAATAAATGATTTCAAGAGGTTATTACAATGATTGAATCAGTTCACCAATGCACTCATGTGACAATTATCTTTGTTGTAAGCGTTAGTATTAACAAGGGCGTAGACTGTCGTGTTGTGCCATGGAATTTTTCTACTTGGGATGTTTGAGAGCCTATATTTATTGCTACACAGGTATGAGTGCCACACTATTTTGTGTGCCTAGATGCTTATTTTTCCTCAAAGGTTTTGGGTTGATATTATTATTGGTTATATTAGTTATCCTCAAAGTATTTATATAACAATTAGTAAACTGGTAAGCATGGATTATCTGGTTAAAAATCCTTGACCTTCTTTATGAGAAATATTTCTTATGCTTCATTTGGCAAACAATTATTTCCATATAAAATCAAACCTCTATATACATACGATTGTTATAAAATTAGTTAAAAATTTACTTAACATAGTTGTGATAATTCCTTTTTCCTCTAGATGTTATAAGATAAGGAAGTCATACCCACATCCCTTTTTGTGATATGAACGGATCATATGTATGATTATATAACTTTATGGAAGGAGATTAAGGAAGATGTAAGCAAAGAATGGCGTTTCTCGATGACCTACGTCATTTTTCAGTTTTGGGATGGAAAGTAACATGTACAATTCACTTGTGTTGGTAATATAATATATGTAATACGATATTAATATTGCTATAATGAATTGAGTTATGTTTTCCTCTTTAGCTTTAATTTCAGTAATTTGTTTATCTCTTGTAAATTCATACCCAAAATAGGGTTTGACATTAAATACATGTGAAGTAACACAAAAGGTTGAGAGGTTAAAATATACTTAACTTTCTTGTGAGCGGATATATGCATTTTACCCATTTGAAATGGTCTATAAATAGAGTGATTTATTTTGGGTATTTTAGGCCGACCACAAACAAGTTGCTGACTAGTTAATCTATACAAATTATCATAATTAATGTGTCTTAGTAATTCATGCCATAAGTTTAGTCATGTATCCTAACAGATAAACAATTTTCAACTTCTTTGTTTTGAATAAGAGCATGACAATCATTGGGTGTTTTTTCTCCACAAAGAATAGTTTTTCCCTCTAGACTAACAATTTTTCACTCTGATTTAGAAATGTTAATATTGTGGTCTTTGTCGCAAAATTGACTTAATAAATGGCCTTTAAATAATTTAACTAGTAAGACATCGTCAAAGTTAGGAAGCCCATCACCTCTAATTGTTCCCTTGCCTATGATTAGGGATGTTTTGGCATCTCCAAAGCTGAGATTTTCTCCAATAAAAGTTTTTAACGAGAAAAATTTTGATTGGTCCTAGTCATATGCCAAGAACAAGCCGAATCAAGGTACCACTGAGAGTTTTTATATGAAGCATTTATGGTGATACAACAACATTACATCTCAGTTGGTAAATTAATTTTTCCTTTCTAATCAAAATTTCCTTGGTTTTTGGAAAAACTATTTTAGGATTAAAAGCCATTGGCTTAGGTGGTGTGGGTTTCTTAATAGATTTAGACTTAATATGTATATTGGGTCTATTAACATTCCTAACTTTTTTTATTTAGATTTAATCATTTATAAGAGAGTTTTTCTAAATACCCAGTTTTGCATTAGAAATTTTAGTGATAAATATGCCTTGTAGGATAGTTAGCTTGAGTCTGATTTTTATTTTGAAAATGATGAATAGATATGCAAATTTTTGAAGATTCTGAACAGTCTTCAATAGAGCAAAAAATTGTTTCAAAGATTTATTTTCCTTTAAAACCAATTCCCACTTTATCAATATGGGAAGAATTTTCGAATCAAAAAGTTGTTTGACTTTAATGAGTGCTGAAAGATTTTAGTTTACCCAAATTGACCTTGTAATTTTTCAATATCATTTATAATAGCTTTTGTGTTTTCCTATAATAAAAGATTGTTTTCAATTAATTTTGAAATGTTTTTATCTAGCATTTGATTTTCAGTATCAAGATCTTCTATTTTCATAGAGGATTCATAAAAAATTATTGCCTGAATGTGTATACTTTTTCAAAGTAGACTTATAAAGTTTCTTAAGGTGTATATTATCATTATCACGTTCATTATTAGCAGATTCAATCCTAATGGGTGGTTTATTATGCATATCGTTTTCATCATCCCAGTTAGAATTACAATCAAACAAAGTTTTAAAAGTAGTAGCACTAGTGTGATTGTGCACATGAGTCTTAGTAGGGAAATATTTATTTACAACATGTAAATCAGAATTATCTATAAATAATTCAGAATCATCAGACATATAAGATAGATTATCAATACCAATATCAGATTCATTTAGACATATAGAGGTCACTATTGGGACTATCATCCCAAGTTTTAGATAAACGAGCCTTATTGGAATATTGCCATTTTGTTTGAGAAAAGAACTTATTAGCCTAATCACCAAATTCATTAGGCTTCCTATATAGAATATGACTTAAATCTTTATTATTGTCATGTTTTTCAAAATATAATTATTTTTATACTATTTCTCATGAGACCAATTAGTATAACTGGGTTGGCCTTCTCTCGAGGCAAATTTATTCTTAAAATTAAAAAATTTCTTAAAGTGTTTAGATAATTATAAAATTTCATTATCTAATGACTCAAGAGAGATAGAAGATCCATCCATATTAGATAGTGAAGAAACAAAAGTAAGATTGTTTACACAAGACATAAAAACTAATGAAGGATGTGTAGTGTGTGCATGTACTTGGCCTCTTTGATTTTGACTTAGAGTAATACCCCGTACTTTTGACTATATTTATTTTGGGGATTAATTAATTAAATGCGTATAAATTGGAAATTAATCCGGGCTATAAATACTAATGTGATGCGAGTTGGTATTTGACTATGTGCATATATGATTATATATGAACTTGGTATTATAAAATTTGTCGTGGGATTTATATACGGCATTTTAGAAATTTTGTTGAGATGCGTGGGACCGCCGCGTCACGGTATAATATTTTGATGATAAAAGTGAATTTAAAATTTATAATCCGTATGGTCATTTTGAGTGCGCCAACGCGTCCGGAAGGGTCGAGATAGTCAGAAAACACTAGCCGGGGGTATAGTTTGGGTCCCGGGGTATTTTTAGGCCATACCGGTAACTTAAAGGGTATTTTGGTAATTTTACATTTTTAGGAATTAAAAGTGACGAAAATTAGAGATGTAAATCTGATGTGGATTAAACCCATTAAGCCCATTAACCAACCCATATTAACCTAGAAGGCTACGTAGGTTGTCATTTAGGTTTTCTAAGTTTCCCCAAATCAAACCCTAGCCACCTTAAGCCACCATTAGAGAGGAAGCTTGGAGAGAAGAAATTCTGCAGAGATTCTTCACCAAATCAACACCAAATCCGGAATCAAACCAAGGCAAGTGACTTTATTCCATTTAATTTCAGAGAATGTTCCCTCCATGTTAGAAAATTCGGATTTATGGTTTGTTCTTGATAAAACATGAAAACCCATGTAGTTTAGATCATAGAACTTGAGAAATTTGAGAACGATTGCATGTAGAATGATAGGTAGATGTTTTTATTGATGACATACATGATTGAGCAGAAATTAAAACGGATTTTGTTGGGTTAATTATTGATTCAAAAGTTAGGGTTCATGTTCTTGAAAGAATTGGGAAAAAGGTAGAGAGATTTATAATTTGATTGATGCTAAAGAGATTTAATCTTGAAAACATGTTAGGAGATGATTTGAATATGTTTAGGATGAATTAGAGACCCTAAAACGTTGTTGGGATGAACTTTGGAAGAGATTAGAAGTGATAAAAATGGGTAAAAACGAGATGGGGAAAAATTTGGGCCGAAGATGGTAGCTCGTTAGAAGCAGCCCCAGGTCGTTCGAACGAACTCGTTCGAACGAGCTTCTAACGAGTGGGCCAGTCGTTACTAACGAGAAGGGATCTCGTTTGATATCTCGTTCGAACGAGATATCGTTAGAAGGAACAGTTCGTTCGAACGAACTGGGATCTCGTTCGAACAGCCTCGTTCGAACGAGACTTCTAACGAGTTGGCAGAGGAACCTCGTTCGAACAGTCTCGTTCGAACGAGACTTCTAACGAATTGACAGTTTGGTCCTTTTTGGACTGTTTTGATTTTTGGAGTCCCGGAAGTTGGTTCGAGGGTAGAGTTAGCATTCCTTTGATGATATAGTGATAGAATTAGGACTTTTGGGCATTTATGAGAAGTAAATTATATACGAGAGTTGTATTACATGGACGGTTTGGGTTGAGACGTGAGTGTTTACTACGACGTGAGAAACTATAGCGCGTATGATTATAAATCGAATTAGTATAAATTGTTATAATTATAGTTAGTACGAGAATGCGATACGTACTACGATTAAAATACGGTATTACTAAGATGTGTGTTTACTTAGTATTAGTATATGGATTGTGTGTATGACATACCTACCATACTTGCTATCACGGGAGGTTGCGTTCGCTTAGGACCCTCTAATCCTTGTGTGCCTACGGGGGGGATATAGACTGGTACCTCGATGAACATAGGTCATAGAAAGACTTATTGGGATATTAATAAGTTCGCTGATCATGGGAGCGTAGGTATGTGCGTGACCCATGTGATGGTGACTGTGTTCGCCTCCATTATTTGTGATGTTGTTATCGGTAAACTATTCCTGAGAGATTCGGAATATGTAATCCTTATGTACGTGATGTACCGGGATGGATAGCAGAGTATGTGTGCACCGCAGCTTAGTTCTCGGGGTGCTTGTATTGTATATTTATGATGTGAATAATATACGGTTAATTAAAAAGAACCTTCATGGAAATGTTGTGAATATAACTACAGTATTGTTTCGAGAATAACATAACGGGTTAGTGATATATATATTATGCATATTGAGCATCCGAGATTACATTAAATCCCTACCTAATTACGAGCGTTATATGTTAATGGAACCGAGTATTATGGGTAGGACCTTTGGCAGTCTAGCTAGATATGTTGTCACTTAGCTAGTAATATGGGTAGTTATAGATGGGTACTTGCGTTAGGAGTGCACAGTTAGACGAGAGGTGAGAATATAATGTGAGTGCACGTCCTAACATGTACTTTGCATTTAATGTTTTAAATGTTTTTAAAGCACTTGTAGGTTTTTAAAATATAACTCCACATTCGGGCTCTGACCCGTTTGCTTTTCAAATCTATTTTTCTTTGTAAAACCATTTTAGGTGCCCAGCCACAAGGACACCAAGCATAGGTACTCATTCAGGTGACGAGCTGTAGCTGCTTGTGGAAGCTATAGGGATTTGCATGTAGACGCTTCTACCTTTTGGATTCCAGAGTCACTATCTATCAGTTGTAGGGCATGTTGCCCATTTCTATTAGACATCTTTTATATTTCAGTTTTCAGACTTTAGCATGTATTATTTCAGTTTCGGTTATTTGTTTCAGTATGGGATTGTAGTGAGGAATGTTCCTCCAGACTTTATTTACTCTATTGCAGTGGTTATTCGTTTTAATCCAGTATGGTGAATGGTGTTATTTATTTCTTCATTACACTTGTTGCATGTTAATCAGACTTTAATTAAAATTTGTCACTTACTTTTTAAATACTAGGCGGTTAGTAAAAATAAAATGTTTTCGACAATGATGCTATCAACTGAGCCAACTTGGCATTTTGAATTAATTTAATAATGGAGTAGCTACCCGGTATTTAATTAGTCGGGGTGTCACAGGTGGTATCAGAGCATCAGGTTCTAGTGTCCTTTAGGATCTGTACGGCTATTATGTTTCCGCTACATTTATTTGATATAGAGCCCTATATTTTAGGACTGTTGTACTCTTTTTGTGTATGCTTCGTTCTTCAGCTATATTAAGTTTATAACCGTGAACTTATAAACTTTGTTCTTATTTCAGATGCCTCCACGACGTGCACGACGAGTTCCCAGGAATGCAATGCCCGAACCCCAGCCCGCTCCAGTTCAGGGCATGATGAACGCCGCTGAGGTTGCTGCTATAGTAGGCCAAGCGGTAAATGCCGCGATTGCCGTGATTCAGAAGGCACCGCCTCAGGCGCCGGTTACCGCGCCAGCACAGGTTAATGAATTCCCGTCTGCTTGGGAGCGTGTACGAGACGCTTTTTAGAAAGCGCATCCTCCAGAGTTTGCAGGTAGCTCAGATATGGTAGTCTCGAGCCAATGGAGGAAGGACATACAGAGGCATTTGAGGATGCATGAGTGCACTGATGTTCAGAAACAGGTTCTAGCTACTTTCAAGCTAGTGGGATCTGCACTACAGTGGTGGGAGTCTATTACCACCGCAGAGGAGAGGGATACTCTCACGATTCAGGAGTTCTGGGTGCGGTTTGACCGCAAGTACTTTCCGTCGGCTGTTCATACGGAAATGAGGAGGAAGCTGATGAGTCTGAGGCAGGAAGGCAAGACAGTGGCCGAGTATGAGGCCGAGTTTACTAATCTTTTGAATATCGTTCTAGACGAGATACCAACAGAGAAGAAGAAGATTGAGAAGTTCACAGATGGGTTGAATTGGAGGATCCGTCAGCATCTGTTAGGAAACCTATCGTTGGCCACGTATTCTGATGTGGTTAACGCTGCATTATTACACTGCCAGGACCACCATTTTCATATGGCCGATGGCAAGAGGTCGGGGTAGTCTAGCCATCAGGGCAGGACTGGAGGACATGGTGCCAGCGGGGCACAATCGGGTCAGGGGCAGAGACAGAATGAGCAGGGCTCCCAGCAGGGGGATAATAAGAGGTTCCGGTCAGGGAACTACAGGCAGGAACAGGGAGGTTTCCGTCAGGGCCATCAGGGTCCGAACGGCCATCAGGGCCAACAGGGACAGAATGGGCAGCAGTTTCATCAGGGCCAGCAGGGCCAAGGGAAGAATGGTAACGGCCACCAGGGCCGGGGACAGCAGGGGCAGAGGGGAGGGAACTTCCCAGGGAAGTTCTTTGTTTGTGGCAAGACTGGCCATAAAAAGCAGGATTATCCTGATAGGGGCAGGGCCCCACAGCAGCAGCAGCAGGGTGCTCGCCAGGAGCCACAGAGACCTATGTTTCCCGCCGCTCTTCCCGCACCGCCACAGATGGCAGCATTGCCACCCATTCCAGCAGTCCCAGCTCAGCAGGGTCAGCTACAGTATGGACGTGTCTACAACGTCCACCAGGCTGCAGTTCCACAGGCACCGCCCGCGATCGAGGGTACGTTTCCTATCCATGGCACTATGGGTCGGGTGTTATTTGATACGGGTGCTACACACTGTTTTATAGCTACACACTTCGCGAAAGATTTAGGATTGTTAGCTACGGTAGAGAGCACAGTGACGTGTGTCGACTCACCATTAGGGAGTGGGTCACTTATTTTCTTTATATGCCGGGGAGTGGGGGTAGAGATTGGTGGTTTGGTATTGCCTGCAGACATGTTAGTGTTAGACATGCATGTTCACGATGTGATCATCGGTATGGATTGGCTCGTAGAATATAGGGCCATGATTGATTGCTTCAGCGGGAGCATTGTTTTTGCCATTCCGGGGCAAGAGATGTTTGTAGTGGCGATGCCTCACCCAGAGGGAGGATCGACCGCTCATCTGTATTACATAGAGGAGGATACCTCTAAGGAGGTTGTGATTCCTTTAGATTCGATCTCGGTTGTCAGGGAGTATTCAGATGTGTTTCAGGAGATACCAGGCTTACCACCCAGTCGAGAGATAGACTTCGTTATAGATTTCCTACCGGGCACGAGACCCTTAGCACGCGCACCGTACCGTATGGCTCCAGCTGAGATGAGAGAGCTACGGGATCAGATAGAGCAGCTGTTGGGACAAGGCTTTATTCGCAGGAGTACCTCACCTTGGGGCGCTCCAGTTTTGTTTGTGAAGAAGAGGGACGGTTCACTGAGATTGTGTGTGGACTACCGAGAGTTGAATAAGGTGATACGGAATAAGTATCCGTTGCCTCGAATCGATGACTTATTCGACCAGTTGAGGGGAGATTCTTTCTTCTCGAAGATTGACTTGAGGTCGGGATACCATCAGTTGCGTATCAGGGAGGAGGATGTCTCGAAGACTGCGTTCTTGTCGAGATATGGTTCTTATGAGTTTCGGATTATGCCTTTCGGCTTGACCAACGCTCCAGCAGTGTTTATGGACTTGATGAACAGAGTGTTCAGGGATTTCCTAGATCAATTTGTCATTGTCTTCACTGATGACATTCATGTTTACTCTCAGACGGAGGAGGAGCACGCCGAGCATTTGAGGCAGGTTTTGCAGACACTTCGTCAGAACGAGTTGTATGCAAAATATGAGAAGTGCGGGTTTTAGTTGAAGGAAGTCCAGTTCTTGGGTCACATTATTTCCGACCGGGGAATATCTGTTGATCCGAGAAAGGTATCAGCGGTGAGGGAGTGGGGACAGCCCACGACACCAACGGAGATTCGTAGTTTCTTGGGTTTAGCAGGATACTACAGGAGGTTTATTCGGGGTTTCTCAGAGATAGCATGTCCTTTGACACATCTTACTCGTAAGGGTGTGCTGTACATTTGGAGTGATGCCTGTCAGTTGGCATTCGATGAGTTGAAGGACAAATTGACCTCAGCACCTGTGTTAGCATTGCCGAGACCGGGAGTTGAGTATTTGGTTTACACCGACGCATCTTTCAAGGGCTTGGAGGTGTATTACAGCAGGAGAGACAGGCCATAGCTTATGCTTCCCGTAAGCTTAAGCCTCATGAGAAGAATTACCCCACGCATGATTTGGAGTTGGCAGCAGTGGTATTTGCCCTACGGATTTGGAGGCACTATCTTTTGGGGGAGAAGTTTCAGCTATTCACGGACCACAAGTCACTACAATATCTGTTCACGCAGAAGGAATTAAATATGCGGCAGCGTAGGTGGCTTGAATTTGTGAAGGACTACCAGTTCGACATCCAGTACCACCCGGGTAAGGCTAACGTGGTAGCAGACGCGTTGAACCGCAGTCCAGCAGATGAGGTGGCAGAGGTGTGGAAAGCTAAGTGGAAGGAATTGGGACACCAGGATGCAGTGGCCCGATCTTTCATGTCTGTGATGACCGTTACACCGCAGATTGTCACGAAGGTAGTACGGGCACAGGCTAATGACTCGTTCTGTCAGGAGCAGATAGTTCGATTACTTGCAGAGGGAGCCGAGTCCTATACCGTTAGCTCAGACGGGGGATTACGCTTTAATGGGAGATTGGTAGTTCCGAAAGGGGAAGAATTGCGGAACGATGTGATGGCAGAGTCGCACGGCTCACGGTTCGCGGTACATCCCGGAGGGGACAAAATGTATCAAGACATGAGACGACAGTATTGGTGGAGCGGTATGAAGAGAGATATCGCTGAGTTTGTCTCGAAATGCGCCACTTGTCAGCTCGTAAAAGTGGATCATCAGAGACCGGCAGGATTGCTACAGCCATTGGAGGTCCCGATGTGGATGTGGGAGAGCATATCCATGGACTTTATCACGGGGTTGCCTACGTCGCAGAGGGGTCACCACTCCGTTTGGGTAATTGTGGACAGGTTGTCCAAGGTCGCTCACTTTTTACCCGTAAGGACTGACTACACTACGGGACAGTATGCCCAGCTCTTCATTTCAGAGATTGTGAGACTTCACGGTGTACCCCTAAATATCGTGTCTGACAGAGACAAGATATTTGTTTTGAGGTTTTGGGAGAGTTTCCAGGAGGCCATGGGCACGGAATTGCGGTTGAGTACGGCTTATCATCCACAGACCGATGGGCAGACAGAGCGCACCAATCAGATGTTGGAGGACATGCTACGCATGTGCATTATTGACTTCGGGGGTGGATGGGAGCAGTACCTTCCACTGGTGGAGTTTGCTTACAACAACTCCTATCAGTTCACGATTGGTCTGGCTCCGTTCGAGGCATTGTACGGTAGGCCTTGTCGTTCCCCAGCATGTTGGTTGGAGGTAGGGGACAACAAACTGCTTGGGCCGGAAGTGATTCAGGATACTTCTGCAAGGATTGAGTTGATTCGGAGTCGTATTCGAGTAGCTCAAGACAGACAGACAGAAGAGTTATGCTGATGCGAAGAGATTTTTCAGGGAGTTCCAAGTGGGGGACCAAGTTTTGCTCAGGGTATCTCCGATGAAGGGGATTATGCGTTTCGGGAAGAAGGGGAAGTTGGCACCGAGATATGTGGGGCCGTTTCCTATTATTGAGCGGATCGGACCGGTTGCGTATAGACTCGGGTTACCGGAGCATTTGCATCGGATTCACGATGTATTCCATATTTCCTCACTGAGGAAATACCTTAGAGATAATTTGGCTCATTCTCACATTGTTGTGGAGGACATCGATCTCCAGCCGGATAGCTCCTACGAGGAGGGGCCAATTGCTATTTTGGACCGAAGCGAAAGGAAACTGCGATCAAAGATAGTCCCGTTAGTGCGTGTTCAGTGGTGACATCACAATGTCGAGGAGTCCACATGGGAGCGCGAGGATGAGATGCGCGAGCGTTATCCAGAGCTGTTTTTAGCAGGTACTTTCTAGTTTCGAATTTCGGGACGAAATTCAGTTATTAGGGGGGAAGTATGTAATACCCCGTACTTTTGACTATATTTATTTTGGGGATTAATTAATTAAATGCGTATTAATTGGAAATTAATCCGGTTTATAAATACTAATGTGATGCGAGTTGGTATTTGATTATGTGCATATATGATTATATATGAACTTGGTATTATAAAATTTGTCGTGGGATTTATATACGGCATTTTAGAAATTTTGTTGAGACGCGTGGGACCGCCGCGTCACGGTATAATATTTTGATGATAAAAGTGAATTTAAAATCTATAATCCGTATGGTCGTTTTGAGTGCGCCAACGCGTCCGGAAGGGTCGAGATAGTCAGAAAACACTAGACGGGGGTATAGTTTGGGTCCCGGGGTATTTTTAGGCCATACCGGTAACTTAAAGGGTATTTTGGTAATTTTACATTTTTAGGAATTAAAAGTGACGAAAATTAGAGATGTAAATCTGATGTGGATTAAACCCATTAAGCCCATTAACCAACCCATATTAACCTAGAAGGCTACGTAGGTTGTCATTTAGGTTTTTTAAGTTTCCCCAAATCAAACCCTAGCCACCTTAAGCCACCATTAGAGAGGAAGCTTGGAGAGAAGAAATTCTGCAGAGATTCTTCACCAAATCAACAACAAATCCGGAATCAAACCAAGGCAAGTGACTTTATTCCATTTAATTTCAGAGAATGTTCCCTCCATGTTAGAAAATTCGAATTTATGGTTTGTTCTTGATAAAATATGAAAACCCATGTAGTTTAGATCATAGAACTTGAGAAATTTGAGAAGGATTGCATGTAGAATGATAGGTAGATGTTTTTATTGATGACATACATGATTGAACAAAAATTAAAACGGATTTTGTTGGGTTAATTATTGATTCAAAAGTTAGGGTTCATGTTCTTGAAAGAATTGGGAAAAAGGTATAGAGATTTATAATTTGATTGATGCTAAAGAGATTTAATCTTGAAAACATGTTAGGAGATGATTTGAATATGTTTAGGATGAATTAGAGACCCTAAAACGTTGTTGGGATGAACTTTGGAAGAGATTAGAAGTGATAAAAATGGGTAAAAACGAGATGGGGAAAAATCTGGGCCGAAGCTGGTAGCTCGTTAGAAGCAGCCCCAGGTCGTTCGAACGAACTCGTTCGAACGAGCTTCTAACGAGTGGGCCAGTCGTTACTAACGAGAAGGGATATCGTTCGATATCTCGTTCGAACGAGATATCGTTAGAAGGAACAGTTCGTTCGAACGAACTGGGATCTCGTTCGAACAGCCTCGTTCGAACGAGACTTCTAACGAGTTGGCAGAGGAACCTCGTTCGAACAGTCTCGTTCGAACGAGACTTCTAATGAATTGACAGTTTGGTCCTTTTTGGACTGTTTTGATTTTTGGAGTCCCGGAAGTTGGTTCGAGGATAGTGTTAGCATTCCTTTGATGATATAGTGATAGAATTGGGACTTTTGGGCATTTATGAGAAGTAAATTATATACGAGAGTTGTATTACATGGACGGTTTGGGTTGAGACGTGAGTGTTTACTACGACGTGAGAAACTATAGCGCGTATGATTATAAATCGGATTAGTATAAATTGTTATAATTATAGTTAGTACGAGAATGCGATACGTACTACGATTAAAATACGGTATTACTAGGATGTGTGTTTACTTAGTATTAGTATATGGATTGTGTGTATGACATACCTACCATACTTGCTATCACGGGAGGTTGCATTCGCTTAGGACCCTCTAATCCTTGTGTGCCTACGGGGGGGATATAGACTGGTACCTCGATGAACATAGGTCATAGAAAGACTTATTGGGATATTAATAAGTCCGCTGATCATGGGAGCGTAGGTATGTGCGTGACCCATGTGATGGTGACTGTGTTCGCCTCCATTATTTGTGATGTTGTTATCGGTAAACTATTCCTGAGAGATTCGAAATATGTAATCCTTATGTACGTGATGTACCGGGATGGATAGCAGAGTATGTGTGCACCGCAACTTAGTTCTCGGGGTGCTTGTATTGTATATTTATGATGTGAATAATATACGGTTAATTAATAAGAACCTTCATGGAAATGTTGTGAATATAACTACAGTATTGTTTCGAGAATAACATAACGGGTTAGTGATATATATTATGCATATTGAGCATCCGAGATTACATTAAATCCCTACCTAATTACGAGCGTTATATGTTAATGGAACCGAGTATTATGGGTAGGACCTTCGGCAGTCTAGCTAGATATGTTGTCACTTAGCTAGTAATATGGGTAGTTATAGATGGGTACTTGAGTTAGGAGTGCACAGTTAGACGAGAGGTGAGAATATAATGTGAGTGCACGTCCTAACATGTACTTTGCATTTAATGTTTTAAATGTTTTTAAAGCACTTGCAGGTTTTTAAAATATAACTCCACATTTGGGCTCTGACCCGTTTGCTTTTCAAATCTATTTTTCTTTGTAAAACCATTTTAGGTGCCCATCCACAAGGACACCAAGCATAGGTACTCATTCAGGTGACGAGCTGTAGCTGCTTGTGGAAGCTACAGGGATTTGCATGGAGACGCTTCTACCTTTTGGATTCCAGAGTCACTATCTATCAGTTGTAGGGCATGTTGCCCATTTCTATTAGACATCTTTTATATTTCAGTTTTCAGACTTTAGCATGTATTATTTCAGTTTCGGTTATTTGTTTCAGTATGGGATTGTAGTGAGGAATGTTCCTCCAGACTTTATTTACCCTATTGCGATGGTTATTCGTTTTACTCCAGTATGGTGAATGGTGCTATTTATTTCTTCATTACACTTGTTGCATGTTAATCAGACTTTAATTAAAATTTGGCACTTACTTTTTAAATACTAGGCGGTTAGTAAAAATAAAATGTTTTCGACAGTGATGCTATCAACTGAGCCAACTTGGCATTTTGAATTAATTTAATAAAGGAGTAGCTACCCGGTATTTAATTAGTCGGGGTGTCACAGTTTTTAATTCAAAAGTTTTCATTTTACAACACAATAATTCAAGAGCCATGTTAGGGTCATCCTTTTCATCTGTGGCATGTTTCTTCATACTAAATGAATGAGTTAAAGACCTAACTAAATCATAGTACATATTTCAAAATCATCATACACTATACCATTTGCATGCGATTGATTAATTATGTCTTCCAGTCTAAGATAAAAATCATCATATTTTTCATCATCTTTCATAAACATAGTGTCATACATGTGTACTAAAAGTTGTGACATAGCCTTTTTAACCCCAGTGTCACCCTCATGGGTAGACATGAAAATGTCCCAAGCTGCCTTAGAGGTAGTACAGGCTGAGATTCGTTTAAACTCAGACTCACCCATGGCTTAAAAATGGCATTTTTGCCTTTATTGTTATATTTTGAATTTTGTTTCTCCTTTTTGGACCATTCAGAAAGGGATTTTCATTCAAATCTTTGAGCATCACATTCACCAATAGGTATTAAAAACCTATCACATACCTCATCTCCTAATTGTTGGATATGTGCAATCATTCTTACTTTCTAGAAGCAAAAGTTTCATCATCAAACATAGGAGGGTGTATGGAACTACCATTATGATATTCCATTTGAAATAAGTTTTAAAAGAGTTTAGGATCTTAAAAAATAAAAAAATAAAGAAAAGTATTCTGAATGCTCCGATACCACTTGAAAATACTCTAATACACAAAAGTGTCAAGACTAAAGAAATTTTCTTTTAACTCTTTGGTAAAAACCTTCTTAAACTTCAATGACTGAAAACATAAACACACATACAATATTAGTACTGGTGTGTGTGGTGTTCAAGGTATTATAATATAAAATTATAGTAGAATGAGATGAGGAGAAGTAAAAAAATTACACAATAGTTTGTTAATGAGGAAACCAGCGTATTGGAAAATTCCAGGTCTTTTAGTACTAAAACCACACACACCCAAGTCAACCATAATAATTGTTCGAGTACGAATTACAAAATACAATGTGTAAATGAATTAATATAGCCAATACACCCAATACACCAAGGCTCGTACAAAACAACCCCACAACAATTGAAATTTTACCAAACACAAAAAATAAAGAAACTAGGAAGAACATGAAAACAGAGCTTCGCACTCAAGTCTAGAGAATCAGTGAAGATGAACACAAATAAGTTTTGGTTTTATCAAAATAGTGAAAGTTTAAAACCTTAAAGACAAGATAAAAAGAGTCTTACTCTAGGGTTTTAAGCTTTAACAGTAAGAAAAACATAAGAAATAGTTTTGTGTAAAAGGATGTTTAAGATCAATAGATTTAATAGACAATAACTCAATCTACATAAAACTGAGATAAAATGCAAAGCAAGTCCTGTTTTAACGGTATAACAGATCGAAACAATGATGAAGTTCATAAAACAAGATTTGGTAAACATGCAAGGTATATAAAACAACGAAAGTAGGTTTAAAGAGATCAGGCCCAAAAAGGGTAAAAACAAAGTTCGGGTCTCAAATAAAACTGCTTTTTCTTTAACAAATATTATGAAAGTTTGAACATGCAAAATCACACACTCGTATAAAACAGTTCATATAACAAAGTTAGGATTTTAGAACTTTTATTTTTGCTTAAAATAAGTTATAAAGATTAAACATGCAAAAATAAAAACTCATACAAAGCAGATTATATAATAGTATATATATTTATATCTATGAGTTTATATTAACTAAGGACCTGTGACTATACCTCAAAAGTTCACAGGCCAAACAAGGCAAAAAAGTACATGCACCAACAACTTTGCAAGATCCAGAATAGAAAGCCTAAAAAATCAAACCCTCAAGGATTAAAGTGTTCTGAACTCATAAGCCACTTGCACAAAATAAATTAAACTCTCATACCTAAAATTTTCTCAAACTTTGATACCCTAAAGCAACATCTAACCACACAAGCTCATGTATGTGATTTGAGGATTTAGAAAGTGTTTAGAATAGTTTAGGGTTAAAGTAAAATCACTCTCAAACAGATAGAACACTTGAGTTTAGAAAGAGAGAAGCTTGAACAAAATTTTGGCAATGTTTCAGGTCAAATTTTTAATTTCCCCCCTTTTGGACTAACCTTGGATCCTGTATTTATAGAGGCAGATGAGGAGACTTGTAAAAACATAATTCCCACACAAATATGGTTTCAAAGGGCATGACCGATAATGTATAAAATAAGATTCGATGGGGGTAAATAGGTAAAAAAAAATAGGCACTATGGAGGGTAGTTTAGTAAAACTAACCCAAACAAACACTCGTTGCCACAATCAACTCCCCAAACTCACGCGAGATCAACTAGCATGAGTTAAATACAACAACCTCATTGGTCCAAATCAATTCGCCTGGATCAAATCCAAAATGACCCACATACTTATAAAGCGTTGTTGTTTTGATGTGCGCTGATATTTAACTAAGAAACGTTAAAAATGTTTAAAATATTTCTTTTAATGCTTTAAATAAACAATTTGAAATTCTAAAAAATCATAAAAATTATGAAAATTAATTTTGAAATTTTGAAAAAAAATTATAAACCATAAAATGTATAATATAAAAAAATATTTAGATATAACATACATATATAATGTGCAAATAAAAAAATAATGAATATATTATATAAATTTCAAATTAGGGCTTTAAATATAAGAAATTAAGTTTAAAAATCTTTTAAAATTATTTTTTGGAATGTGTTTAGTACAATGGGAAAGTTGTTAGAATTGAGATATACAAAAATCTCGTGGTATTTAAAGAGGGAATTTTCAGGATAGTAACTTATCAGGCCCGAAGGCTTGGGGAAAAGTAATGTCCAACGGGCTGGGGAGATTTGATTCAAGACCTTTGGACATGACAAACTACTAAGGTCGTGGCCATAATCAATCAGCAAAAAAATTCATAATATACAAGATACAGAGCAAGCACATACGTTTATAATGCCATAGATAATTAAAAGGAATTAAAGAAATTTATATTGACAAAAATTCATTACGTATGAAGTCGCAAAAAACCAATAGAAAGAAAGATAAAATAAAAATAGTTCCATTGATATCAAAAATTCAAAGTTCATTACAATTGATGTCTGAGGATTACAAAAACGCTTCAAACAATAATTAAAAATGTGGATAAATGAATCAAGAGGTTGCTTCCTATTCTTTGTCATCTTCATCCTACTATAAACCATTCTTGGTTTTTGCATCATCCCACTCAACGACGGTGGAAATCTTCTTTCTGCATTTTTCATCAACCTCTTTCACTTAATTTGCATTTGTTATGCCCAGGATCATCAAATCTCCATATGTGGATTATAATTGTGCATCGAGAAAATTCTTGGCTACCCTCAGCCTTATTTCCTTATGGGCACGGATATATGCTTTAGTTTGACCTAACTAGAAATATTTTGAAATCTTAAAATTATCCACAGGCCAGACATTAAGCCTAGATTTTCCTTTAATTAAAACGGGTCATCTTCTCTAATCTCCATTAACGATTTCAATGCTTTGTATAACTCAATTTTATCAACTATGTGTTCATAATAACCAAGGGAATACATCCACACGGGTTTATAATCATTATAATCATAATCGTTCCTACAATAAAGTCCATCCTAAAATCGCCGACTCAAAATTTTGATCTCGTGTACCATTTAGAAAAATAATTCATAACTAATTCAAAAAAAATTAAAAAAATATGAAATTGGCAACCACGCATTGGTAATAAAAAGATCTGCAATTTCATGACTAGTATTTGTTCTCCCCTAAGCCGAATCAATTATTTTCTGGGTATAATCCAAATGGCCAAAGGTCGGAGATGAGGCCTCTAAAACCTCCATTAATGCCTAAACAAAGATCCAAAATAGTACCCAATTGATACCCTAGCCCAATGTAAGTATAGGAAAATGCTTCGAAACCTTTTTACACCATCATATAGGTAAAAGAACATCACATCTACAAATTTAAACTTTGTAAGATAACGCATCCTTAAATCAACTTAGTGTATGTTCATGATCAATTCCATCCTTAAACCTCAAATTAACATGGGAATAATTCGTAATAAGGAAGTTTCATTCTAAAACATAAATTATATTTCATATCTACAGCATTTAATCCATCGTTTTCATGTTTTAATCATCAAGGTAAAATAATCAATGCAGGACAGATTCATATCAGTCCTAATTAACCCAATTCCTAAATCATTATATAAATCAATCTCCAATATAACTGAACGCCCAAAATGGTATGAGAAAGCATCCTTATAAATTAAGAAACACATTATTAAAGATATTTCAAGAAAATTCTTTCCTTAAAAGATTAATGAAGGCTCATCCCTTGAGATTCTCCTCTTTTGCTCCTCTCCTAACTTATTAACTTCTCCCAGAAGGTTTATGGCTTTTAGGTTTAATTATAAATGTATAGGAAACATAACTAGGGTGCCTTTGATTATAATTAAACTCATTAATCTCGTATCTCTCCATAAGGCCTAATTTTGGGCCCTTAAAAGAGCCAAAAATGCTACCAGGAATAGTCCAAAATCTTTCATAAGGGTATACTTACCCCTGGGACTAATTTAAAGTGATAAAAACACATAGTCGGACACCTATATTGATAGAGGCGGATGCCCCCAAATTTTAAACTTAAATTATGAGATGGATCAATTATATACCAAATTTAATAATAGCTTTTTTAAACTTAACAATAAAATACTTTGAATTTTAATTTCATCAAATTAGAATTAAACCGAGTGAAATTAAACTACACAAACACTTTAATTTCCACTTAAACAAAAATTAATTCAATTCAAGGTCTAAATATGGCCAACCAAAACAAACATGAATTTTGCCAAATTAATTAAGTCGAATCTTGAATTAAATTAAACTAAATTTACCAAAAATGAAGCTAGCGCCAATTTAAATGATTTTGTGTTTAAACCAATTTTATCTTGATTATACCTAAGCATACATCTAGGTGATTTTTTAAGGTTAAAAAATAAACATAAACGCACTACGTCGCGATCTACGAGGAAAAACCATAACGGGAAAAATCTCAAACAGCCCTGCCTACAAGCCCACTAAGTATGGTATGTTTACAAATACAAGACAAAAGACTTACAACAAACGACTTGACTTTGTCCACGCTTCGAGGCTTCTTCATCCACAAGCCTTCGCCTAGTCGACAACTACGGACTCCACCACAGTCTCGGAATCCACCAATGGGGCACAGCTACCGTCAAATATAAAGAATGGCCTTTCCACCGTTGTAACACGCAACACTTCAAACAAATGGAATCCTCTATGGAAACATCTATTTTATGGGATGAGAAAAGTAACCTGGTGCCAAAACATCTCCAAGAAAAAATATATATAAGTATGGACTTGGATTAAACTAAAACATGTGGGTGTATATTTGTGACTTGAATAAATTAATTCACGAAAGTTCAAGAACACAAAAAGGAACTTTTGGATAAACAAATTTTTTCTCTCTAGTACTTGGAAAATCTCACAAAAGTTACATGGAAAAATTGTATTCCCTCACTTAGTAAAGCTGGTAAAAGATAGTGGGAAAAGTAGTGGGGAAGGGTGGTTACAAAAGAAAACTGTCAAAATTTCAATTTCCCGCCCAGGTTGTTTGAATGACTTTCTGATGTCGTTTGAACGACGTTGTTTCAAAAGAAAAAACAGAAGAAATATAAGGCCAAAAATTTGTTAGATAAACTCGTTTGAACGAGGATGTTTGAACGAAACTTCGAACGAGAAAACAGAAATTTTGTGCATATTGTCGTTTGAACCTCGTTAGATGTTTGTTCGAACGACCTAGGAATCTCGTTCGAATGAGATCCCAGATCGTTCGAACGACATTACAAAAAATCCAGTTTCTTCAATTTACGCCCAAAACTTTTATACAAAGAACGAAAATGATTTTCTGAGAAAAACTAAAGTCGTTAAAAATGTTTTATTAAAAATATACCCAGTTAAAATATCCGATGTCCTAAATATATATCATTGCATTCATACCTTTTGGACCTCGGATTGATATAAAGTTGATGATGTGTAATATGGAACTTGAAACCCGACAAGGATATATTGTTCAATTTATGGTCTCTCTGTCTTCAACATAAACTTGACATAGGCTTGAAAGGATACGATATGAACATATATCCTATGACTCAAATTGTTTTGTCCGAAATTAAGCCAATACTACAAATTGACTCGATTGTAAATTTTCCATTACATATCTCCCCCTTTTGCTATTCCGGGACAAAACCAAACCAACAAAAAATCCTATGGGTCGTCAAGCATGCCCAGACAAAATCCCACCCAAAAATAAAATAAAATAAAAATAGATGTTTCACTCAACTCAAGGATGCTTTGCCGCTTTAACCAATTTGCCACTAGAGATAAAATCATGCACACTTAAACAAAACATTAAACGCATAGGGAATATCAAAAGAATAAATGCTACTAAAATTCTCTCCCTTAATTAATTCTCCCCCTTTATCTAACATGATTTACCTATGAAAGACATCTCCCCCTAAGTTAGATTGTCCTAAATTTCAAAGGATTATATACCATTTCTCCCCCTTTTTGTTCAAGAATAAACAAAGTTCAAGAATAAAATAACTTAGTTCTCCTCCAATTAAAGCAAATAGTCCCCCTAAATTAAACAAAGGATAAGAAACAAGGAAAAACAAGTTAAATATGAAATGATGCATATAGTGACAAGAGCATGTAAGCATATGGCAACAATGAAGTACAACCAATCCATACATAGATTAATAGATATCACTTATGATGCGATGAAAAGAGATACCATTAAAATGTATTATGATAAGCATGAGATATAAAACAAAATTCGCAACAAGATAGATATCAATTTTGAATTCAAGACATACATGGACTAGCGAGCAAGGCAAAGACTCAAAATAAAGAAAGACCATATATATACACACACAAATATACCAATAACGCACACGCACATATACATAGGTATAAACACCACTCAAGACACAATACATTAAGCTTTCCACACTCATGTGACAAAAATGTGTCTAAATGTATGTGGTAAACGGAGGTGAAGGGGTGTGAGCTAGCAACAAAAGAATTTAGACCCAATCACCTTGATGATGCTGGAAATAGCACCACCCTTCAAGGTGTTTGTGAGCTCAATTCAATGTTAACAATGGCAGCATAAGCGTGCATACACATATAGTAGAAGGAGGTGAGGAGAAGAGGATTCACACCGGAATATAAGTGGTTCAGCCAATCTGGCCTACGTCCATTGTGAAAGTGTATGATGTGTATCACTGTATGATGGATCTAATGGCCATGGATACAATCTCTCAAGCTTTCTCTTTCTAATGTGTATTTGGACAGATTTTTTGCTAGGGTTGATAAGTTTTTGGTTCCCTTTAAAGAAGGAGAAGACAAGTATATATAGTAGCTGGGGGGTGTAGTGTACCCCCCATGCATGCAATGAGCATGTGTGTGTTGATCTAGCCAATGTGATGAAGATAGCTTTCCCTGTAACATGTAGAGAATGATGATGAAATATTCCCCCCACATGGGGGGAATGATTTGTTATAGCTTATTTGTGTCCACGTGTCCTTATCCAAACAAATGTGCATAAGAGCTCAGCCAACCGTGTCTGGTCACAACCTCGGCCTGGAAGAGTATGAGGTTAGTAAATTTTATCTGTTACTCGATCCGAGGTTAGTCGTGGTGACCTTGGCCTAAACAGAGCCGAGGTTGCGTAGACACTATCATAATGTTGGCTTCGGCTGAGGTTGAACTGATACAGATTAGGAATATCGGTTGATTCCCTGCCAATGCTGGCTTTTGATGGGAGCGTAGCTGTAACCTCCTCCTACTCCCAGCCGAGGTTGCCATCCCATGGCCTCCATGACGAATCTATTCCAAATGATCTTGAAGGCCTCTACTGACGAGGTTGGTAGTAACGTCGGCCACGACCGACCTTGCTTGGGACAAGGCCACTAGTCATTGATCTATGATCCTTCCACTCGTTGGTCACATCCATGGCCGAGGTTGATGCCTCAGAGCCGAGGTGGTACATTTGGGGCATATCAATCACCCCTAGCCCTTGGTTGCCTGTGTGGTCATGTACCTAAGGGGTGTATAAGTCCGAGGTTGGATTTCTTCAGGTGTCAAATATCCTCTTCACAAGTGTCAACCATTGGAGTAGGTAGCGTGCCTGACAGGTTTGATGATGGTTATCTTTTGGGCTCCCAAGGTAATGATGGGCCTTGGGATGCGTGCTCCCACACTTAAGGTTTAAACCCCCAATCTTCTCTTTCTTCCTCATTTCTCTCCTTTTCTAGCCTTGAGTAATTTCTATAACTTTCTCTCTCTAGAAGAACTTCTTGGTTTCGAAGTGTGTTTTGGTGCTCCTTCCCCTGCTTCTCTTCGCTCTTCTCCAGGTACCCTTTTCCATCTCTTCATCATTCATTTTTTTGCCTTGGTATTGTTTTTTCTTTTTTCGGTGAGTTTTAAGAGATTTCCGGTGAGATCTTCATTTTTTCTGGCGAATTGTTCTTGTGTGTTCTTCGTGGTTATTGCTTAAAATTTGATAGTTTGATCCTTAACTGCATCATTCCATTTGCCAGTCCTGTTTGTTGTTTAATAGAGTTGTAAGTGTAAGGTCTGCCTCTTATGCTCAGACACCTTTACCAACTCTTAGAGGAGTTCCCCTCTCTCAGAGAGAAGACTTTAGAGAAAATTAGGCAAGTAAAAAGAGCACATGAGGAAACTCATAGGTCAGAGGAATTCCCCCTCAGACCTATATTTCCACCACCTTTGAAGGTCGTATATCCTGAACCATCCGAACCAGCTAACCGAGCAGAGGTCTTGGCCGAGCCTTCACCAATGTCTGAGTCTGAGTCGTCTACCTCAGACCCTATGTCCGTGGACTCTTTTCAAGAGGCCATGAATTTTTCAACTCGTCAGGACCAGATCCCTGATCAAGCAGAGGTTTCCAGTCGAGCCTCGTCCCACAAGGGTTCAAGTATGTCAGCCTCTTCCTCAGAGGTTGAAATTATTGGACTAAGTGTGGCTATCCCACCAATTCTTGAATCCATTCCCCTATCGGCTGTAACAGAGGCTGAGTTCACTCAGAGGTTTTTGAGTAATGCTCCACCGTCTTCTCAGGCCAACATTGAGTCTGATGATGACGATGGTGCCAAGAGTGATGTCAATACCTCTGAGGCGGCCAAGATTGAGAGTATAGTCAGTGAGGTCGAACTTCTTTGCTTCAGATACTTATATTCCATAGGCCCTTCCATAAAACTCAGGAAACCTCTGAGGGAAGAGAGGGCTTATGACGGTCGGGATGGTGAGATCTGCCTATACGAGAAGATGTTCAAGTTAGGCTTTCGTCTGCCCATCCATCCCATCATCAGATCTATAGTGGACTATATCAACTTATCCCCTTCCCAGTTGTCACCCAATTCTTCAAGGGTGATAATTGGTGCCATTATCTTATGGAGGGATGTTCATCACTCAGACCTTCCTGTCCAAGTCTTTACAGGATGCTATGTCCCTTTATCTGCAAGAAATCATCCGAGTTATTATCATTTTGTAGCTCAAAAGCCTAAAAAGAAGATGCTTCAGATAACCCAAACCTCCAACCATAACTGGAAGCCACACTATTTTTTGCTTCAGGGCCATGGGAATTCGGCCCATGTGTCCCCTCTTCCTCATTAGAGACGAGGATGCCTATAAGATGGGGAAAAGTTACAATGGCTACTAAGGCCGACCCTGGTCTAAGCCAGTAAAATCTTCAGAAGGTCAATGACCTTCAGGATCAGGGGCGCATGGTCTGCTCATAATATTTGAACACCTGATGACCCCCTATTACCTCTCTGAGACTGGTCTAGGGGGAAGTCCAATGGCCGAGCTTGGTAAGTGCTTTTTATTCTAAGTTATGCCTCTGAATTGATATATATCTGATTTTCTAACTCAGACCTTTCTACGTTGCAGTGCGCCCAAAAGGAATTTCAGACGAGTTATGGGAGATGGTCGTTCCAAGTCTTACAAGACTCGTCAAAAAGACAGGTTTGAATGCTCCTCCTCCCCCTCCATCTACATCGAGGGCTGAGTCCACCAAGAAGAGGAAGGTTTCTGACCCTTCCCCTGAGGATCATAGGCATAAGAAGAAAGGTGGGAATCGTGACATCCCCATTTCTTCTAAGGATGCCTTAATTGCTCGTCTGGAGCAACTAAAGATAGGTGATAGTGTCATTGGCCATAGTTTGAAGGCCTTAGATGCTATCAGTGGTGTCATGACAGATTCTGACAAGCGCTTCTGCAGGTCCATGGATAAGCCTCTGCTTGTCGAGTTCTCTCTCCATCGCTCCATCCAAGTAAGACCTTTAAGTTTATGCTTATGAGTTCTTTTTACAAGTGTAACATCGGTATTTGAACCACATTAGACTCTAGACTGAATCATTTGCTTATGTTCTGCAGGGTCTTATCATAATGTATCACTACATTAACTGGACCATGGGGAAACTCCCTCTGATAGAGAATGGCCAAGAGGCTGAAAAAACAGAGGCCACTCTAAATGCTGAAGTGGATCGGGTGAAGGCTTCTCTGAAGAAGGCCAAGGCAAGTGTAAAGGGTATAAAAAGGACATGGATAAGCAGAAGGAAGATCATGATACTTCCATGAAAGCTCGGGAAGACTCCCTTCAGCACAAAGTCTATGTTACAGTTAAGGCAGCCTTGGAAGACGCCTCTGAGAAGATCTTGAAGGAGTACAAGGTCTCTGACGAGTTCGTCAGCTTCAGCTTCGAGTATCTAGAGAGGGGCGTCAAGGCAACTGGTAGATGGGCTGTCATGAAAGAGAAGGAAACAGGGAGTCTTGCAGCTGCTGACTTCATCGGCCTGGGTTATGCCGACCCTAAGTTTGCTCAGGCCCTACAAGAGGTTGAAGAGGAGGGAGGTGCTGCCCCCATTGAGACTGACCCACAAGGAGGCACCACGATTGAGGATGTCGGTGCCCAAGATAAAGGGGTCGAAGTGGCTACCTCCGGGAAGGGATATGAAGGCGTGACCCCCAATCTTGAAGATGTGAGCACTTAGATTTTGTGAAGCAAATTTAATTTTTGTAACCCCTGATTAATTGTAACCTCCGAAGAACATCGTCAGCTTATATTTTTGCATTTTACAATTGGATGACAACCTCCGAGAAGGGTTTTATTTCTTCATTTGTTGATTTGTTTATTGAATGCTTATTTTCCATGCGATATCTTCAGCTCTTAAGTCTTAGTGCAATGATGTCTGTTTAAACTAAATGAATAGTCTTACCTCAGACATTGTCACCAAATTATGATGTTATAAGGTCTGAGGTCATCAACTAAGACCTTACCCTTATAAATGATTTCACCAAATTAATGGTGTTAAGGGTCTGAGGTCATCGAAGTATGATGTCTTACCTCAGACCTTGTCACCACATTATGATGTATAAGGTCTGAGGTCATCAACTAAGACGTTACCCTCATAAATAATTTCACCAAATTAATGATGTTAAGGGTCAGAGGTCATCAAAGCATGGTGTCTTACCTCAGACCTTATCACCAAATTATGATGTATAAGGTCTGAGGTCATCAACTAAGACGTTACCCTCATAAGTAATTTCACCAAATTAATGATGTTAAGGGTCTGAGGTCATCAAAGTATGGTGTCTTACCTCAGACCTTGTCACCACATTATGATGTATAAGGTTTGAGGTCATCAACTAAGACATTACCCTCGTAAATACTTTCACCAAATTAATGATGTTAAGGGTCTAAGGTCATCAAAGTATGGTGTCTTACCTCAGAGCTTGTCATCGCATTATGATGTTGTAAGGTCTGAGGTCATCAACTAAGACGTTACCCTCATAAATAATTTCACCAAATTAATGATGTTAAGGGTCTGAGGTCATCAAAGTATGATGTCTTGCCTCAGACCTTATCACCACATTATGATGTTGTAAGGTTTTAGGTCATTAACTAAGACGTTACCCTCATAAATAATTTCACCAAATTAATGATGTTAAGGGTCTGAGGTCATCAAAGTATGATGTCTTACCTCAGACCTTGTCACCACATTATGATGTGTAAGGTCTGAGGTCATCAACTAAGATGTTACCCTCAATAATAATTTCACCAAATTAATGATGTTAAGGGTCTGAGGTCATCAAAGTATGATGTCTTACCTCAGACCTTGTCACCACATTATGATGTTGTAAGGTCTGAGGTCATCCTGGTAGGATGTATGATCTCAGACCTTATCATCAAATCATGATGTTAAAGCCTGAGGTCATCGCTAAGATGTTATCCTCATACATTCTTTCATTAAAATAATATCTCATTAATAATCTCTTCATAAGATGATATATTTACATAAATTTCTTACAATATCATATGTAATACTTCTTCAGATGATCAACATTCCAGGGATTGGCAAAAGGTTCCCCCTCTAGGATCTCTAGCTTGAAGGTTTCGGGTACAATCTCTTCGACCACTTTGTAGGGATCATGCTAGTTTGGGTGGAGTTTGTTTGCCTTTTGTAGTGTCTTCTTCAGTATTAAGTCTCCCACGATAATGGGTCTTAATTTTACCCTTTGATTGTAGAATTTTGATGTTCTCTGCTGGTACGCTACTTATCTGATTTCTGCGTCTTCCCTTCTTTGTTTAATCAGATCTAGGTCTAGCCTTCTCTCTTCCCCATTTTTATCAGGGTCATAGGTCTGAACCCTATGAGTAGGGAGTCCCACTTCCGTTGGTATGACGGCCTCTGAGCCATGTGCTAGGATGAACGAGGTTTCTCCTGTCGGTGTTCTTTTCGTTGTCTTGTAGGCCCATAACACAACATAAACCTCTTCAGTCCATCTCCCCTTTGCTTCTTCTAACCTCTTCTTGATTCTATCGAGGATTGTTTTGTTTGTGACTTCGGTCTGACCATTTTCCTGAGGTCGTCCAGGAGATGAGAAGAACTGATTTATCCCAACTCTTTCGCAATACTTTTCTAAAGAGGAGTTCTTGAACTGGGTTCCATTATCTGAGATGAGAGTGTTTGGGAGGCCATGTCTGCATATGATGTTCCTCTAAATAAATTAAAAGGTCTTCTGTTCTGTGATCGTTATCATCGGCTCTGCCTCCACCCACTTTGAGAAGTAGTCAATGGCAACTATCAAAAATCGGTAATTATTGGCAGCTCTTGGCAGGGGGCCCACTAAATTAATCCCCCATACTGCGAATAGCTAAGGGGAGTTGATTGACGTCATAGGCTGATGAGGCTGGTGAGGAATAGTGGAGAATCTCTGACATTTATCGCACCTCTTCACGTAAGCTGCAGCATCTTTGGCCAAGGTTGGCCACCAGTACCCCTATGTAATAATTCTCTTGTCCAAGGGTCTTCCTCCGATGTGACTGGAGCAAGAACCCTCGTGAACTTCCTGTAAGACGTGGGGAACTTTGGTGGGATGAACACATCTGAGGAGAGGCAATATAAATCCCTTCTTATATAGGACGTCTCTTACTATGGAGAATTTGGCAGCCCTATATCTTTATTTCCTCCTTTCTAGCTTGGATTCCGATAGCTCTCCCTCTTTGATATATCTGACGAGGGAGTCCATCCATGAGTCTCCTAGGTTCAGATTGAGACAAGGGTTGCTAACCTCTTCTTCCTCAATGGTTGCTTTCGATAAGACCTCGACCGGAACTGTCCTTCTGATGTCTGTCTTCATCGCTGAAGCCAACCTTACCAATGCATCTGCGTGGCTGTTGTTTTGTCGAGGTAATCTCTTCAGTTTTATCTCTTTGAAATATTCTAACATCATTCTCACCCTCCTTAGATACTTAGCCATCCTTTCATCTTTGGCCTCCTAGACCCCCAATACTTGATTGACAACTAACCATGAGTCATTATGAAGTAGGAGTCGTCTTACTCTCAGAGTCTTTGCCAATGAGAGACCTACTATCATGGCCTCATATTTTGACTTATTGTAAGATGCCTTGAAGTTGAACCTCAAAGAGTATTCAATGTTGGCACCATCTGGAGCTGAAAGTATCAGCCCTACACCGCTTCCACTATCACAGGAAGAACCGTCAATGAAGAGATTCCAGATGTCTGTATTCGATGAGAAGGCCCCTTCCGACATGATTCCTTGCTTGAAGAGGTACCGATCCTCCTCATTTTCTGCTACTCCGCTCCTGATCTTGTTGGATACAACCTCTTCCTAGTTTCGGAGGACGTTTGGTGTAACCTCTTCCTGTTCTCGAAAAACATTATTGTTTGACCTTTCAGCATACACTAGGTCATTCTCTACCTCGGCCTCTTCCCATGTGAACTCAATAACAAAGTCTACGAGGGCCTGCCCTTTGATGGTTGCCCTAGGTTGATAAGTAAGGTCATACTCTCCCAACTCAATGGCCCAGGTCATCAATCTTCCAGACTTCTCAGCTTTATGTAGGACCTGTCTTAGTGGGGAATCGATGAGGACGACCATGGAATGGGCTTGGAAGTAGGGCTTCATCTTCCTTGAAGCATGTATCAGGGCTTAGGCTAACTTTTCCATACGAGGATAATTTTGCTCAGACCCTTGAAGGGCTTTACTGTTGAAATACACAGGACTTTGGATTCCAACATCTTCCCGTACTATGGCTGCACTTATAGCCGATTCAGAGACTGCTAGATAAACATATAATTTCTCTCCTACTATGGGTCGAGATAATAACAAGGGAGACCCTAGGTAGGACTTGAGTTGGTTAAAATACTCTTCACACTCTTCGTCCCATTCAAAGGCCTTTCTGATCACCTTAAAGAATGTAAGGCACTTGTCCGTTGCTCTTGAAACAAACCTGTTGAGTGCAGCCACTCTTCTAGTGAGCCTTTGAACGTCTTTGATACTCTTTGGTGTCTTCACATCAAGGAACGCCTTGATTTTCTCAGGGTTTGCTTCAATTCCTCTTTGATTGACGATGAATCCAAGAAACTTCCCAGCTCCTACCCCCGAAGACACACTTTGTCGGGTTGAGTTTCATCCTGTACAGGTCCATAGTATTGAAGGTTTTTTCAAGGTCTGCAACATGAGTGCAGGCCTTTATGCTCTTCGTCAGAATATCGTCTACATACACCTCCATAGTCTTGCCTATTTTGTCTTCGAACATCTTATTCACAATACGCTGGTATGTTGCCCCCGCATTTTTCAGACCAAAGGGCATAACCTTATAGTAGTATGTCCCTTTGTCAGTAATGAAGGTTGTCTTCTCCGAGTCTTCTACATCCATGAAGATCTGATTATAGCCTAAATACACGTCCATGAAGCTCATGAGCTCATGCCCTGCTGTAGCATCTACCATCTGATCTATCCGAGGTAAGGGATAGTTGTCTTTTGGTCAAGACTTGTTCAGGTCAGTAAAATCAACGCAATTATCCATTTTCCATTAGCTTTGGGCACAATGACTGCATTCTATAGCCACTCCGGATATAGGACTTCTCTAATAAACTCAGCCTCTTTTAATTTTTTAACCTCATCCCGGATGACATCATACTTCTCCCTAGAATAAACTCTTCATCTTTATTTGATAGGCCGGGCATCTTTAGTCACGTTGAGCTTATGGAACAGAACCTTAGGGTCGATGTCGGGTATGTCTGTGTGACTCCAAGCGAAGACACTCTGGCTCTTCCTCAAGAAGTTCATCAGCTCTTCCTTAATTTCTGCCTTCAAGGCTTTGTCGATCTGGACAATTTTTTTCGGTTCGTCCTCATTGAGGATGATGGATTCTACCTCTTCTGCGGCCTCTCCCTTCTTCAACTTCGTTTCATCTCTAGGGTCAAGTGTGTCAATGGTATAAGTGGTGGCTACCCTCTTATGGGCCTCTCTCTCTTCGCCCGAGTTAAAGTAACATTATCGTGCTATGGTCTGGTCACCTTGCACTTCCCTTACCCCATAGGGGGTCGGGAATTTTAGCATCTTGTGAACCGTCGATGGCACGGCCTCGAACTCCTTCAGGGCTACTCTTCCTATGATGAGGTTATAGGCCGAGAAGACATTTTTGTCCATCACAAAAAAATTTATCTTCTGTGTCAACCTCTTAGGCCACTCATCACCCATTCGTACGTCCATCTCATACATGCCCAATGGGTGGACCTCTTCGCCGCTGAAGCCCATTAAAGGATGATGATTGGGTACCAGCCTAGCTCTGCTAAGACCTAGGCTCTTAAAGCAAGGCCAAAGCATCACGTCTGCTGAACTCCCCCCTTCCACGAGGATCCTCTGCACATCGCATCCATGCACCCTTGTTGTTATTACCGAAGGGTCATCATGTGGGGATAAGATACCTTTGAAGTCAAGTTGGGAGAACCCAACTATAAGGGTGTCCATGTCCACCTTCTTTCTCTTTTGCGCTGTATCAAAAGATGTTAGATTTACAAATTCAAGTTTGGCCACCGACTTGGCCTCTGCCACATGAGCTTTTTTGTTAGCCACTTCAGAGCCACCTCCCGCAAGTCCTCCGCATATGGTGTCAACAACAAAGGAGATCATGCCAACCCTCTTCACCGGGGTGTTGTCATCTTTTGGCGGAAGGTCCGGATCGTCTTCATCATCACCTTCCGAATCATTATCTCTTCTAGCTGGGGCATCGCCACGACATCTGTCGTGTCTCCTCTTTTTAGGGTTATCTCTTCCACCTTTAGGAGCCTTGCCATCAACATACCTCCTCAACTTTTTAGACTTTAACATCTTTTCAATATCATCCTTCAACGCGAAGCATCTGTCTGTAACATGGACATGGTCCTGGTGGAACTCGCACCACAAGTTTTTGTTCCTCTTATGCGGAGGAGCCTTCAGTTTCTCCGACCATCAAAGAGACTTGTCACTCTTGATCTCATTAAGGATATGTTCACAGCTCACAGTTAGAGGAGTGTAGTGGGAGAACTTATCGTCGTTTGACCTCTTTTTTCCATCTTTCTTTCTTTGGGACTTCCCACTACTACCGTGGTTCTCATCATCATACTTGGCGGCCATTGCCTCTTCGGCATTCATGACTTTTCCAGTAGTTTCCAATAGCTCTACTATAGACCTGGGGGATCTTCCGCGAGTTTCCACAACAACTTCCCTTTCTGAAGACCTCCTATGAGGGCGGTCATGGCTATATTCTCTTCGTAATCTTCAACCTCAAACTTTTCTTTGTTGAACCTGGCGATGTAGTCTCTTAGGCTCTCGTCTTTGCCTTGATTGACATACAGCAGGTGAGTGGTCTTCTTTTGAGTTCTCACCCCAAAACAGAAGTTTTGAATGAATCATTCAGCTAAGCCCTTGAAGTTCTCAATTGAATTCTTCAGAAGAGAAATAAACCAAATATGTGCTACTCCTATCAAAGTCCCGGAGAAGGCCCGACACTTCATCTCATCAGGTATTGAGTAGATGTCCGCCGCTGACTGATACATCTCAATATGATGTACAGGGTTGGTGCTACCGTCATACTTGGGAGACACCGCGGGTGGTTTCAACTTAGCAGGGGTTGGAAAACTCATTATCCTGGCAAACTCATTATCATTTTTAAAAATGTCTTTATTAAACTTAAAAAAAATTCTAAACTTCCTAGCAAACATAGCCATCTCATCGAAATCGATGTCACTTTCATCATCCGAAACTTATTTTTCATCCTTTTGGGATTTAAAAACTATGCCCTTATCTTTCTTTTTTTCATCCTTAGAGGTAAACATGTCAAGTTCATAGGTTTGTAAGTCACCTACGAGTTCTTCAAGTTTCGTAGAGCCTAAAGTGGGTAAAGAATGTAACACGGTCACTTTTGGAATAAACCTATCAGGTAAGGACCTCAAAATTTTCTTTACTACACAGTTGTCGGGTATCTTTTCTCCCAAGTTAAAAGATGAATAAACAATATCAGAAAGTCTAGATTAAAATTCATCAAAAGTCTCACTTTAAATCATTTTAATGGCTTCGAATTAAGTGGTGAGGTTTTGGAGTTTTGAAACTTTCACGACACTAGTTCCCTCATGGGTGAGTTGTAAAATATCCCAAGCCTCTTTAGCTATTTCACACTTCATGATACGTCAAAATTCATCCGGTATGACATCACTAAAAAGAGCATTTAAACCATGGTAATTAAAATTTGCTAATATAAGTTCATTCTCACTCCATCTCTCTATGGGTTTAGGTACACGATCATTTTTAGCTAGACACGTAGGTGTAAACCACCTGCTAACTACCGATTGCCAAACCCTCTCATCTAAGGACTTAATTGCCAATCACGCTTTCCAATCCGAGTAATTTGAACCATCAAAAATTGGGAATTTTGAAAACGGTGAAATTTCCATTTTTAAACTAAAGCACAATTAAGGATATTTAACGCAATAAATTAGCGCTCCCACTCGGATACCACTTAATATAGGCGGATTCCCCCAAATTTTAAACCTAAATTATGAGATGGTTCAATTATATATCAAATATTATAATAGCTTTTGAAAACTTAACAATAAAATACTTTAAATGTTAATTTCATAAAATTAAAATTAAACCAAGCGAAATTAAACTACACCAACATTTTAATTTCCCCGTAAACAAAATTCAAGTCAAGCTATAAATATGGCCAATCAAAACAAACATGAATTTTGCCAAATTAATTAAGTCGAATCTTGAATTAAATTAAACTAAATTTACCCAAAATGAAACTTGCACCAATTTAAACTATTTTGAGTTTAAACCAATTTTATCTTTATTATACCTAAGCATGCATCTAGGTGATATTGCAAGCTAAAAAATAAACACAAACACACTATGTCGCGATGTTTGAGGAAAACCCACAACGAAAAAAACCTCAGATGGCCCTGCCTACAACTACACTAAGTATGGTATGTTTACAAATACAAGACAAAAGACTTACAACACACCACTTGACTCCGTACAAGCCTCGAAGTTTCTTCTTACACCAAACTCCGCCAAGTCAAAAACTACAGAATCCGCCACAATATCAAAATCCACCGATGGGGCACAGTAACCATCAAATAAAAATGATAGCCTTTCCAACATTGTAACACGCGACGCTTCAAACAAACAGACTCTTACCTGGAAACATCTCTTTTATGGGATGAGAAAAGTAACCCGGTGCCAAAACCTCTCCAATAAAAAATATATATAAGCAGGGACTTTGATTAAACTAAAACATGTGGGTGTATATTTGTGTCCTTAACAAATTAATTCATGAAAGTTCAAGAACACAAAAAGGAACTTTTTGATAAACAATTTTTTATCTCTAGTACTTGGAAAATACCACAAAAGTTACATGGAAAAATGTTATTCCTGCACTTACTAAAGATGGTAAAATATAGTGAGAAAAGTAGTGGGGAAGGGTGGTTAAAAAAGAAAACTGACGAAATTTCAATTTCCAGCCCAGTTCGTTCAAACGACTTCCTGATGTCATTCGAAAGACGCTGTTAGAACGAGAAAATAGAAGAAATATAAGGACAAAAACTCGTTCGAACGAGGATGTTTGAACAAAACATCGCACTAGAAAACAAAAACTTTTTGCAAAATGTCGTTCGAACCTCATTAGATGTTCATTCGAACGACCTGGGAATCTCGTTCAAACGAGATCCTAGATTCGTTTGAACGACATTACAAAAAATCCAGTTTCTTCAATTTACGCCCAAAACTTTTATACAGAGTACTAAAATGATTTTCTGAGAAAAACTAAAGTCGTTAAAAACGTTTTATTAAAAATATACCCAATTAAAATATCCAAGGTCCTAAATATATATAATTGCATTCATACCTTTGAGGCCTTGGATTGATATAAAGTTGATGACGTGTAATATGGCACTTGAAACCCGAAAAGGATATATTCTTACTAAGCTTCATGTGTGGGATGTCTCGTAAGAGAAATCCAAACAAATACCCCTCCAGATACACTACTATGTAGTACAATTTGTTATCGAGATCCGTTGGTCCAAGGCCAGACACAAAATAATGCGATTACCACATAAATCTCAATGTGTGATAATTCCAACAAAAGGTTCACCACTTCTAAGAGTGATACCAAACTCCCTTAAGTTAATCAATCCAATAATCCCCAAAACATCATGGTTTCCTCAAACATGCGATGGGACATCCTCCACCCATCCTTAAATTTGATAGAGTTATTAATCACACCTAAACCTCTGAACATCTAAGCACGCTAATAAGAGTCTATCATCAGTCGCCCTAATAACGTCAATATTCTAACACCATATGTGACCATACAAAACTTCTTTTAATCGAGGCCGTCACAATACATAAAATTCTCAAAATAACCAATACTTTTACAATACAAATGATTCTCATCACGCATATCCTTACATACTATGATAAATCCATCCTCAGCTAACCATCCTACGTAGACATCCTATAAATTATGCCACCACTAGAACATAGTCCATGTAAGTACTCCTAACTCGAAAATCATTATATCTCTAATCCAAGAACTACATCACTATCTAACCAAAAATCCTCACAACATTGCAACTATTCTCGACAAGGTGATACTTCCCAAATCATTTGAAACCCACACCTATAATTCCAGTCCCAAGAGTATTGCCCACAACATAAAAATTTGCAAACCCTAATAAAATAGTCCTTGGTTCTGTACTAGAATCCATAATCCACAATCGAGCACCTACCAACCATATGTCCATACACTACACGTAATCAAAATCATAATCACTATTCATATTTGGAGACCTCTCTCTCTCTCTCTGTGTACTCAACTCACTTTTTAGTAACATCCTCTTCCATTTTCCCCAACTATCTCCAATAGTGTACTCTCAATCTTACATTCGCAATTACAACCCTTTATCGAAACATGCTCTTCTTTGAGTTTCTTGGGACTTACGTGTACCTAAACCCCATTCACAACTAATACATCAATAAAATGCATGCCTATAATGCACAAGAAACTCAATACTCATACAATTATATAATTGAGTCGTCTCAACTCGAACTAACAAGAAAATTCATACTCTCCTCTCCAATTTCCACACACTAAAGTGTACTACATATATTTGTAACTAGTCTCCAACCCAAATTCTGTAACCACATGGTGACCCTACTCCTAGGTCCAAACACTCTCACATTGTCATAACCCTAATTATAAATATAAGTGAACCTTAATCAATTCCGAGCGTAACACTAACTCCACACCATAATCCTAAATTTCCATCATTATCCCAATTACCATAAATAGAACCAAAAACTCCAATAGGCTCCTCAAAAACTCAAATTCCTTAATGTCTCCAAAAATGGACTCGACTTGAAACACATTCACTAATCTTCTATCGGTAAAGTCTCTAAGTTGAAAACTTTACCCCCAAACAAAATAATTTCCCATAATCATCTTTGTAGTGGTGGTGAACCCCTTGACCACTAACTCGCAACGGTCCTCATTCTCACGCTTTTCTAAGATCCAATACTCCTGAAGTCTTTCCAAAGCTCAAACGACCACGGACGATGTCGACACACATGTCATAATGACACCAGAGTACAGATTCCTATAACAGGATCTAGACACATCAAACAAACGCTTGGCATAAATGAAACGGATGCAGTACGGATCTTAAGGACAATAGAACCTAGATGCTCTAATACCAATTGTGACACCTCATAATTTTTCACGCCCGGTAGATCAAGTTGCACATGAAATATTGGGGATGATAAAACAATTCACATCATTCTCAGCATCAATGCAAACTAAAAACTATGGTAAACTAAAGAAACACAATAAAGGATACAATAAGAGATGACAAACATAAATACAAAACTATAAAAACTGAATCCCCTATATAAAAACCTCTAATTATAATTATTCAACTGAAGAAAAGAGTACAATTGAAACTTCTTCTAACTACAAAATCCCAATTGAAATATAAATAGAGTACAAAGGTAACTCTTCCACGTAACTCTAAATATGTCGATAGTTATAATAAACCAGCAACTCCAACTCTGTGAATACCAAGTTGGATTGCCACCACCACAAGTCTAACCATGCAGTCTTGTTAACTTCTTTAATCAATAATAATACCAGGGGAATTTTTTTATAATTTGGGTTAGCGCCCTAAAGTTGCAAGAACTAAGTTTCAATACCAGTAAATAATAATGTAGTTAATTCACAATACATGTCACCCATTAGCTCTCACATTCAATAAGAATCTCACTTCTTATCTAAGTGCAATACTACATGCATGTCCCAACCCAAGGCATAACTACGCTGAAGTCTCTATCTTTAGATTATTAAGCACGGTCACGCAATGAATGAGTACCATGGAACGCTACCAATAACCTAAATAGGATTTCACCCCAAGGCCTACACATATATTTTCATTAAAATATTCTTATTCTCATAAGAGTAACACTTTCTCAGTTTTAATATCCTTTATTTAAGCGAGTTATTATCCAAATTACTCTAAGGAATAAACAACAAATAAGTACCCTAGTAAAGGGGTTTAACTAACTACACGTAAGAATTTTACCCAAGTACCAAACCCCGCAAAGTCCTTATAAGGAAAAATAGAAGTAAACCATATAAAGTACCAAACGTGCCATGAGGTTCATTATCAATGTCTATCATTAGATTACATAAATTCTTACGTAATATATATATATATATAGAAGACGAAGGCATCTACCCTCGGTGTCCATATCATGCCTCTATCGACAAATACAGAGGAGTTCTTCACCTAACGGTCTTACACAAACACATAAAATGATGGGGGTAATCATACGTAGTAGCACCACTAATGGGCCCATACCCGACATGGATATTGGTTCCATCAAACAACCTTCTCTAATCACGAAGGAGACATCCCTGAATGCATGATCTAAAATAATGACCTCCAATACAGTATCACATATCAGTCGACATGTGGTATACAGTGTGATGTTGAACGCAAATTCCAAACTAATAGATTGTACAACAAATAAAGGTATGTTCACATAATCACACACACACAATATATATATATATATATATATAGGATAACACATACGCTCAAGCGTACCTGAACAACTAGATCCCCACATCATTGGATCCTTTTCTACATTAGGTTTGGAATATCTCCAAACCAAGTTAAACATATATAAACGAGCAGGATATCGGATACACTCAACCGTATCCCGAATCAACTCAATCCCTAAATACCTGATTATTCTTTACGTTCTTAGGGTTATAAATTCTTAATCTTATAAAACTCAACTCCTGGTTTATTGTGTCTCTAAACTATGAGTACATTTATCTCTATATATACAAACTCTCTCATAATGTATAAAAGTGTCTCAATTTTACAGCCTATAATCTCTCAAGACCTAAACTAATCTCCCAAATACTTTAACTTATTACGCTACACCAAAATATGCCTTAAGTAACAGTATTTTACTGTTACTAGAAATATTAGTAACGAAATTTTGTCATTAGAAAAAAGGCGTGGGGTACGAAATTAGCAACAGAATTTTACCGTTACTATTAGTAACGGTAAAATTATATAATAAATTTTTAATTTACCAACAATTTTTATCGTTACTAATTCTGATTTAGTAATGGAATTTTTGTTACTAATTTAACCTTATTACACCCTTTTTATAACACTTTTGTCTTATTTTGTACATGTTCGAAGATGGATCGATCCATTTTGAATTGATGCCTTTGGATTTGCAACAACATATCTTCATCGAGAAATGTGAAAGAACTGAAACTATTTTCATAATTCTGACTCTTACCATTCTGGAAATGAAGCATTGGATTAATTAAATCGCTTGAGCATTTTTTTGAAACTGGAAGAGCGTAGGATAATCGAATCCCTTGAGCCTTTTTTTTAAACTTGAGGGACTCGGTTCTCTCTACTAAAAAACTAGCTTCAGATGAAATGACTGCAAATGAACCAAGGGCATCAAAATCAATTTTCAACTAAAGCCACTACACCAAAAGGCCAAACTATCACTTTTCAGCCGGCCACCCTTGTCACGGTCATTGACCGTGACAAAAATAACACGAGTTTTGTGTCACGGTCATTAACTTGACAAGTCCGTGACAGGTATAGTTGTCACTAACTTTTTATGGTCAATGATTGTGACAACCTTATAAAGTTGTCACGATCTTTGACCGTGACAGGTCCGAGATAATTTTTCCAGTAAAAAACCCTCCCCTCCTTTTTTCACACCATTTTGGTTTCCCTCCCTCTTTCTCTGTCTAAGAGACTGCTCTCTCTCTCTCTCTCTCTCTCTCTCTAAGCGATTTTCAAGTTTTTTCATCTCTTTCTATTTCCTTTATATATATATATATGTGTGTGTGTATATGTATGTGTGTGTACTTGTGTGTGTGCGTGTACAGTGTGTGTGTGTGTGTGTGTATGTGGTGGCTGAGGGGGAGGGGGAGGGGGAGTATGGGGGTGGGGTGGGTGTAGGGGGGTGTGTGTGTGTGTATGTTCGCGCGTGTGTGTGGTGGGGGGAAAGGGGAGGGGTGGGGAAGGGGTGGGGAGTGGGGGAGGGGTGCGTGTGTGTGTGTTGATTGGGGACTTGAAATTGATGTTTAGTTTAGGACTTGAAATTAATGTGTAAATACCCAAATATATGTTTTACCCTTAAGTATAAATACCCAAATATATGTTGAGATTTCGGGGGGTAAGGATGGGGGGAGGGGGTGTATGTGTGTGTGTTTGCAGGTGTGTGTGTGGTGGGGGGGAAGGGGGGAGTGGTGGGGCGGGAGTGGGTAAGGGGGGAGGGGTGCATGTGTGTGTGTTTTAATTGGGGACTTAAAATTAATGTTTAGTTTAGAACTTGAAATTAATGTATAAATACCCAAATATATGTTTCACCCTTAAGTATAAATACCCAAATATATTGTGAGATTTTTCTCACGGAATAGTCATAATAAGAATTGGAATTGGGACTTATAATAATTATTGTTAATTTAATTATGACTTTAATTGGATATAAATGAGTTACGAACATTTAGATTCCCTTTATTAATTGTTGGTTTTTAATTAGTAAGTAGTTAGTTTGAATTGATGTTTAGGTTTTTTAGTAATTGTACATATTAGATGCTTTTGTTTTGGAATTCAGAATTAAGTTATTAAACATTAATATTACACTGTGACAGTTGAAATGGACAAATTGATTAATAAAATATAGCTTTAATTGTAACTTTAATTGTATAGCTTTAATGATGATATATTTATAAGACGTGATGAAATGAATTAATTGAGTAGATGAATTAGAAGGTGTATGGGATACACATTTATTGATTTTTTGTTGCTGTTGCTGTTGGATTAGAGTGGACCGATGTTGGGTTGGTTAATTTTGGAAGTGGCATGACCACTGGATTATTGTCCAAATGAGGGGGGGGGGGGAGGGGGAGTTTTCAACTTTTTTCTAAAATTAATTTGTGTCACGAACAATATATTATTAATTCATATATATAGTATGTTTTATTTATGATAATTAAATGAAACATACTTGAAAGTACATATGGTGCGCATAGATACTAGCATTCTAGTTCTTATGCGTACGCATTCAATAGCTCTTAGACCCGTTCGAGAGTCATTACCCCTATAATGAGATCTCTCGAATTGTTCCGTTTGGACAGTTTGGGACTGAATAATTTATGTATAATAATATTCTTAGTGGCTTAAACTTGTTACTTTTGGAGGAAGTTCTGCAGTCGTATCCTAATGTTCTCTAGGTACATACTAGATTGGCAAGTGTAAGTGTTATTTTAGTTGATAAATTGAAATAACACTCATACATACGAATCTACGTCGTGCACTTGAAGAAGTATGGGGATATGCAGTCAAATTTTTCTCAAATATTAACAATGTGAATGAGTTGTTAAGTATATTACAGAAATATGCGGTCTTGAATGGGATAGGACCACTCACCCTTTAGAGGAAATGGATGAAATAGGAATTAATATTATAAATTTAATTTGAATTTGAAATTTAAAAATCGAATATAAATAAGACATAATTAAATGAAACATACTATAAATCTAAGTTTTGTTTATACTAATCCACGAATATATGCTTCTTACCTTTAATAGGTGATTGTTTGTAGTAGTTGTAATGGGATATCCTAGATTCAAAGAGTGGATGGGTGAGACAAATAGAATGGGGGGTGTGTTTCACAGAGGTGCTAATGAATTTATGAAATACGCAAAGAGATGTCATAATGATGAAGAGTTTCTGTGTCCGTGTACTACTTGTGAGAATGGTAAGGTGTTTGAGTGGAAAATAGTTGAACTACATTTTTTAAGATGGGGCATGCAAGATAATTATCGATTTTTGAGTTTTCACGGGGAATTGATAGTTCCTTTTGTCCTTGAGCAACCTTCATAACAACCTTCAACAAGTAGGATAGATGTAGAAGGGAATGATATAGATCATAATATGTTAGAGGATTTAGTTGATGACACGTATGGCGTTCATTAAGTGGAAGACAATGAGGTCACTGACGATTTACAAGGTTCAAGTGTTCATGAAGATATCAGGATAAACCTTGACGATGACTACGAAAGTTTAAAATATAAGGCAACCCAACCGCTATACTCTGGCTGTGAGAAAGATCAAACAACTTTACATGCCATGGATGGTTTGCATAGTTTGAAGACCCAATACGGTTTGTCTGGCAATAGCGTGACAGGAATTTTGAATTGGGTGAAGATCTTTCTACCTAAGGAGAATACGCTTTCAAATAGCTATCATGTTATGAAGAACAATTTGAAAGGTTTAGTAATGAAGTATAAATCGATCCATGCTTGTGTGTATGACTGTATGCTATATCAAAAGGAGTATGGAAATCTTGATCGGTGTCCGGTATGCGATGAACCTAGATATGTCCAATCTACTGGCAAGGAAGGCACATGCTCAAAAGTGCCTCAAAAAGTGTTGAAATATTTTCCCGTCGGGCCTAGACTAAACTGGTTTTTCACAGTACCATGGATAGTGGAAGCAATGACTTGACATGCTAGGGTAAAAGTTCGGGTTAATCTCATGCGTCATCCTATTGATTCTATATCTTTAAGGAGGATGAGTTATGAGTATCCCGATTTTGCTCAAGAATAGCATAACATTCGCTTGGCTATACCAATAGATGGTTTAAATCCATTTGCAAATCTAAGCACCAATCAGAGTGTATGTCCAGTGAACCTAGCCCCACTCAACCTCCCCCCTTTACTGTGTATGAGAACCTGAATTTTCAATGTTGTCTTTATTGATACCTGGGCCAAAAGAACCAAGTGATGACATGGATATCTACCTTAAATGAGTTGTGGTAAGAGGGTGTTCAAGCATTTGACTCTTTTATAAAAAGAAGAGTTTACGCTGAAATCTATGTTGATGTGGGAAATTCATGATTTTCTAGCTTATGCGACATTATCCGATTGAGTAGTACATGGTTATTTCGAATTTCCTATATGTGGAGAGGAGACTGAATATCTTCGTCCCCTTCTAGCTTAAAAAATGTATACCATTTCCATAAGAGGTTTTTACCCCCTGCTCATAGTTTCAGATTTGAGAACGGTTCCAATTTTTTATCGGGCGGGGTTAAACATAGGCTACCGCCGAGAAAACTTTCAGAAATTGAAAGTAAATTTTCTGATTATGGCCCTAATATGACAAGTAAGAATCCTAAATTTAAGAATGTCAATCATAAGAAGACCCCAACTGGGAATGAAACTGATACAAGAAAGGCATGGTCTAGGAGGTCAATTTTATTTAACTTGCCTTATTGGAAGAATACCCCGGTGCACCATGTATTGGATTTGATGCATGTACAGAAGAACATTGTTGAACATATTATGGGAACAAGCCTTGGGGGGAGTTATTCAAAGGATGGAGAAAATGCACGAAAAGACCTTAAATCGTTGAAACTTAAGCCACAACTATGGTTGAAAGAAGATAGTAGGGGAAGGATAATAATTCCCCCTGGTGCATTTACTTTGATGAGTGGGGAAAGGAAGGTTCTTTTAGACATAATATATAATTTGAAGGTTACATCTAATTGTTCATCCAACTTGCAAAGGATTGTGAAATATGCTACCCATGATTTACATAAGTGTAAGTCCCACGATTGGCATGTGATCATGCAATTGGTTCCTCTATTGTTCAAGCACTGTTTCTCCAAGTAGAAGGATTTTCGGAGGGCTATTATGCAAATTATTATTTTCTTCTCACTTTTTTGTGAGAAGGTAGTCAATCGAGAACACATAGTGGCTGCAACATTGGCGGTGACCGAAGTGATTTATGTGTTGGAAAAGTAATTTACCCCATCATTTTTTGACATAAGTGTCCACTTGTTTGTACACCTATGTGACGAGGTGCTTCTTTTCGGTCCAGTTAGATATCGGTGGATGTATCCGTTTGCAAGATTGATAAAAAATTTCAAAGATTGCATCAATAATACATGATACATTGCAGGATCAATTGCAGAGGAATACATCACCATGGAGTCATCAATATATACTCTGGAATATATGCTTGACTCGACCAGCGTTGATGACACTCATGAGTTCGTCGATGAGTGTGTTCCTATGATGGGCGAATGAGTGAAATTAACAAGTTTGCAACATGAACAAGTAGATCATTTTCTATTTGACACACATGAAGATGTCGAAGAATGGAAAAGGTAAGTTTAAATTATTTTAAGTTTTAAATTATTTTAGATTATTTTATACATGACTAATTTTGTAATATGTTCATCGCATTAAATTTATGCAGTAAATATGAAGCCTGTGAGAACAATAAAAGACGAAAAACAACGACACAATTAGACAGTGAATTTAGAATGTCGTTCTCACACGAGGAAATTATAATGAAAATGGTTGTTATATAAAGTTACATTACAGTAAAACTTTACAACTAACCTAATTAATTTATCTATATTCTCAGCCCTTAAAGACGGGTGATGCGACATCAAGGATTGCTCGTCTAACCACTGGACCCTTGTTCATGGCATAAGAGTAAAAAAAGTATCGATTAAACGGTTACGTATTTGGTGCAAGGGTGTACAAGGAAAGTACAAATGTACAGAACTCTGGCATTTCATACAAAGATCTTACTTTTTTCCGAGCGAGCGCAAAAGATAAAAACCTCGTTGAAGCTCAAAATGATTTACTATGGTGTAATTAAAAATATATTTGAATTGGACTATGTAATCTTAAAAGAGGTTGTATTTTACTGTGATTGGGTAAGAGTTGAGGATAAAAATGCTTGTAAAGTTGATCCTGGCACTCATTTGATCATGATTGACTTGTCCAAGTTGAAAAGCAACGAACATGTGAGCGATGAGTCATCTGTTTATGCATTTCAAAAGGTTAAGCAAGTGTTTTAATCGAAGTATATCAACAACGAGCCATGGTCAATCATCCTACATGCACCAAAGCGTCTAAAAAGTAGTGTGGATGACTTGGTTGCTCCTACCGAATATCAATCCATTTTTTATGATAACCCGAATTTGAAACAATTCTTAGAGTTGTAATAAGTATTCCAATTGTCGGACAATAGTTTAATGATTTTATCGAACATCAGCTTATTGCTATTAATTCATTTGTACTTGATCATTTTCTCTCTTTGTCTCTTTCCTTTGTATATGTGTGTGTGTGTGCGTGCAGGTGTGTGTGGGGGGGGAGTTTTAAATTATTTTCTAAAATTACTTCGTGCCACGGCCCATTCGAGAGTGGAACGACCACATAAAATGTTTGTATGTCTTCTTCAGGTGTGTGTGTGTGCATCCAGGTGTGTGTGTGCGTGTGTGTGGATGTGTGTTTGTATTCTTCTAATTCATTTGAATTTGTACTAATAACAATAATTTTTACAGAAAATGTCACCTTCAGAGATTAAGGCAAGGATGATAATGATGATGTCTTCTTCAGGGCTCAGCGGTAGCGGAGACAACGAGGTCTCCTCGGCCCCTAGGTTCTCCAAATGGGGAAAATTGGGAATGGTTGTTGAGAACAATATGGTCTTATTGACTAGATCCCTCCAGCTGGTGAAGATTATTATCGGCTCGGGGTACACCAGTTGGAGGGAGGTGACAAATGAGATCAAGTTAGCTATTTAGGAGGCACTACAGGTAATGTACTTATATTTCAATTTCAATTTCAATTTCAATTTCAATTTCAATTTCAATTTCAATTTCAATTTCAATTTCAATTTCAATTTCAATTTCAATTTCAATTTCAATTTCAATTTCAATTTCAATTTCAATTTCAATTTCAATTTCAATTTATATTTATATTTATATTTATATTTATATTTATATTTATATTTATATTTATATTTATTCTCAACTAACACTTACATTGTTTTTGTTTTGTATTTGTTTAATAGGAAAAATTCAGCCTGCCCCCGGAACTCCGCAATTCTATGTTAGAGCAGTTGAGTGACCAACACAAGATATGGAAGAAGAATTTACGGGCCCGATACTTTGGGAAGACCCAGGAGTCCATTATCATAATGCGTGATTCCGTCCCACCGATCACATTGGCATATTGGCAAAAGTTCATTGACAATGATATCGAGGAGTGATAATTGGCATCTCGCCAATCGGGGAGGGAAAACTAGGTGAAAAAAACAGACGTGCACTACTCCGATCGGACGTCTTACGTCGAGGTGGAGAACAGGATGGTAAGTTTTTATTTTTCTATAATTATAGAAATATGTTATTATGCATTACTATACTTTGCGTTACTTACTAATTTTGCATTATGTTATTTCAGAGAATGGGGAGTGGCCCTCGGGGTAGGCGACATAAGCTCGACGCCTATATGTCAATTTGAATGAAGAAGGGCGAGGATAAGGAAGTGTCCCCGAGTGTTGCAACCACGATTTTAAGTAATTTGATGGTTTAATTTTTTTGAATTACGTTATAATTTTTTTATTTACTTTTTTAACTAATCATGTGCTTTTTGTCATTTCAGAGAAAGCTTAAGGAAGTGCATGAGTCACAGTCTGATGCCGACAAGGAATCTTTGTCCACGGACGCACTCAGCCAAGTGCAAGGGGAGGACTAGGGGTGAGCTCGTAGGTGGTAAAATCTAGTATCACCGGAATGGAGATGAGCAATATCGAGTTGTCTCATCTGGTGGACACACATGACGCGAAGCTATCAAGGCTGTAGGCGAAGATCCAAGATATGTATGCATTCATGAAGCATTAGTTGGGTGGAACGGGAGAGTGCAAGGGTGAGAAGAAGGTGTTGGAGGGGGAGGTGGAGGAGTGGGAGGACGTGGACATCTCTTCTTCATCGTCAATACGCGTGGACTCTTTGCTTGATGATCAAGTCCCCTACTTATCTCCCCTCCACTGGCCTATGTCAACAATTGGTTGGCCGAGCATGTTTTTACGCGACATATATGATGTCCAGCAGATAGCAAGGGGGTTGAGGGACCCGAATACCATCGAGAGTATGCTGGTTCATGGACGTAACCTTCAAAACATCGAGGCCAAGGTGCTCGTCACGCATGTGATACCCAAAAAGGAGAACTCCGCATTTTGGTTACGCGGACAATGCGGTGTGATGCGTATTAAGGGGTGTGTCAATGCGTATAGCGTGTGGCCTTCCTTCCTCCTCGAACCTACCCCAGACACTATGTTGTGACATTATTTGCATCTATTTTTATTTGGTCACTTGGATTATATTTGAATTATTTTGATTTGGACATTTGGATATGGAAGTATATATATGCAGTGAATTGGTGCATTCTTTCTATTTTATTTGGATATATGTTGTTTGAACATGTACGATTTTGCTATAACAGGTACAAATATACTGCTAGGCAGTGGTAGTGGCCAAACTGCTCAGCAAATATTTTTTAAATTCTACCCAGATTTGTCACGGTCATTGACCATGATAATTTTTTAAAGTTTTTCACTGGTTTGTCACGATCATTAACCGTGACAAACCTTGTTAAGGTTAAACACCATGACAGGACCATGACAAGTCTAATGAACTTCTCACAGTCAATGATCGTGATAAGTTCGTGACAACAAAATTTGTCACCCCCAGAATTGTCACGATCATTGACCTTGACAAGTTGGACTTGTCACGGTTAATGACTGTGATAATCTAACAGATTTGGTGTAGCGAGCATCACACATAATAGTCAAGGATAATGAAATATTATGCTTTTACCATAGAAATAGGAATGTCTTTTAGATGATGTTCAGAATTTACAATAACGATGAGAGGCAACTAAGATATTTGAGCATTTTTAGCATGTCCATCCATAAAATGTTGTAAGAATTAGGTAAAAGTAAAAAAGGAAAGAGGAATGGTAGTTATGATCAATGCATTCCCTATTTTGCACTATCAGGAGAAAAACACCTATAAGGTCGACCTCACCCTAGTGCTTTCTATACATATGTATGCGTGGGGGGAAAAAATATGCCTACATAATAGCATGACACGTGGTGAGCACCCCGGACAATATGGCGAGCAACAAACGCTCCAATAAGATAGGGATGACTAGAGTCCTTGATAAACTAGAAGAGTGAGGAGCAGTATCGGAGTCAAATCAAACTCCACGAAGATAAGACTCATCCATATTTCTAAACCTAATGTAACCCCTAACTCTATGTAAAGGGGACACCCCCATTGTGAAAGGGGGCTTAGAAGCTAGAGAAACACATTCATGTAAACTCTCTCATCATTCTAATGGAACACAGCAGCATCCCCGTGGATGTGTCGAACCACGTAAATCTTTGTCTCTCTTTTATTTATTATTGTGCATGCATCGTGGTACATGGGCACCCCCCATATCCCAGATTTTTTGACACCACAATTGGTGTTGTCTATGGGAAACGACACGAAAAGGCTTTCCTTCTTGTTGACAAGACAAAGGTTTATGTTGCGACGCAATGGTTTACACGCAAAAAACCTCTTAAAGAGCTAAGTTTTTCCTTTCTTTGCATATAAATAATTATATTTTGTGCACTGCAATCATCATTCTCATATGTTTATACTCATAAACCTTATGTTGAATTTTTATTGATGAATCTGCATAATTGCGAGTTTGAGGATCAGAAGTTCTATACGAGTCCTTAAGAGCATGGACCCTTTTGAGGTCTTTCTGGGTATGTACGTAATTAACTGGGTTCAAAATATATTCTGATTCTCGTATCCCAGATTTTTTAGGTGAAAAATGTGAGAAGACCGTTCTTTCTCATGGGAGGTGTTGACCACATCTTGACAAAGATATCCAAAGATATTCTCTGAGCAGATATGTTTTCACAAAGATTTTATACACAAAAGCATCTTTTCAATTTTTATCTCCATGGATACGATTATGCACCTAGGTGTGAAATCAATGAGAAGCCCCGCATATTAATCACAATCCGGGTGTCATCATGAGGAAACCAACAAGTCTTCTCATCCCATTTTTTATCATCTTCGCCAGGCAATATCCTCTCAAAGCGAGGCCCGAAATCCAATCAAACACAATAAACGCGAGCTCCAATGGCCCAACATCGTAGAATCAATCACAAAATTGGGATCCTCATTGGCTTTTGTTTATATAAAAATGTTCAGTAGCAACAAGAATACCCTTCCGTTAAATTCTTCGACCTTGCTGACTAGGTACCCAACACTTTTCCCAGCCGGCCTGCGAGAAGCAAAAGACAACACAGATTTCAGGAGTGAAACCTGCGAACAGGGACGAGGAACGTTGTCAGAAATCCGTGTCCCAACTGTCGATGAAGCCATAACCCATCGGCTAACTATATCTCTTTAATCGAGCTCCAGCGAGGGATTTACCGAATCCCCTCATAGTCGGTGACCAGTTTGGGACTACCATTAGCTGGTAGGCGGAAGGAACGAGCAAGGATGAGCACAACATCCGCTGGTCGGTGGCGAGGATAAGAAGTGATGAGCGAAAGACCTCGGCGAAGTCAGGAGAACCACGTTATTGTTCGTCAGCCAGTATGCAAAGAATTGGGCATCAGTTCAATACTCGCCCCAGACCATCATTATTGGTCGACGGTAAAGACAAAGGAAAATGACACTAATCTTCAATTGGGTTCAAGACTCTCAGCCTTCTACAAATCACAACCAGTCCGTGTCCCAACTCCTCATCGGTGAAGCCACAACTCACTACCCAATAATATCTCTTTGATCGAGCACTAGTGAAACCTCTGGTAATCTCTTCGATTACCTTCAACCTAATGTAAATAAGATCTACCCCTACTGGTTGGTCTTCGGCGAACAGTGTACATTTGCAGCGATACTAGACCGCCCCAATTGTATCAGTAACATCGCCATGGTGGTCGACGACCACTGTGCAATAATGATTTCACTGGTCAACGTCAAGAGGACGTTACCATAACTGAGATCCTTTACACCGCTATCTCGCGTGTACGTTTGGATGGAAAATTGTGGTCTTGCCCAAGCATTTTGACTTTTTAGAAAGAAAAATAAAACAAATAAAACCCTTGTTGTTAAGAGCTTTGGTTTCTTACGCCAACTCTTTTCACATCTTTAAGTGGAAACAAATCTTCGGAACCAACTTAATTGAGTATATGCTTAGAATGCAAAAAAATCCAAATTAAACCTACGTCTTACATCTGAGATATATTTGACTAATTTTTGCATTACTCGATTCTCTCAGAATTTTTTTTGCGGGACCATATGAATTATTACAACGATTTTAGTTGGCACTTTTTATGCGACCTTATTACAAATTATTTTGATCACATAAATAGTGGGGCGCACTTATAGAGGACTCACATCATTTATTATCGATCATTTAATTTTCAATATTATCATCCGGCTACAACTATTTAGTCTCGGCAAAAGAAGATTATTATTTATTTAGCTCAGCCCTGACGGATGCTCGAGCACGATTATCTCAGTGGGATTTTTATCGTAAAAATCATTGGATCATTCATAACATGCATACACTACTGTGAATTTTTTCCTCGAAAAATGGCCGAGTGGATGTATATCATATATACTTTGCTGAACAAATCATTCTCATGATAACTTCCATTTGATTTAGCCTCAATAGATCGTCGGTAAATTTATTAACTTCCACAGGTACAAGATTCAGTCGCGACGGATGCTCGGCCACAATCTTAAGCTCTTAGAAACCTTATTAATGCTTCGACGAATAGTCGAGCATGCCACGGTGGGAGAGATAATTTGTTATAACCGACGGATTCTCGAGCATTGATAGTTCTTCGATTTTAGTATTGATTATCTGACTCTATGATTCTTAACCTAAAGGATGATCAGGCATATCCAAGATTCATATCGGCAAAATACTTTCATGTATTTAGTCCCGAAGATATCTACCGCACAAGTCTCATTTTATCCCCAACGCATAGTTGGTCAAGATAATTCTTATATCTAGAACAACCCCGATTGATGGATACACACATTTATTTGTGCATTGTTCATTTCTGCCTCATAATATTTTATTTTCTCACAAATTATGCTCACGATCTTTATCATCATAATTTTGTTAGCAGGGGCTATCTATATCTATACTTTATACTTCACAATTTTCTATGAAGAACGTTGTGACTACACAATTTTCTGTGAAAATAATTTTTTTAACCAACTTACAATTGAGCATTTCCTCAGAGCTATTTGAAGAAATTCCAAATTAACTCCTATGTCGTACATCAGGATATATTTGACAAATTTTTCATCTTTTATTCGACTTTATTACAATTATTTTGTTCACATAAATATTCGGCGCACTTATAGAGCACTCGTATCATTTATTCGATCATCTAAATTTTAATATCGTTGTCTAGCTATTATTGGTTATAACAATGGATGGTGGGTGTAATATCTTTACTAATACTTAGCGTAGCCCCGATGGATACTCGGGCACGGACATCCTCGTGAGATTTTATCATGAAAATTATGGGATCATTAATGTCATTCATTCAATACTATGAATCTTTTCCTCGACACATGGTCGAGTAGATGCACATCATATATTCCTTGACTGAATAAATGAATTGCATGATAAAATCTATTTGATTTAGCCTTTGAAAATGGTCGAGCAAGTTATTAAATTACACAGGTACAAGATTCAGTCCCGACGAATGCACAGCAAAAATCTTAAGCTCTTGGAAATCTTATTAATGCACCAATAGATGCTCGAGCACGAATCGCTCTCTATATCTACTTGGACCTGTACAACTTTGCCCCGGCAGACGAGCTAGGGACAACTTATTTTTTTAATGCTCCGACGGATAGTCGAGAGCGTTACTGAAAAGTGCAAATGACTGTGTGATAATGATTTAAATTAAATTCGCAAGTTTCTAAGAACCCTTATTTAATTAGAGTCTACTTTTAAATTAAAGGTGTGTGTCAACCCATCAAAAATAAAGCATGCAACACAGTAAATATGCTGAGACACGGATTTCAGGAAAAAAAACCTTTCGGGTAAAACCTTTATTTCACTATGAATATACAAGTCGCAACTTACAATTACATAGATAAATCTGCAATGGATCAATGCGCAGCCAACCCACAAAGACACGCAGTCTTGAACTCAGCAAGAGAATACACGCAGCACCCTCGAAGGACTCGCAGCCCAAACAACGAAGGAAGAACCGCCGCTCTCCTCAATGACACGCAGCCATAATACTTTGTAGAGACTCCCTCAGTAATGACACACAGCCCTCGGTTGCAAAGATCTCCCCACAAAGGTTGAACAACAGCAAAACTTGTGTTCTAGGGTTCCAAAAGATTCCCAAAAGAAATTGGGATTTTTGTGTGTGAATCAAAAAGATGTTTGGCACATCAAAAATTAAAGTCTTGTTGTGTTTGTACTCTTAGAAACATTTTCTCAAAGACTTAAAAAATACACCAACGAAATTGGTATATATAAAGGAAAAATAAGCTGGTGGAATAAAATCTCACGGAACTGTTCGAACTTATCCCAGGCGGACCGGTCCGGCTGGGAGGTGGATCGGTCCGACCTCGGATCGGTTCTTTTAAAAAATGGCTTTATCAGTTTGCATTCGATCCGTGGTATACTGGACCTTGATCAAGGCGGATCGGTCCGGGTTGAGGGCGGACCGGTCCGGAGGTGGATCGGTCCGGTAGGGAGGCGGACCGGTCCGGCTTCCCAGAAAAATAAAAATTCTTTGCCTCCGTGGTATACTTCTTATTTTTATAAAAAACATTTTATAAAAATTTCCCAATACTAAATATGAACTTTAAGGAATGTAAAAACAAAATTTTACCAAGTTCATTCTCGCAGAGGCTATGATGTTAAAGACACTTTGATATTCGGATCCGTTGATGTAGATGCGATCTTGAGTTTCTTCAACGGTGTAACGGCGTATGACATACAAATTGATAATGGACAAAAATATCCTTACAGTTACACCACTTTGGACCCAACAAATGCTTGGGCAATATTATTTGTGATAACCGACGGATGCTTGAACGTTGATATTTATTCAATTTCAGTATTGATTATCTGGCTCTATGATTCTTGACCTGAAGGATGATCAGGTATATTCAAGCTTTATCTCGGCAAATGATCAGAAAAATATTTCTATATATTTAGTCCCGAAGATATTTGCCACACACCTCGCATTTTATCCCCAATAAATGGTTGATCAAGATAATTCTAATATTTAGTCCCGACAGATGGTTGGCACAGTCGATTAATTATTGACGCCACATTTTTTATTATTATTCAACCCTAATAAATGGTTTGGAAATTTAGTTTTCACTAACACTGCAGGATCGTTCGTAATACTTCCTCGATCCTTTTTGCCTCGACGAATGCTCAAGCAAGGATCACTCGCAACATCTATCATATCCTCTATAATTTTTTCCTCTACAGTAATTCAGGCATCATCTATCTTATTAATTCTTCGACAGATGCTCGAGCATGGATCATTCGCTACATCTACTAGATCCTTTGTAATTTTTCCTCGATGGGCCCTCAGCTTCGATGGATACTCGACATTATGTGATCACGTCTCAAGCTCCAATGGACAGTTGAGTAATACAATTCTTATTTAATTCAACCTCGACGAATGAGAAGTTGGGAGATCTGTATAGCAAAGATCCAATAACACATAAAGCATCATGGAGAGAAAAGATCAGTTATATTTATCAATAAGGACGAATCCAACATGTTAGAAGTCACATATTCAATAAGATCACAGTCAACGAATAGAACATGTTGATAACAACAGTAGACCACCCTAAATGTATCAATTAACATCGTCAGATAACCCACGGTGATCGGCGATCACTAGGAAACGAATTAACGCATCATCAACACTAAGATATCCACTCCATAGGAACATCATTTCTTGAACACCATATCAAATCAACACATTTCTGCACGAAAATGCTTTGAACTCATATCAATTTCTTTAGGTGAAAGAGCTATACGGAGTCTTCCACAGCCTCCTGGAACCATCATGCATGGTCGACGAACAAGTGTGCCCCCAGGAATGATACATTACATGGAGCTATATGAGCAAGACAATCCTTAACTATATCCATCTCGAGGAACGATCAACGCGATACTCTTGAACACAACAAAGCCCCAAGGAACAGTCGAGCACATTTATCATCTTGGTTATACATATTAAATAACTTGATGGATGGTCGGGCAGTCTTCTCTTCATATCCCCATTGGGGGCTCCAGGGCAATGATGACACGAGAACAGATTCAGCGCAACATTTAAAGCAAAATAGAAAAGGCCAACTTAGGATGGTTGCCAATATGGTTAACACTGGAATTAGTCTTTCAAGTGACGATCGAGATTAAGCTTGATTTAATTACAACAACTTTCTTTCTTATTCCAATTAAATTAAGGAAGTCCACAGGCCTTTGTCATCTCCAAACACAAATGGCCTCATGAGTTGCCTCGGTAATAATAAAATCCATACGAGGGATCCCTAGGCAAAAAGTTAACTCAGGTTGGTCGCCAACTATGTTGGTCGATTAAAATCCTGAACGGGTGGATGCCCTTAAACCAGGTGCATTTTTCCATCGTCTTTTAGGCCTAAGGAAGTGTGACGGCACAACCTAAAAGGTAAAATAGATGAATATTTACATGCAAGGCATTAGAAAATGGAAAAATGCGAACAAAATTAGTATTACATTGACTTACGGAAAAGGCCTAAGTATAATAAGTGTACTGATTACATATCAAATATTATGAACCTAATGCAGGGTCTTATCCCTACTAGGTACATGCTTGAGCAAGGCTCGTCACATAGGCCTGTGGTTGGCCTCTCCAATTGGACCATATGAAAAACCTAATGCATGGTCTTACCCCTATTAGGTACATGCTCAATCAAGGCTCGGCATATAGGCCTGTGGTCGGCCTCTCCAATTGGACCATATGAAAAACCTAATGCAGGGTCTTACCCCTACTAGGTACATGCTCAAGCAAGGCTCGGCACATAGGTCTGTAGTCGTCCTCTCCAATTGGACCATATGAAAAACCTAATGCAGGGTCTTACCCCTACTACATACATGTTCGAGCAAGGCTCAGCACATAGGCCTGTGTTCGTCCTCTCCAATGGGACCATATAAAAAACCTAATGCATGGTCTTACCCCTACTAGGTACATGCTCAAGAAAGGCCCATCACATAGGCACGTGGTCGGCCTCTCAAATTAGACCATATGAAAAAACTACTGTAGGGTCTTACCCCTACTAGGTACATGCTCGACACATAGGCCTGTGGTCGTCCTCTTCAATTGGACCATATAAAAAACCGAATGCATGGTCTTACCCCTACTAGGTAGGCCTGTGGTCGGCCTCACCAAATGGACCATACAAGACCAAAATACAGGGATATGCACTGAACTTGATGCACTCTCGAGAAATCCTCAGCAAATGAATTCTAAACAGGACTATGGTCGGCCTCACGAATTGGGACATGCAATAAAACAGAACAATGAACTACGTTAGACCTGATCCCATGAGGGTACGTAGGCAACTCGACACTCTCGAGTTCGGTTCCCATATCAACTGAACGTCTCTCAACTCAAGACAAGCATTCATCTAAAAAACTTATAAAGGCAATAAGAACAACCAAAAAAGGCTAAAATTTGAAGACAGCTCAAAGAATGCCAGTCCAGTTCACATCGGCAACTACACACACTTAAAGAGATTATGGACCAGCTCCCAGCTCATCTCGGAATCAACTCAGCTGAACTGCAACCTGTGGGGCTATAATGGGGGAAAAATATGCCTAAATAATAGCATGACACGTGGCGAGCACCCCGATCAAGATGGAGAGCAACAGATGCTCCAATAAGATAGGGACTACTAGAGTCCTTGATAAACTAGACGACCGAGGAGCAGTATCGGAGTCAAATAAAACTCGACGAAGTTAGAACTCATCCATATTTGTAACCCTAATGTAAACCCTAACTCTATATAAAGGGGGCACCCCACCATTGTGAAAGGGGGCTTAGAAGATAGAAAAACACATTCATGTAAACTCTCCCATCATTCTAATGGAACACAGCAGCAGCCCCATGGAAGTATACCATTCACGATCGAACCACGTAAATCTTTGTCTCTCTTTTATTTATTATTGTGCATACATCGTGGTACATGGGCACCCCCCCCCCCCCCCCACACACACATATCCCAGACTTTTTGACACCACAGTATGCATTTGGTTGATTTTAGTAGTTGTTAATATATCATTTATGAGGTTAAGTTTATGCCACAGTTAGTGACATGTTTCTTATGGATGTGCTTCATAATTAACCAGAATTCATGATTGAACCAAAACAATTGAAATGAAGGAATTTAGAATTCCTGTAATATATAACAATTCTAAACGAAAGCTTTAAGTGCAAGAATGAACTCACCTCCACCCCAGGTAGTATCATTAGGACTGCAATCCACACCAAAAAATGGATTATCCAATAATGCTTGAGACTAGCATAGATATAAATAAATAAATACAAAAAAGCAAGAACATTATGTGATGCATTTCATAATCAAATTTACCCAAATATAACAGTAATTCGAAGCATTATATTATTGTCTTGGGTTGCACCACTAATCCCTACAGGAGGGTCCTGTTGCGTCCTTTTGAAATCTCTCATCAACCTCACTTATAGACAGTTATTGGGGAATTCGGATTTTCTTCTATGGGAAAATTCACCCTACGAACCCAAAACGTGGGTAATGCTCTTAGTCAATGTTATACTTAGCCACAATATTACCAAACGATATTAAAAAAATATAAAAAATAAATATTTAGATAATGAAAATAATAAGACATACTTGTTTTCAAACTGGGCAACCAGCAGCCATGGTGCACCGGTAATAAGCTCGAGGACATGGGTTTCTCTTCGCCATCTTCTGCCCATATTTTCTCCATTGACATCCATCTGTGATCTACAACACCAAGATAAACAAAAATCTAATTATTCAGATAAAAATAAATTAATTCTGAATTAATTTACTTGTGATCAATATAAGTGTTTAAAATAATACATGTACTCAAATTTATTTCTTACACAACGATAAAGGAGAATACAAATCTCTTTTTCTTTTATAGCTTATTGTCAGTACTATTTTGTAGTTCAGTTAGTTCAAGAGCAACACATGTACTCAAATTTATAAAGCCATTTGAAATCTTAGCATACAAAATAAATATTAAGAACAAAAAATTTCTAGGGTAATCATAAAAATGAACAAAAACCTCTTAAAAATGAACTTGTTCTACATAAGCAACAGTCTATATATATATATATATATATATATATATATATATATATATATATATATATATATATATAAAGTAGGAGGGTTTTTTTTCCATGTCATAAGGGTTTGTATACAAAATCTATATAAACAGATTTTGTATCTATCTAAGCTAACTAACGGATCAGATTAATTCTTATGTGTTTGAATCTAACGGATCATAATGGATTACTTTGATATGTTACCCACAAAATAAGTTATTCTGTGTACCATCAAACCTCGAGCCATGTGCCTACGATCGAGTAAGTTGAATTTTTTTCCATATACCAAAGCAACATCTTGAGCAATTCAATTTGAATCCAAATTTTAAAACAATGAGAGCCCACATGTTTTCCTTCTTCATTTCGATCATCTTGAAAAACTAAAATAGCTATGCAAATTCCATTTTTACATCTCTCTCTCTCTCTCTCTCTCTCTCTCTCTCTCTTTTGTTGAGGCCCTTTCTACGGGGTTCCATTTTTTTCACTAATTATAGTTTCTAAATTTTGTGTAGTGAAACTTCTTTCAACACCAGTTCGGGATGAGCTCTATTTTTCGGTGACATATAGCTGCGAAGATTTGCATTTTTCACCCAAAGAGATTATTTTTTTTTAACCGTATAAAAGTTGGATTCACTTTTAATTTTTCAAAGCGGTTAGTTTTTCTTCATTCTGACCAATTATTTTTTCTTTATTCCAAAGCAGTTATTTAATTTTTCAAAGCGATCACTTTTAGTTTTTCAAAGTTGGATTAACTTTTAGTTTTTACCGTATATCCAAAGTGGTTAGTTTTTCTTTCTTCATTTTCTCTTCAGTCCCTAAGGGAGCTGAGCTGGTGACTCGAAATGAGTTTGCCAATCTTTAGTTATTTTTTATCTAGGATGGATGCTCTTTATCACAAGTTCAATTTCTCTCTCTCTCTCTCTCTCTCTCTCTCTCTCTCTCTCTCTCTCTCTCTCTCTCTCTCTCTTTAAAATTAGTTTGGATATGAGTTTTGTAATTTCATTTGATGTCTTGCTGTGGTGCCATGGTGGTTTCGAGATGATGATTTGGGGGGGGGGGGGTGTATTCGTCATTCCGGCCAGTTACCACATGTGTTCCTTCTTCTCTCTCTCCTTTCTTTTCTTTTTGTTGAGCTCTTTCACACGGGGTTCCATTTTTTTCACCGATTATAGTTTCTAAATTTTGTGTGTTGAAACTTCTTTTATTTTTGTTCAGCTCTTTTAATGTTTTCAATATATTGGTGGATATTACTTCTAGTACTTTTAACAGGTATGAGCTCTATTGATGTTTTTAATGTGCTGAAATACGGGGTTATCTTTTAATTCTTTTTGTGGATTCCTTTAACTTTAGTTTTTAAAATTCCTTCTATGTTGTATTTTTATTATTTTATATATCTAGCATGGGTGGTTTTTTTGGTTTTGTAGATCTAATTATCATTTATATTCTATATTCACTTTGAAGTCAATAATTTTAAAACTGTCGTAAATGTTGTGTGCCTATGGATGAGGGCTTATGCAAATTATTTTTAGAGGATTTATCCTTTAACTGATTAAATCAAAATGGGTTTGTCAACATTTTTGCTGACTCAACATGAGTAAACAACGTAAGTAGGTTCTTTCTGGAAGAATGGATTATAGACACCTCATGAACTCTCTATCAATATAAAAGCCACATGTAAATTTTAAGCACATGGATTGGGGTTGAAACGAGCTTGTGAACAACTCTACTATGGGTTGATTATTGTAAGATATTATTTTACTCTTAAAAAAATCAATGTGTTGTTAGAAGTGCTTGGAAAACGATCAATGTGTTCTTTTTAACAATTAGCAGTGCTTCGAAAACAATCTTTGTGTCGTCGCCGTTGTTTTTGAAACGATCATTAACTGGGTTCTTTAATATATTCTATTTGTATTTGTTGTTTCTAATTCCGGTTTATTCTTTCCAACAGTCATTAATTGGGTTATAGATCTATTCTTGTGGCATCCCCGTTGAAATCATCTCCGCCTTGGAAAACTCGCAAACCACAAAGTCTTTGTGGAAAGCGTATCCGCTTTGGAAGGTCAACAGTGCTTGGTATCGTTTCTTTCATTAAAATAACGAAACATATATTTTATTGAAAATTTTGAATTGGGTATCCTGATATAGCTCTAATGTGTACTCTGAACCAAAAATGACAATTAAATTCTATTTTTCTTATTGATGAAAATTAGGCCGAGTTTTATTATAAATGAAAAACGTCTTCGTCTTTTTTTATCTCCCAATTATCTAGTTGGTTTACTTATTTTTTTCTTTTAAATATTTGTATTGTTAGTTATTTTAACTTTAACTATTTTTCATTCAGCATTTGTTCTTAAATAAGGTTTGTTTTAGGGAGAATCTTTCGCCCAAGAGGGTCGAGGGGTTTGGGATATGTTCGTTGGCAGTAGCGAAAAGGTGGGAGGGGTTAATTTTGTAGGAGGAGATTGGAGGTTTGATTAAGAGTACATTGGTTTCGGATTATGCACTTGCAATTGTCAAGTCTTTGATTTTTGTCGTTGTTTTGATAATAATGAATTTAAAAATAGATATTTTTTAATGAGGTTATGCAAAGTGGATGGGATGTTGGAGTTTTGTTATGGAAAGAACAAAATATATTAATTAATTTCTCCAAGGCACGTTCTTGGAACGCTTTCTTTTAGGCAAAATTTCTCCCAATCCGGTTGAGACAGAATCGCAAGTACACTATGGGATTTATAGAATCTTCCTTCAGGATACAATGCATTGTATGAACAGTTCTTTGATTCAAACTATGTACTGTTTGATCAAATCGATAACACTCTGAATTTGTAACTTGATAATGCCAAAATATAGAGGACGGAGAGAGGAGAAACTAGCAATTTTCGGTGTCCAAAATATAGGCCTGGAACTCTTTTTATAGCAATTTATGTGACTGTTGTTCAACAGTCATAGCTCTTCATAGAGTGACTCAGCAACTGTTGGATCGTGCCTGTTTGGAACAACTGCGATCTAACAGTTTAGATTAGGTGTCCCATCGTAAGCGAATGGACATCCCCTACACGAAATGCTACGAGTTCATCTAACGGTTTAGATCAAGTCGTTTTGGATTTTAAACCCTTTGATCGGATCGTTTAATCACAATTGTTGATCTGTTTTACCTCATCAAAACTTTAGGCTCCCATGCTCCAAGCGACGATGCACACGTGCGAAGTGCCAAGTGCGCATCAAAGCGCGCAATGCGCCCTAAGTCGCCCAATCGCCCTTTCGCGCGCCCCGTGTCGCGCTTACACATGTCGCGACTGATGGTGCTTAAGCACCACTGCGATGCGTAGGATCATAGCCACTTATTTGACTTGTCAACTAAGAATCTTAGTTGTCCTTTAGTTGATATACCATTACTTTTTGTAGTATTCTTCCAATGTGGGACAATATGGGATTTTGTGCACTCCCATATCTTTCACACCCATTTGCTCATGTTTCTACCTTCTAAAATAAAACCCAAACTATGTTTAAAATAAAACACCAATAATATAATAAAATATTAACAACTAAAAAATAAAATATCAATAAATATTGGAATTTATCCAACATTCCCCCACCAATTTCAATATACACAAGAGAGCAAAGCAAAAAGACAATAAATAACTTTTGGCATTATCGGTAAAATCTAGTACATAAATGAGAAGTGTTTTTCGGACTTGAACTTCCATACAGTGAAAATAATTCAAAGCTTCATCAAGGTGCTGTGGTGAACGTATCTTGAACCAAGGACCTTTTGAAACTAGCCGGAACTATGACACATACCGATTTCTGAGTTTATATGTGTTCTTCTAGCATGCACTTTTATGGTCTTGTGCTAATCCTGATTTCACGAGCGCTTTAGGATCGGTCTTGATTCCATAGAAAGTGGCCACACTTTCAACACTCGTATAGGTAAATCAGCTTTAGTGATTCTGTGAGTCACACTTATATGATTTATTAAGAAGTAACCTTCATCCTCTAACATGCAGAAAACCAACACTAGGCACATAGGAATGGAATTTTTTGTATAATATTCCTAGTGTTCCATAACTATAATTTAACTTGTTTGTACCACATTTAACTCTATCTATATTTTCAAGATATGAGTTGGGTTCCCATTAAATATAGTTGTGTTATTTAATAGACCTTAGTCCCATTCCTTTTGAGGTGATATATATCATCTCACTAACAAGACCTTTAGTCAGAAGATCTGCTAAATTCTTGTTCGTTTTAATATAGTCGACTGTAATTACTCCTTCCTTGAGTAATTTTCTTATAATTTGATGCCTTAGACTAATGTTTCTAGATTTTCCGTTGTAAGTTTTGTTCGAAACTTTATAAATTGTGGCTTGGTTATCACAACTTATCATAAAAGAAGGTGATGGCTTTTTCCATAAAGGAATATCATACAACACCTTTCTATGCCATTTTTCTTCGTTACATGCATCTTCTAGGGCTATAAATTCAGATTGCATTGTTGAATCTGATACACATGTTTGTTTCTTGGATCCCCAAGAGATAGCTGCTCCTCCTAACGTAAAAATCCAACCAATAGTTGACTTGGATTTTGATTCAAGATTATTCCAACTTGAATCACTATATCCTTCTAAAATAGATGGATATCCTACATAATGTAAGCCATAATCCAAAGTCCTCTTCAGGTATCTAAGCACCCTAGAAATTGCGTTACAGTGCTCTTGTCCTAGATTACTTGTAAATCTACACAATACACTCACTTCATAAGCAATGTCTAGTCTAGTGCAATGCATGGCATACATTAGACTCCCAATAATACTAGCATACTTAAGTTGGTCCATAGCATGCCCAGTATTTTTCATTAATTTGATGCTAGGATCTACTGGTGTAGCAGCTGGCTTAAGTTCAAAATGATTATATCTTTTAAGAACTTTTTCTATATAATGAGATTGAGATAACGCTAAAGAATTATCCTTTCTCACAATTTTGATTCCTAAAATCACAGAAACTTCTCCAAGATCTTTCATATCAAATTTTGATGAAATAAACCTTTTGGTTTCTTCAACATATTTGAGATTAGACCCAAATATTAACATGTCATCCACATATAAGCAAATAATAACACCAACACCATTTTCAAATTTACTATATAAACATTTGTCAGCATCATTAACTTTATATACATGGGATATAACAATATTATTAAACTTCGCATGCCATTGCATAGGAGCTTGTTTAAGGCCATAAAGAGATTTAACCAATTTACACACTTTCTTTTCTTGGCCAGGCGAAATAAACCCGTCGAGTTGTTCCATGTAAATCTCTTCTTCTAAATCACCATTTAAAAATGCAGTTTTAACATCCATTTGATGAATAACTAAATTTTGAATAGAAGCAAGAGATATCAATATCCTAATGGAAGTGATTCGAGCAATATGAGCATATGTATCAAAGTAATCAATTCCATGTTTTTGCTTATAGCCTTTAGCAACTAGTCTTGCCTTAAATTTATTTACAGAACCATCCAGATTTAATTTTCTTTTAAATATCCATTTACACCTAATAGGTTTAGCCCCGGGGAGAAGATCAGAAATAACCCAAGTTTGATTTGACAAAATTGAGTTCATTTCATCATTTATTGCTTCTTTCCAAAAGACAGCATCCCTAGATGTTACTGCTTCATGAAATGTGGTTGATTCATCTTCTACAATAAGAACAAATTTAGTTTTGTTCTTAGTCTCATTTAAATCTCCTTCAACTAAATAAATAACAAAGTCAGACCCAAATGTTTTTTCAGTTCTTTGTCTTTTACTCCTTCATGGTTCAACGTCATTCATTATTTCTGAAGAAGATATAGGTTGTGAATTTTCTTCTAAATTTGAGGAGTCAACAGTCGGATTATTATTTTCTAAACCTTGATTCAAAGTACTACACTTTGTTAGATATTCAAAGAATTGCACAACTACCGACTCAATGATTTCTTGAGTTTCAAGGTTTAAAAATCTATAAGTCGTACTGTTACTAGAGTATCCAATAAAAACACATTTGTAAGTCCTATTTCCTAGTTTAGGTCTTTTAGGTTTGGGTTTTCTTACATAAGCAAGACATCCCCAAACTTTAAGACGTCTAAGATTAGGATTACGATTAAACCATAATTCATATGGTGTAATATCCTTGTTTTTCAATGGAACTCTATTTATAATATAACATGCGGATAAAACCGCTTCTCCCCACATCGACAAAGGTAAACCAGAACTGATTAACATTGAATTTATCATTTCAACTAAAGTCCTATTTTTCCTTTTCGCCGTTCCATTTTGTTGTGGCGTATATGGCGCCATAACTTGATGGATTATCCCATGATTGTTACAAAATTGTATAAACTCACTCGGGTAATATTCACCATCCCTATTGGATCGTAGGACTTTAATTTTCCGATTTTTTTGAGTTTCAACTTCTGCTTTTAAAATTAGGGATTTCTCAAAAACTTCATCTTTACTTTTAAGTAAATATGTATATGCATACTTATAGTAAACATCAATGAAAGTTAAGAAATATTTATTTCCACCACGAGTCATATTACTCTTCATATCACATACATCACTATGAATAAGATCAAGCATTTCGGATTTCCTCTCAACAGATTTGAACGACTTTTTAGTTATCTTCGATTGAGCACAAATTTCACATTTAGAAAGGTTATCAAATTTACAATTCGAGATTAAGCCGAGATTAGTCATATTTTTTATACTTCTATAATTCACATGACCTAATCTACTATTCCATAAAGATAGATACTCAACCATATAAGCAGAACTAATATCATTGATTACATTCACTTTTATCATGTCGTTACAAGAGTACCCTTTGCCAATAAATTTGCCATTCTTAGACAAAACAAACTTATCAGACTCATACACTAGTTTGAAACCTCTCTTATTGAGAAGGCCCCCAGACACAAGATTTTTACACATATCAGGTACATGAAGTACATCAATTAGAGTAAGTGTCTTTCCAGAAGTTAGCTTCAATTCCACTGTGCCTTTTCCAACTACATTGGTGCGAAGATTATTTGCCATCTTCACTTTTTTTCCATCAATTTCTTTATATGTTTTGAATGAAGAGCGGTCTTTGGATATGTGGATCGTTACGCCGGTATCCAGCTACCATCCACTTTCATCATCAATTGAATTTTCTTTGCATACAGTAGCAATAAGATCTTCAACATTGTTGGTTTCCTTCGACCCTTGTTTTTTCCTTAAATGCCTTCTTTTTAAGACGACATTCTCGAGAACAATGGCCCGGTTTGTCACAGAAGAAACATTTTCCTTTCTTTCTCTTATTTGCACCTTGGTTCTTGAATTTTGAATAATTCTTTGCTTTAAATTTTGAGTCTTTGGTAATCTTGGATTTTTTATCCTCAACCATATTAGCTTTTGAATGACCCTCACCTTGTTCATCCTTCTTTTCTCGAATACGAGTATCATCTTCAATACGAAGGTGACGAAGAAGGGATTCCACAGTATAAGTCTTTTCATCATGATTAATTTTCTTCTTAAAGCCATTCCAAGATGATGGAAGTTTTGAAACAATCACCCCTACTTGAAATTCATCTTGAAGATTAATATCAACGGCTTTAAGGTCACCAATAATTTGTTGGAGTTCATGGGCTTGTGCAACGACAGATTTATCATTACTCATTATAAAATTCATATAGTTTGAAATTAGAAACTTACGGTTGCTCGCTTTCTCGTTTTGATACTTTGTCTCCAAAGCCTTCCATAATTACTTTGTCGTCGGAATCATTCGATGAGCGCAATAAATAGTTTGAGACAAAGCATTGAGGATGTGTCCTCGACACATAAATTTGTCTTCTTCCCTCTTCACACGTTTTTGCTTTATTTCTTCAGTGTCTTCGGGTGTGGGCTCAAGAATTTGTTCAAGGTTATCATCTAGAATGTATGCAATTTTTAGTGATGTGAGGAAGAACATAAATTTCTCTTTCCAATGGGTGAAATTTTCGCCATCAAAACGGTCGAGTAGGATTAAGTCTTGAGTCATGACTTGGATAGATTGTGCCACAGTTCCTTCCATTTGACTGGAGTAATAAGAATAATAATTTTTCCTAAAACTGTTGGAGTTTTGTTATGGAAAGAACAAAATATATTAATTAATTTCTACAAGGCACGTTCTTGGAATGCTTTCTTTTAGGCAAAATTTCTCCCAATCCGGTTGAGACAGAATCGCAAGTACACTATGGGTTTTATAGAATCTTCCTTCAAGATACAATGTAGTGTATGAATAGTTCTTTGATTCAAACTATGTACTGTTTGATCAAATCGAGAACACTCTGAATTTGTAACTTGATAATGCCAAAATATAGAGAACGGAGAGAGGAGAAACTAGCAATTTTCGGTTTCCAAAATAGAGGCCTGGAACTCTTTTTATAGACATTTCAGTGACTGTTGTTCAATAGTCACAGCTCTTCATGGAGTGACTCAGCAACTGTTGGATCGTGTCTGTTTGGAACAACTGCGATCTAACAGTTTAGATTAGGTGACCCATCGTAAGCGAAAGGACATCCCCTACACGAAATGCTACGAGTTTATCTAACGGTTTAGATCAAGTCGTTTTGGATTTTAAACCCTTTGATCGGATCGTTTAATCACAACTATTGATCTGTTTTACCTCGTCAAAACTTTAGGCTCCCATGCTCCGTGCGACGATGCGAAGTGCCAAGTGCACGTCAAAGCGCGCAATGTGACCTAAGTCGCCCAATAGCCCTTTCGCGCGCCACGTGTCGCGCTTATGCGTGTCGCGATTGGTGGTTCTTAAGCACCACCGCGATGCGTAGGATCATAGCCTCTTATTTGACTTGTCAACTAAGAATCTTAGTTGTCCTTTAGTTGATATACCACTACTTTTTGTAGTATTCTTCCAATGTGGGACAATATGGGATTTTGAGCACTCCCATATCTTTCACACCCATTTGCTCATGTTTCTACCTTCTAAAATAAAACCCAAACTATGTTTAAAATAAAACACTAGTAATATAATAAAATATTAACAACTAAAAAATAAAATGTCAATAAATATTGGAATTTATCCAACATGGGGTCTATGGATTTTCGAATGAACTTATAAATATAATTTTCCTTTTGGATTTGTTTTAGAGTACGTGTTCCTTAGTTTGTGATTTGGTGGATATGTGTGATTTCTAATGGTAGTTGATATATATTGTTGTTTCTGTTAAATAAACTCCCCTGGAATGTTTTGTTTTACTTCTATAGGTAAGATAAAGCCATAATAGTCAGTCATATGTTTTCGAATTCTTTTTTTAAAAAATTGAGAATTCTTTTATACAAAAGGGGATTAAAAAATTGATTTTTAGTTATAGCATGTTAATAGGAGTGTGCAAGTATTAAAGGGTTGTTTTCTCCTTTTATAAAATTTTGGAGTGCCTTAGTATATGGTTTGAGTGAGAATAGTTCTACCCTAATATAATTCTATAATTACTAATCATAATTCTATTTTTAAAAAATTAAACAAGTGTTACATGGCCCGTGCATCTCACGAGTTCCCATTAGAAAAATTGAATAATATGACAACGGGAGGGCCCAACTATTACAATTCGCAGACTTAGGAATCATATATATTATTTAGTATATATAGTAGATATTAATGTGCCTTTTAGACAAATGGACCCTAACAAATATGTCATTTTATGCCAATTTGTATCACATTGCCATATGTCATGCTATCGTGTCGTATTACTCCGTATTCTGTTATCGCGTGAATCTTATTTGGCAGATCTTAATCACTATTATGAAATCCAGAACATTTTTCCGATTGTGCCATCGGCACGGTTACACTCTGGTGTACATATATATAATTAATGCTAAAAATTAGGAACAAAACCAACTACACAGAAATATCACTGGGCATTTCTCGAATCGAGGTATACATAATTAATGGAATGTAGATCTAAACATTTCCCGGATCAAGGTATACAAAATTAATGGATCGGTTAATTTGGTAAAGGGACATACAGAAATAGCATTTAATTTACAAATCTAAATTTTGATTATTTCATTTCATTAATACATAATCAAGTTTAAACCAAAGTCCAAGGATTGATCGATCGTTGGCGAAAATACCATAATACCTTGATTTGGGATATCTGGTTGGTGGCCGGTGATAGTGGAATCTTGGATTGACGACTGATATCTCGATTTCAGGAGTCAGTTGCTTTGGTCGGAGACCAATGATCATAACCTTCATAGCTACTGTAGATTTTAGAACATGACCTTCCCAGCTATAGTTTCTCAAGCTTTGGTCGGAAACTTTTATGATATGTTCACCTAAAACTTCATAGCTACTGTAGATCTACAACTTCGATCAAGAAAAGAAACAATAGACTTGGTCAGAGAGGAAAGTGGCAGAGAAAATAAGATGAGAGAGAGGTTTGGGAGAAAAGTGGCGAAGAAAATGAGATGAGAGAGAAATTTTAGGCAGTTAGGTCTTTTAAGTCTTGAGGGTAAATTTTAGTTGGAGGAATTTCTTTTGTTATGGGAAAAATATCAAAAAACATTGAATCAATATTAGTAACACTTATATTAGATTACTAACGATAGTTTGCTATGAGAAATAGCAATGGTATAATACTATTAGTAATCAAAAAAATAGTCTATTACTAAAAGAGTATGTTTGTGTAGTGTTACTCTGTAAGCTCAATACATACACACAACTAAAGGATACCGCTCTCTCATGCGTCCACTTAATCTAATCCAATCTGCCATGCTGGATGGTATAATTAATAAAGGTCTTAACCATTAATCTACCTTAATTAAAATTATATAATTTATCTTGTTGTTTACACACTAATACACTTAACTTATAATTTTTGCCAACCATCACTGACTTGGATAACCTCCCACATACTCGGATGAACTCTTAATACCCTCGCGACCATTTTCCCCGATCTGATTCGAATCAACTCTAGGGGTCAAATCGATTCCCCTTATAGAGGTGAATCGATTCGCCCTAGAATGAATTGATTCCCCATTAGGGTCGAACGGATTCAAGTTGGACAATAAGCCCATATATTCCTTTAATTAAAATGGGTCGTCTTCTCTAAACTCCATTAATGATTATAAAGCTTTGTAGAACTCATTTTGATCAACTATGAGTTCATAATAACTAAGGTAATACATCGACAAGGGTTTATAATCATTCTAAACATAATCGTTCCTACAATAAAGTCCACCCTAAAATCATAAACTCAAAATTTCGGTCATGCATACCCTTTAGAAAAAATTCATAACCAATTAAAAAATCAAAAAAAATATGAAACTGATGGACACGTGTTCGTAATAAAAAGATCTACAAATTCATGACCCGAATTAATTCTCCCCAGGCTGAATCCATTCGGTTCTAAGCAGAATAAAAAGAGGCCTAAGGACAAAGATGAAGAGTCCAAAACCTTCATTAATCCCCGAACCAAGCTCCAAAACAATACTCAATCGATACCATAAATCTCGCGAGTGTCATTCTCTTAGAATCCTTGTTAATTGAACTCATGTTTGAATTGTTAAATTCATTGAAATCATGAAAATAATTGTTGAAATTATTTTGATTCGTGTGGTATGATTCATGTTGTTGAGCACGTTGTCATGAGATTTTAATATGGCACGGATGTTAGGCACCTGCCAAAATTCCTATTTCCTGGGCTATGGCTTGATAAAGCATATACGGATGTGGTGAGGCCTGGTGACTCGGTTAAAGTGTTGTTGAGAAATTATATTGATAAATGCTTTGAGATTCGCATTTTGATTTGAATATCCGTACTCGTGTTGTGTTGATTGAAAACTAAAAAATGGATTTGGTTGAATTAAAATTTGGAAAGTTTTTAACACCAGCTTAATTGGGTATTGGGTGAGTTGTAAATGTTTTTGACAGTGATGCTAAGAATGAGCCAACTGTATATTCTGTTTTAATTTGGTATGGGATTGGCCACCAGGTATTTAATTAGGCGGGGTGTTACAGGTGGTATCAGAGCATTAGGTTCTAGTGTCCTTTAGGGTCTGTACGTCTTACTGTGTTTTCAGCTTAGCGTTCTTTGATGTAGAGCCCTATGTTTAGGATTATTGATTTCCTTGGTGAGATTTCGTTCTCCTTCTATCACATATATATTAGTGAAGCTTATTAGCGTTTGGACGGGTTCGTACAAGAAGTATAGCACATGAGGGCCATTGGACGGATAGCGGAGATCGTACCTAGGAGGTTATGAAGTATGTTCGAGTATGATGAACGTAGTCGAGGTCACCCCTATTATGGAAAATTGAGGAGAGTCATCAGTAGAAGTTCTAGAAATGCGGGAATTGTGTGTGTTACCTAACGAAGGCAATATATTCACAGGCTTGGGCATATAGTGGAGTGTGGTTAACTAGAACTGAAAATTTGGGGTAAAATTTTTCTTGACTTATCGGAGCAAAGTTATAATATTGGGAGTCAACAACCACCACCCGCGAATGAGAATATGTTTTCTATCTAAGGAATTATGAGGCCTGTATTGATTTTTGTAGCGATTAATATTGTATGGGAAATAGGGTTGCTAAACTTAGACAATAGCACTGTTATTTACGTAGACTCACCGAGGGGTGTAGCGTACCTATATTTTCATGTCATTACGTGGGTTTGATTTTTATCGCATAATTACTTACTTTGGGCATGTCCGGTCGTGATGTGACTATCGGCGTGGGTTGACTTGTGGTATTTGAGAGCGTGTGTAATACTATAGCTAGCATCTTGTCTTTTATAAGAGAGTAGATGAGTAGACTTTATTCAAAATCGATAAAACCTGTAGAGAGGTTATAAACTATTGACTAAAGATCTAAGGAGTTTCGATGACCGACTACTTTAGGTAGTAATGTATCGGGGGGGGGGGGTTCCTTGTTTGGATTTCGCTTGCGAGACACCCCACACATGAAACTAATAACCGTTGGGAGTCGAGATAAGTTAGGTCTTTAGGATATGAGTTTATAACCTTTGCGATAAATATTATTATGAAAGTGGTACGATAGGGTGTATGGGCGCCCAGGATGGTTGGATTGTAGTAGTATTCATAATTGTGATACTGTAAGTAGTTGGGACTTCAGGATTTATATGTTTAAATACGTGACGCTCATTTTTCCAAACTTTGTCACGAGGATGGTATAGGGAAGATTGCGTAAAGTTTAAATTCGATTCAGTTGAAACTATATGGTGAGGCTTGGCATACAACATCAATAGGGATTTTTGATAATGTACTGTATGGGCGGTACGTCTTAGATTTCTTACGATGTGAGATCTATACTTGGAGTTGACCTTACCGGTATGATTTATATTCTTGAATTTCGGGACGAAATTCTGTTGTAAGGGGGTAAGTATGTAATACCCCGTGATTTTTTAGTGACTTTTAAAATGGGTTATATTTAAATTAATGGATTAATTGGATTTTATTATAAATTAATTCATTTGAGTTTTATCCAAATTGTGGATATTAAAAATGTATGATTCTGAATATTACTTAAAGATATTTAGGTAATATATGAATGTGATGTTATTGATACTGCGGTGAGTTATTTATTCCGTAATTTGAATTTTTAGTCGGACGCGGTATGGGACGTGTCGGGACTAAATTGTGAGATTAAAAAGGAAATTTATTTTCTATCGACCTTATAGTCATTTTGACTGCTTCGTTGCGTCTGGAAGGTTTGAAATAGTCAGAAAAGTCTATTGGGACGTTGGTTTTGAGTCTCAGGTCATTTGGAAATTAAAAGACAACCCAAAAGGGCTTTTTGGTCATTTTTAGAAGGGGGATGAATTGTGATTTCGGGTTTTGTCATATTATAAGTATGTGGAGATTAAGTGTACGTGGGTTATTCATCTCGTCAACACAAAATAGAGAAGTCATCTTCCTAGAGAGAGTGAAAGGTTGCTTGGGAAGGGAAAAGCTTACTTGGGAAGGAGAAGAACTAAGAACCAAAGGTCACCACCACCAACCACCACCGGAGGTTGATCGGAGAAGGGAGAACCACCTAAGATTTACTACACTAAAGGATCGGATCTTCATTAGAGGCAAGTATTTGATGATTACAATCTAAGTTTGTATATTGTCCATGTTAGGATAGTTATGAAAAGATGAGATTTCTCATGTTTGGAAGATAATCAAGAGTTGTTAATGGATTTCTAAAAAATGGAAGTTTATAGGAATCAAACTCATGATGTAGGTAGATAGTAATCCACAAAATAATCATATATCTATTGAAGAAAATCTGGAAACCATTTATATGTTCTTGAAGATATTAGGTTGATAATTTTCTGAAAAAAGAGGAGATAAACATACTTTTAATGTAATCTCTTGATGATTCTAGGATGTTTAGAACATTAGAAATCATTTATATATGTTGATATATCATGTAGTAAGGTTTATACGTCATTTGGGTTGTTAGTATGAAGGTTTGATTGATCAAAAATGGTTAAACCCGTAGTAGAAGAAATGCAGAAAATTGGGTTGTTATCTGAGTGATCGATCGATCGACCCCCTGCCTTCGATCGATCGACCTCCCCAAAATTGTTAAAGTTGTTTCTTTTTAATGATGATTCTTATCCCAAACCTTTTATAGATCTTTGGTGAGTATTATTTGGATATTATGGGACTTAGGGAAGATCAGTAAGCCTTAGATAAGAATGGAATTAATTTTATTTGGATTGAATTGATCAGAATTATGATAAGTAAATTGAAAGAAATTTCGATTGCTAGATTCATGTGTTGGATTCTAATTTGTATGCATGAGGATTAAGGATAGGTCCAGTAGGTGAGATTTAATATAACACTTGGGTAGCCTTAGGGTTACAATTTGAATATCAAGGACTGAGTTTAAGCTCATTATTGATTGCGCAAGGACTCAGTGTAGTACAAGCACTTAGTGGCATGGCTCCTTGATAGAGATGGGAGTTCAGACCACATTTGGTTGAAAGAGAGAATGAGGTTATCCTGGTTGCGTATTTGAAGTTGACGGACCTCCTCGATCGACAAAGTTAAGTAGTAGTGTATTGGAGGGGTTCCTTGTTTGGATTTCGCTTTGCGAGACGCTCCGCGCATGAACCTTAACGACGTCGGGAGTGGAGAGATGTTATAGGATGCGAGGATAATTAAATTATGAAGTAAAGATATGATATTTTAATACGTGGAATTTAAAGAGAGATAATGCTACGTATGGGAATTATCTTAGGGTAATATGAGTACCTTGTTGATATTATATTATAGGAATGCTAATGTCTATTTGATTGATTGATGATTTATGTGTATGACATACCTATCTTACTTGCTATCGATGGGAGGTTTGCACGTGAGGGCAGTCATATCTGATGAATCCATGGGATCTTTAATTTGTCGCTCGAGAACATAGGTCTATTAAAGACTTATCGGGGAGTTGATAAGTTCGCTGACTGTGGGAACGTAGGTATGTGCGTGACCCATGGATACGAGAACTATGTTCGCCTCCAACTTGTATGTTGTTGATTGTGGTTCGAGGAATCTTTACCAAACCTTTAGTCCCCTATTCGGCGACCAGCGATGATGGGATGTGATAGCAGAGTAATGCATTACACCGTAGCTGTGACTCGGGGTGCCGTATTATATATGAATATATATATAATGAATGAATGTATATAGTGATTAAATCTATCTACGGTGATAATTGTAGATAATGGTGGATTGAGAAAAAGAATGAAATTAAGTTAATGAATGTTTATTCTTAAAGAATTGAAAAGCTTAATTCATAAATGAATAATGTAAATGAATGATAATGTGACGTATGGTATGGGACATACGGGGTTATGATATGGGAATGGAATCATGTTTAGGAAACTAGAAAAGAGGAACCATTAACTAGGAGGTTAATAGGAAACGTTAAGTGTGCACTCTAGTTGAGAGGTGAGAATAGCAAGTGAGAGTGGGATGCTAACATGTACATAATAAATGCTTTATTGCACTTGTTAAATACTTGTTGTTTTAAAAATCATTTTTCACAATCGGGCTCTGATCCGTTTCCTTGCATATTTTCTCTTCTATTGTATCTTCTATACCAGGTGTCCAGCAGCAGGGACACCAACCTTAGTTGATCTTGACGAGCTATGGAGTATTTCTTAGACGGTTATCTTTATTTGATTCACAGTATTCTTTTGGTTAGGGCATGTCGCCCAAAGGATTCAGTATCTCTTTTCTATCGGGGTCAAATACTCTTGTAGTCGTGTCATTTTAATACATTTCATATTGTTTGGATTACTGTAATGAATTATTATGTGGGAATGTTTATTCCAAATGCATTTAAATTATTTTGTGTTATCTATTTGGTTATCATTGTTGTTGAATAAAATGTGTTGTGTTATTCTTAAACTGTAAATGGATTTTGTTAAATTAAAATTTGGAAAGTTTTTAACACCATTGGGTATTGGGTGAGTTGTAAATGTTTTCGACAGTGATGCTAAGAATGAGCCAACTGTATATTCTGTTTTAATTTGGTATGGGAATGGCCACTCGGTATTTAATTAGGCGGGGTGTTACAAGGAAAATGTTTCTAAACCTTTTTACACCATCCTATGGGTGTAAGAATATCAAATCCAAAACTAAAACTTAAAGATTAAAAATTTGCAATATAATTCATCTTGAAATCAACTTAGGGTTTGTTCATCATCAATTTCATCTTTAAACCTCAAATTAACATGGGAATAATTTGTAATAATGAAGTTTCATTCTAAAACATCAATTATATTTCATACCTGCATCATTTAATCCATCAATTTCATGTTTCAATCATCAAGGTACAACAAATCAATACAGGACAGATTCATATCACTCCTAATTAATCCAAATTATAAATCACCATTTAAATCAGTCTCCAATAAAATCAAAAACTCAAAATAGTATGAGAAAATATGGTTATAAATTAAGAAATACATTATTTAAGATACTGCAAGAAAGTTTTTGTCTAGAAGATGAATGAAGGATCCTCCCTTGATATTCTCCTCTTTTTCTCATCTCCTAACTTGGTAACTTCTACCAAAAGTTTTTTAGCTGCTGGGTTTAATTAAAAATGGATAGGGAACCTAATTACAGTGGCTTAGATTATAACTAAACTCCATAATTTCGTATCTCCCCATAAGGCCTAGTTTTGGGCCCTTCCTAGAATGCTACTTGAAATAGATTAAAATCTCTCATAAGGGTATACCTACCCCAGAGACAAATTTAAAGTGATGAAAAAAATAATCAGACTCCCTTATCACCCCAGATTCCAGTCTAAATGATACTACCCACAATACACGATAATGGCAAATGGTGTCAATACAACTACACACTTTTTTCTTTTATGCGTATACATGTTCAATTACCATCTAATTTATGACAAATTATTATTACTAAGCCATACAAGTAATAATGAATCCCATTTATTAATATATTAATCACATTATAAATAATAATTATAGTCCATGAAAATACGAGGTATTACAAGGGCCCAATCAAGGGACTATTGATGTCGAGGCTGGGGGTGATGAGGCGACTCAAATTGCAGAAGAAGAAAATCAAGTTGACCAGGATGCCACCATTGTTCAAGAAGAGTCGATCGTCCCTGAGGCTACAATTGATGGTGACTTCGCGATTGAGATTTGATTTGATCTATTTCTGATATTTTTGGGTGACCATCTGCCGTCTCTGGTGCCCAAATTGTTTTGTATAAACATTTATCTCGTCCCATGTTTGGGGTTAATAACGTTTTGTGCCCCTTTTGTTGGGGTGTTTTCGTCTGGTTTATGAATGATAAGGATCTGCTCGATTTTTTTGATTATATGTATATACTAGTTTGTGAAAATCGACTTTTTTGGCTACTTTATTTTAGTCATTGTATGTATATACTTGTAGTTTTTTATTGTGTTACCCACCATATAACAATGATATTTTATTTTCATCACAGAATAATGATGTTAAGTGTCACCATAAAATAAGGATGTTAATTTTCAGGATTATATTTAGACGTGTCTAGGGTACGAGACTCCAACTATTCTCGTATTTCCGAGAGAGAGATTTCATTTTTCCTTCACCATAAAATATTGATGTTATGTGTCACTATAAAATAATGATGTTAATTGTTCCACCTCCCGGGGTTTATGTTGAGATATGCCTAGGAGTCGAGACTCCAATCATTCTTGTACTACCGAGAGAGAGATTTTATTTTTCTTTCACCATAAAAAAATGATGTTAAGTGTCACCAATAATAATAATGTTAATTTTCCAACCTCCTAGGGTTTATATTAAGACACTCTTAGGAGACGAAACTCCAAGTATTCTCGTACCATCGAGAGAGAGATTTTATTTTTCTTTCGCCATAAAATATTAATGTTAAGTCTCACCATAAAATAATGGTGTTAATTTTCCCACCTCCCATGGTATATATTGAGACATGCCTAGCTTCTCTAGAAGACAAGACTCCAAGTATTCTCATACCACCAAGAGAGCTATTTTCAATTTTCTCTCACCATAAAATACTGATGATAATTTTGCCACCTCTCGGGGCTTATATTGAGACATATCCAGGAGATGAGACTCCAATCATTATAGTACCGCTGCGAAAGAGATTTCATTTTTCTTTCAACGTGAATAAAGATGTTAAGTGTCACCATACAATAATGATGTTAAGTGTCACCATAAAATAATGATTCTAATTATCCCACCTCTCAGGGGTTATATTGAGACACACCTAGAAGACGAGACCCAAGCATTCTCATACCATCGAGAGAGAGATCATGTGTATACGATCACCAAAAACCAAATTTGGAAAATATGAGACAATACCTCATTTCATTCATATTTCTTGCAATAGTATTCGATTACATTTAATGGAAATTCTCTCAAAATATTACATAGTTTCAATGACAATATTTCGTTAAATAATCAGCATTCTATGGATTTTTGAATGGTTCTCCTTTCAAAGTTTCCAGATGATAGGTACCTGGAAATACTTATTATGTGACTTTGTATGGCCCATGCCAATTTGGATGGAGTTCGTTAGCTTTCTGGATCACCTTTTTTAGTAATAGATCACTAACTTTAATCGGACTAGCTTTTACTCTTTCTTTGTACAAAATTGTGGCTCTATGTTAATAGGTCGTTGTCGTATTTCTGCATCATCTCAGTGATGTTCAATAAGGTCTAAATCGGGTCTTCTCTCTTCCAAATTATGTTCTAGATCGAATTTTAGGACTCAATGACTTAGCAACCCAATTTCAATTGGAATGACTGCCTCTGACCTATATGCTAGAATAAAAGGTGCTTCTCTTCTTGACGTCCTTTTAATGGTCCGATACGCCCATAGGATGATGTGCAGGTCATCAAACCACTTACTTTTGGCATATTTTAACTTTTCTTTATTTCATCTTGTATCTTCTGAGTGGTCACATCAGTTTACCCATTTTCTTGAGGTCGACCTGATGTCGAGAAGAACTGCTTTACGCCGACCTTACTATAGTAGGCAGCTAGGGATTTATTCTTGAATTGATTTTTATAGTCTAATAACAGAGTGTTTCGGATTCCATATCGGGATATGATATTTCTTTAAATGAATTTGTAACATTTCTCTTCATTGACAATTACCATAGCCTATTCCTCTACCCACTTTGAAAAATAATCATCGTAACGATAAGGACGCAAAAGTTCCTTTTATTCATTGGTAGTGGGTTGACTATATCGATCCCCTACATTGCAAAGGGCCATGGGCTCAATATAGGAGAAAATGGGTGATGAAGTTAATGAGGTATGTTCGAAAAGTGATGACACTTATCGCATTTAAGAACGTGCTTGGTTACATACTTAGCCAATTTTAGCCAATAGTAGCCTTACGTTGTAATTATCTTTACCAACGACCTTCCTCTGATATGGTTGGCATGCTACCTACATGAATATAGATATCAGCATATAACTTACTTTCGTAGTATTTACATATCTCAAGAGTGAGAGAAGTTAACTCTATTTGTACAACATATCCCCTATGATGGTGAATTTAGCATCTCGATAGCATAAATTTTTTCTTTCGGCTTCAACCTGTAGGATCTTTCTCTCCCTTAATTACTCAATAATTGGGTCCTTCCAAGATGGTCTGAAGTTCAAGTTTAAACATTATGTATTATTGGCCTCCTCACAATCATTTTTTGTCTCCTGGAGGATCTCTACTAGAACAGTTCTTTGAATCTTGACTTTTGTAGCTGAAGCAAGATTTGCAGGGTGTTCTCTTTTTTGTTCTAATTTCTCAAAATTCTCTTTACTTTTACTCCCTGGAAATTAAAAAGTATCGTGTTCACTCTTTGCAGGCATTTTGACATTTTCTCATCTTATGCCTCGTAGATTTCTAATACATGGTTCACTACCAATTATGAATCGTTGTGGTTAAGAAGTTGGCTAACACCTAGTGTCTTTGCGAGAACAAGTTCTAACTAGGCTTCATGCTCATACTCATTATTGGATGATTTGAAATTAAACCTCAGTGCATACTCAATATCGGTCTCGTTTGGGGACGATAAAATTAGCCCAACCCCACTACCAGATGCATAGAAAAAGCCATCAATAGACAAACTCCATACAGCCATATCTAATGAGAATGGGTCTCTAGCAAGTACACTATTTTTAGAAAGTACACTATTTTTTAGCAATAAATCTAGTTTTAGAACACCAACTGAGGTGTTGGCTTCAACGATTTTGGGAATTCGTTCAAAGCTTTTAGCTTGTTCTAGACTCTGAACTTGTATCTTAATTTATGTATCATCGGTCAATTCTTAAGTGAAATCTAGTACAAAATTTTCCAAAACTTGACCCTTGATTGCATTTATATCCAACGCAACCAACTAAGCCAGTAGCCTACCTAATTTCCCAGGTTTATGAATGACTTATCGAAGCGGTGTGTCGGTGAGTATTGCCATCGTATGAGCTTGGAAGTAAGGATTCATTTTTCTTACTGCATGTATCAAGGCGTATGAAAGTTTTTCCATCTTTGGGTATATCGCCTTGTCCCCTTATAATGTTTTAATATTATAATATACCAAATTTTGGTTCCCATTCGACTCGAACGATCGTCGTGCTGATTGTCAATTTTGAGACAGCCATGTTCAAATATAGTTTTTCCCCTTGAAAGGGCCGAGACAGAAGCATTAGTGAAACCAAGTAGGCTTTTAGTTCCTTGAACACTTTTCACATTCTTCGACTCATACAAAGGCTTTTCACAAGATTTTGAAAAAGGTATTGGTCACTCGTAAGACGAACCTGTTGAGTACCGAGACTCTTCCTATCAATTTTTTAATGTCCTTTGTGTTTCTTAGGTTTTTCATGTCGATCAATGTTTTTATCTTGGCCGGGTTTGCCTTAATGCCTCTTTGATTGACTATGAACCCCAAAAACTTTCCAACGCTGACAAGAAGACACACTTGGTTAAATTGAGCTTCATCTTATAGTGGGCTATGGTGTCAAACGTTCTTTCCATATCCTTTACATAATTCTCGATCTTCATAATTTTTGTCAACATGTTGCCAATTTACACCTCCATCGTCTTGCCAATCTGGTCTTTGAACATTTTATTGACAAGCCTTTAATAAGTGATACATCACTTTATAATAGTAGGTACCTTTTTTGTGATGAAAGATGCCTTCTCGGCATCATCTTCAAACATCGAGATCTAGTTATAGCCTGAATAGGCATCCATATAACTCATAAGTTCATGATCGTTTCTGGCATCAACCATTTGACCGATTCTAGGGAAACAAAAATTATCTTTGAGACACACCTTGTTGAGATTAGTAAAGTCTACACAATTTATCCACTTGTTATTCTATTTTGTTAGTATGATGATAGTTCATAGTCACTCTGAGTATTGGAACTCTTTGATGAAGTCTATTGTCTGTAACTTGTTAACTTCAATCGAGATTACTTAATATCTATCCCGAGAAAAAGTTCATCTTCTTTGCTTAACTAGTTTTACCTTGTCCCCAAGATCAAGTTTATGACAGATGACATCAAGGTCAATCCCCAGCATGTCACTATGACTCCATGTCCCCATGGGATGGCAATAGATTGTTACTAACATTGCATTGAGAAATCTGCAAAGTCCCCTCTAACATGTGCTTGTTAATGCTCTTCCTTAAGGTGAAGCACGAAATCATTGGATGATTGATATACTAACGAATCTGGCAGTAATTGGGTTCAACTTATCGAAAGAGAATAAGGTGGAGAGTTCTTGGGAGAAAAAACTAATCCATCTGCCACCATGGTGTTGTAACAACTCACTGTCTCTTCTACACTAAAAAGCAACGGATATGGATCATCCCAATCAAACTCCTATTATTATTATTATTATTATTATTATTATTATTATTATTATTATTATTATTATTATTATTGTTATTGTTGTTGTTGTTGTTGTTGTTGTTGTTGTTGTTGTTGTTGTTGTTGTTGTTGTTGTTATTATTATTATTATTATTATTATTATTATTATTACTATTATCATCATTTTTGCCTTCTTCTTTACCTCCCTGTGTAATTCACTCGTGGAAACTTAACTCTTCTAATTACTTCTCTAGTTTGTTGTTTCCATGCAACATTGATCATGATTGGGAGAGGTCGAATGACCAGTGCAATGATTTAGTTGCTCTTGTGAAAGCTTTAACTGGGCCTTCTTGAGTCTCATTTATCAAATGACAAATGTATTCTGGTAGCAATCCTTCTACATAATTTTTTGAAGCTTGCTCTTCGTTGCAGGTTCCCACAAATATAGGGATATCTTCCTAAACTTTTGGATATAGGCCATCAACTCTTCACCTAGTCTTTGCTTTTTTCGAGCAAGATGAGATAGTCATCTACTGGAAATAATGTCTAATGAAATTTAACATGCATGCTTTCCAAGTATCCACACTCCTTGGGGTTGAGTGGGATTACCATGTATAATATATATCTATAAGGGATTTTGAAAACTCCCTTAGACGTGTCTTTTTATTTTTTCAATTAGCACTTAGGTGCTTAACAAATATTTTTAAGTTTTCCTTCGAGTTGCCCCCTCTTCCATTAAACTTCACAAAAAGTGGAGGAAGGTACCCCTTGGGGTAAGGCTCATTTGTGTACTCCTCTATTAAGGAGTATAAAAATCATCATAAACAGATGTTTCCTAGCTAGTTGTTTATGAGGATGATGCCAACATTTTCATTACTTTCCTCTTAACCTCCTCAATTGTCAACGAAGGTGAAACAGTTGCTTCCACTGCCTTGTTCTGTGGTGGAGTAACCACGAGTGAGGGGAGGTAGGAGCAAGAGTGATCGTAATTGGGGAAACAAGCCTTACAGATGTAACGAGTCGACCCATTATGGAACCAAACATGAAAATTCCTTGTCGACTTTAAAGAAACTCCATGAATTTGACCATAAGGTTGGTCATTTAGTTAGGGACCATAATAGTGCTTGCGGAAGCTTGTCCCACATTAGCATCACCCGTGACAATAGTAATTGGATGAACCTTGGTAACAGGCATAACAACAACTTTCCCTTCTTCATGTTTATCATTATCAAATTCTAGAGTACGATTAATGTTTTCGCTCACCTTGTTTAAGAGAATACCTCCCCAATAGATTCGTTAAATGTAAGAGGGTACTTCTCTTTTGGTTGTGAAAAGAAGTAGTAATTTCCCTTGTTGGCTGGGTTTTATGGTAAAATAGAGGTGTAACCCGTATTAATGGTGATGAGAAATGTATACTTTGCATCACCATCATCATCCTTTCCTTAGTCCCATCACATGGGGTCTACAGCATGATTATCATTCAAGTTTAATGCCTTAAGATCTCTCCTAATAATTTTCTCCCACGATATCTTAGGGCCTCCCCTTTATCTTTTACTCTCTATTTCCAATAATCTTCCTCTTATTATAGGTGCATATACTGGTCTATGCAACACATGTCCCTACAATCTAAGTCTAATTTCTCTTAATTTATTTCTAATGGGAGGTACTCCTAATTTTTCTCTCACATACTGGTTTTTAATCTTGCCATTTCTAGTAACAAATATCATCCATCAGAGCATCATCATCTCACTAACATGGATACTTTGTTCATATTTTTTCTTTAAAGCCAAACATTTTGCTCCATATAGGGTTGTTTGCCTAACAACTGTTCTATAAAATTTTCATTTTAATGTATTAGTTATCCTCTTATCACATAACACCCCACTTATTTTTCTCCACTTCACCCAACAAGATGATATTCTACTCATAACATACTCATCAATATCCCCATTACTTTGTATCACTGAACCTAAATAAGGAAATTTATTGGTTTGGTTTATCACTTTTTCTTCAATCTTTAAAAATATGTTGTCAGATACCTCATTATTAAATTTACATTCCATAAATTCAGTTTTATTTATACTGATTTTTAGTTCTTTAGACTATAAAGCATTTCTCCAAGTATTTACTCCCATTGTTAAGGCCTCCTTTGATGTGTCTACTAAAACTATATCATTCTAAAATAATATACACCATGGGAAGTTTTCTTATTGTCCTTATTAATCTCATCCAATACTACGGAAAAAAAGTAAGGACTTAAGGCCGATGCTTGATGTAGACCCACTTTAATCGTAAAATCATTAGTTTAGTTCTCACTTTAGTCTTTGTGTTATCATATATATCTTCAATAAATTTAATATAACTCATAGGTATTCTTTTCCTCCTTAAATCCCACCATATAATATCCCTAGGTACTCTATTATATGCCTTTTCAAAGTCTATAAAGACCATATATAAATTTTTATTCTTACTTCTACATTTCTCCATTAATTGTCTTAATAAGTAAATATCTTTCGTAGAGGATCGCCCTGGCATAAATCCAAATTGATTATCTGTAATAGTTGAATCACTTCCTAATCTTTTTTCTATAACCTTTTTTCATAATTTGATAGCAGTATTCATCAGTTTTATTCCTCTATAATTACCACAGTTATCCCATTTATTTTTATACAAAGCTTTTATGGTGATTTTCCTCCACTCATCTGGCATGTTTCCTTCTTTTAAAAATTCATTAAATAAACAAGTTCACCATTATATCCCTATACTTCCAAATGTATACTTTGCATAAATTATAATAAGCAAGCTCGGATATATAGATAATAAGCTCAAGGAGGAGAATAAACTGTAAAAACACAATAATTAATGTGGTTCACCTGACTTAGGCTATGTCCACAGGAGCTCGAGTTTTATTTCACTTGGAGAATGAAAATATGTGTTTACAAGCTCTCAATCTCAATAATAAACCTTCTCCTCTCAAGTGTATGAATTGTTTAAACTTTCTCAAAAAGCTTAAAATCTTTTATCTCTGTCTATTTTGTCTTCTTTTTTATCTGTCTACAAAGTTTTTTTATACAGTCCCTGGTCTCCCTTCTTCATTGAATTAATGCAGCATATATAGCTTCAGCCTTAGTACGTGGGACCTTAAGTTATTTTTTCACGTTTCGAAAATTCTGCTTATAAGCCACTGTTAGCAAATTAATGTGGAACAAACTCATTAGGCATGGGTTAAAGTCTACCTTAAAAATGGACAAAATATTAATTTAGTTAAAAGTTTTCTTGCATTAACATGGGACTCAGACGCTCTGCCCAACATATAATAAAAATTATGCATGCATGGGATCTTGTGCAAAAGAAATATTTCTTTATTTCAGATAGTGTTGTCGACATCAGCCCCTTTTACACCTCGTTAATTGTTTATCGAGTAAGTTGGTGGTTTCTCATAATATGCACAATCGGGTAAAGCTGTTTAGCTCTTTGTATTATCGAGACCAGTTTTATCGGGAACTTTCCAAGCAAGGTTGCTCGATGGATTATAATAGCTTCCTCTATTCTAATGGCCCTAGTCTCTCATTAGTTCTTAGTAACATTCTCAATAACATAAGTCATAGTTATAAAAGTAAAATTTATTAACTAGAGCAACTTATATCTAAGTATGGGGGTTTACAAATAAGCCCATCCTCCACATAGGGATGCCTTCATATCTAGTCCAAGCTTCCTTTATCGATCACCTCAAATAAGCTCAAGGAGTACAAAATCTCAGGGATTTTAGTTATGTCGATAAGGGATACATATATCTCTATCGGTGGCTTCTGGTCCACTCCAACACTAAAGTGTGGTCTTTTACTTGGTTTCTTAACCGTAAAAATTACATCTTTTGTACAATTTCACTTATACACCTTCAAACTAGCCTGAAGTACAATACCTTCCCACTAGTGATCACCTGATGATCATAATATGATATGCCAATATTGGTGATCGTCAGGCCCACTCCTATTATAAACCTCCACCGAAGCTACCCTATGTACTACAGATTATTTATCCCCCTCTTAAGCCAAGTACTCACACTTTCACACATATTACGTTGGAACATGTGTACAACCAAACTACATAGGCTTTGATCTCTTGGCTACACGGTTACGAAAGCACAACACTGAGTCCTTCTTGTGATCACAAGCCTCAATAATATGTATCTTGATGTATTTTCCCCATGGACATGCATCTATCTCCTATTCCTTATATCTTCTCTCTCACATACTTCACCTGAGATATAAATTTAGCTTCTACCATGACCACTCGTACACATCCATAAAAGTGTTCAAATATGCACACACTCAAAACTGAACTATATAGGCATTGATCTCATGACTATACGGGTATGTAGCTACAACATTGAGTCCTTATCGTGAGCATAATCCTCGATAATATATCTCTCTATATCTTGTCACAATAAAGATTTTACCGATATCTGATATTACCTTTATATCCCTCCTCATATCGAACGAGATACAAACTATCTCAAGTTGTGATTTTTTACATGCACACACAAGCACACATATTAACGAGCACCCGTCACCTAATCTCGATTTTCTCTCACCCTCATATACTTTCAATGGCTTCCCATTACACAAGTTGAAATTTCTTTCACATTTACGTACGTACCAAGCGACCACATATTATCCCGAGTAAAGAGTCCTACTCTTATGTATCAACCCCAGTTAATTGATGTTCTTAAAACTCTCACTAATAACATTTTACACCTAAGCACCTATCTACATTAAAAGGGATTCTCAAACTATGTCACATACACAAGTATAGTCTTGTCCAAATGGCAACCAGGTAAATAACCACATCACAGTCTCGTCCCATAGATAAGACCGAACTGCTTACCCATACCTAATATGTACAAGTATGGTTTCATTAAGATGACACTTTATTAGCCAACCCAAGATGACATGTCCACAAATGATACCAACCTCACCGTTACCAGTGGAAGAGTGTGGGCCTCACACGACACTCATGTTACAATCAATCATAGGTGTAGAGATACATATGATAGGAACAGATGACCACCTTATATCATCTCATTTTTCAGTGTGTAACCGAGAACCACACAGACTCTTAGTCGGGCCAATACCTCTAGTATAACTCTAGACGATACCTCTTGCAAATATGTTTCACCAGACATGGAAAGCATGACAAGGTAATTTTAGTCTTATCAACATGAAACCATTAAAGGACATCAGTAAACCCACTTGAGAGGATATTAACCATGATAATCTTACTTTAAGGATAGATAACTATCACCCTCTCATAAGACATGGCCTTAGCAGGGCGTGGGACACGTGCTGGGGGTGACACTACACACCCTTTAGCCTATAAAAGACATACTTTATCTTCTTAATTTAGATCGAATTTTAGAAACCCTAATGTTACTCTGTTAAACTTGTTTTAAAGAGAGAGAGAGAGAGAGAGAGAGAGAGAGAGAGAGAGAGAGATCTTGTGTGTGTCTTCCATGGACATTAATGCGCTATTATAGTGAAAACACTCTCCTATTTTATACAATGGACATAGGCTAAGGCCGAACCATTTAAGCCTCTATGTTAATATCATTTTCTCTCGTCTATTATACTAGATTCTTTTCTAATTATAATTAGGGTGAATGCATTGTATGATCTTGGTATCATTAATTTTGCTCCGTTTATATCTCTGGTTGTGATTCAAGTACACCATTGTTGGATCTGAATCACCCTTAAAATATCTTGTGTGGATCAGTTCATCAGCTTCTTATTTGATTCATCTTATTTTCTGGGTTTTTTATCCGTATTATTGTTATTAGATTTCTATGATCAACGATGTCTTTCGATCCATCATCAAACCAGCCAACCGCCTCCTCGGTCTAAGATGGTCGATGTAGCGATAACAGTGAGCTCTCTAGTGGCCAATCACCAATCCATGGAACACCTGTTGTTGGCGTTCAACCAAGACATAATGAGCCTAATCTTTAAGGACCCGTGAATCTCGTCACATAGACCACTGTAAGAGGGGGCGCACCACCAGCAACTGGGGGACTAACCCCTGCTCCAACTAAAGAGGTTTACTACGGACTAAGGAGAAAAGAGATTGTTAATCCCCTTTATTATCACATTAGCAAGGAGGTGCAAAGCGGACTTGAGGAAGCGGCGTAGGAGGGGGAGCATAACTTGGACTGTGGAGAATGGTATGAGAAGATAAATAGATTATATAGAACATGTAAAACTCTTCTTCCTACTTACCAAGTTAAAAGTGTTCAATATACTCCTCAGATTTAGCACAAGAATAGTTCCTTCACAAGACTTGGCAAAGGGTCGATATTTGATCAACTCGACCCAAAATGGGGTTATAGCTGAGACATCATCCCAGATGCTTCTATGGGATAAGTATCACTTGTCACCTCAGCCAAGTTTGTCCAAAGCACCATCCATACTGTAGAGTGGGGTTAAATGAATTAACCACCAACACTCTAATAAATTAACCTGCAGATTTAATAAAATATTGATTAACGATTATCAAGTTTTACTACAATTCAGGACCTACACGAGCTAAGATATTATGACGCGCGATTTAATATATTGCGTATACTCTGCATTTGATGAAGTATACTAGACAATAATCTACTAATGATTTAATTAATTATTTGATATGCCACTACATATATTGTGACAAGTGGCACCATAAATATTGGACACTTAGTGCCACAGATTACATGACATGTGTCAAACCCACTTGAGGCACCTTTTGTTATAAAAAGAGGGTTCCCCCCTCATTTTATGGATGATGGTCTTAGGTTAAAAGTAAGGAGAGTAAATATATCTCTCCTACCCCACACATATTTGGAGATCCATCACGGGTTTGATAGTAATAAGCAAATTTTTATAGTTTCATTATACAGTATATGGCCGTTTGAGAGGCAGGTAGCCGGATTCGTCACCCCCCAGGCACCAAAACTACCAAAACTGGGCATTTGAGAGGTGGATCGCCGGATTAGGCACCCCCACGCACCAAAACCACTAAAAACCGAGCTTTCTCTGGCCTATCATACGGACCCACGAATGACGCAGACTTTGATTTCGTAAAGACAGATACGTAAGCACAACCACGTTGCTCAAGTCTAAAACATGCTCGATGCGGTGCCTCCTCAAATCTGCACTCACATCTTACATTTGGCGACTCTGCTGGGGAGGTATTCATGATTTTGGTTGTGTAACGCCTCATGTGCACACGAAGAACTCGGTGGCAGTGGAATATTTTTCTTCAACAAAGATAAGTATTGTTACTTTTATCCACTGTTCTTAAAAACCCGCCTAGGCTCCTCCTAGGCACGCCTAGGCTTAAGGCTTGGGAGAAACGCCTCGCCTTACGTTTTTCACGCCTTATTCTTGGTAAAACCCTTAAGGCACACTTTTTTCTAAAAACAACAATGATTTAGTGAAACGATGTCGCCTTTTAAAGAATTTGTTTACAAACCGGACCATTATCTCATCCAAAATAATAAAATAGTATTTTAATTTGCATATATTCAAACATATTTTTATAATCTGTGCAATCTTTGTATTTTAATACCCTTGTTATGGTTAAAAAATATTAAAATATATTAAGAAGGCCTAAACGCCTTTTCACGCCTTTTTACGCCTAGGCCTGCCTAGGCTTCTAAGGCTTAAGGCTTGGCCTCCACGCCTCAATCACGCCCCGCGTTTTTTAAAACCTTGCTTTTATCCTATCATTTTCTTTGTGAAGATATCCCATATATCTTTTTTTATGATGAATATAACAAATCATTTTTGTTATAATATAGATAAAAAAAATTTAGCATTTAACTTCAACCAGAAGATTTGAAATATTCATATGAATAAAATATCATGATGATGTTGTTGAAAAAAACTTTATTATTGTTGACATTCAGCGTTAGTTTGGCTAAAGGTTTTATTAGCCATAATTTTGGCCACATGAATAAAAATATTATTTTTATGTGTAGTCCACGAATAAAATTTGGGCAAATTTTAATAGTTTGCATGTATCAGTTATATTAACTTGACTACGCTCCATCAAGGACGAAAGCAAAAAATATCTAATACAAATTGATTTTGATCCACACAAGATATTGCCTCTGACATACGTCTACAACTGTACATGTACTTAATAATAAATTAAATACAATAGATATCTTACTAAATATATCCTCAGATTTTATTTCCTGTACGAAAATATTGAGATACGAGTCCACGCGCTTTACATACAATCTTATCTCAGGTTCCGTATTTTTTCTTTGATGGTCGTTTTCTTCTCTGGCGACAACTCTCCACCTTCCCGGTGGGATCATCTCTTCCTAAACTCCCAAGTGGGTATCAATTAAACCACAATTCTGTGCAACAGGATCGCATCACAAAACCAAACAACAGGAAATGAACCATGATGCCATGGGGGAACAAACTCGATTGATAATACGACTCAAATCTAAATCGTATTCTGATCAACCTTGTGCGAGCCATTAAGGAAAAAGTTGGAGATAAAAATAGCTCAGCACAAATCTACATTCATTCATGTACAAAAACAACCGAGGCACCATTAAACACCGAGCCGTGTTTTCCCCCGTGTACAAAAACAACCCACTATCGTGTTTTCCCATGTACAAAAACAACCTACTACCGTGTTTTCCCAAACTGATGCCTCATTAAGCACCGAGCCACCAGGGAACCACCAATCCACCTTGTGTGATCTTTGAAATAGATATATACAAACAATTTGGGTACACCCTTGAGGAAATCCAAATTCCGAGTAACCTTGGAAAACTCGAACAACCAATTTGAATACTCGAACAATCTGACCTTTCGAACAGGTATCAAACCTTCGAACAACCTTGGAATTCGAGGAACCTGGTCCGCCATAAGTGTGTAGGAGGAACCTCTTCCTAAAAACCACTAAAACAAATATGGGAACTCGTGTGTAATTGGTTTTGGGAGCTGTGGTGTTAGATGAGAATATATACGAACCATTTGGACTCCAAGTCCAAAAGATAGTGGGTTTTTCTTTTTACATGGTGGTTTTCCTTTATACAAGACGTTGAGGTATAATTTACTTAAGATACCCCCTTTAAAGGCATGGGTACAGTATGGTGGCAGGGCACCGGCACCAGATCTGAAATGTTTTCAAAAATTAAAATAGGTATATAGCTTATTTTATTAAAAATATTTGTAGCCTCGCACAAATTTGAGTTGCTTGAGTAGAAAAAAAATTATGAAAGAGTCATACCCCTTGAAATTGTGAATATTTTTATGTTATCCCATGAGGGTCCATTTAAAATTTAGTACGAAAATGTACTCGATCAATATTGTCAAAATAGAATTTTCAAGCAACCATGTCAAAAATGACATCCTTCGAATAACCATATCAAAATGATATTTTTAGAATGAGCTTGGAAAATAATATTTTTGTTGGAAAAATTAGCATTTTGCTCAAATCATGGTACCTCGAGCAGGTACCTCGAGCGACATCACCGACGGTGCCTCTAGCGGCCTTGCCCTAGTGGCTCAAGTAGCCTCGCCCCAATGGCTCTAACAGCCTCATCCTAGTGCCTCGAGCAGTGTCACCCTAGTGGATCGAGTTGCTTCACCCTAATGGCTCGAGCAGCCTTGTCCTAGTGGCTCGATCAGCCTCGTCCTAGTGACTCAAGATCCATCATTCACGATTTCTCAGAGCAACCTCCTGAGCAACCGCATCCATGGTCACCCGAAATAACGTTTTGCGCAATCTTGTATTCGATTTATGATGAACTGTAATTTATTCACATTATGATGTTACTTACACGAAAATTCAAGTTTGATATTTATTACTCACCATGAGGTGACCGAGCATGCTTATTGACTAAATTATTCTATAAATGATTTAATGGACCATTTCTGAGTTTTTCTGAGCTTTGATAAACTAGTGGGGGCATGGGATAATTAGCTCACCACATGGTATATTTACACTCTATTGACTTCATATTGTAGCATATTAAATTCGCATCATGAAGTTGCACAGAATAATATGTTTACGATTCCTCGATGCATGATTCTGAGTTTATTTTATTCTATTAACATAAAATAAAATAAAGGGGGGAGATATACCCCACGTGATTATATATGGCATTATAATGTGCCTAACGAGTTACTCATGATTTTTGTGCTAGAATTCGAGATGATTTCTTATTCTTACAGATATTGAACGCACATGATCAAATCAATCTTGAGCAATTACAACAGGTCTTAAAGATGTGAAAGTCAAACACTCGAGAGATTTTTATTTCAATTGGGGGCAAATACCTCGTGGAATGTATTTAAATGCTTTCAACTCTTAGATGGTGTTGTAACTAGTAGCTGTAGTGTTCTTTACATTACTTTATCTTGAGATAAAATACAAAGCAAAGTAAAGAGGGGAAAAAGTGTTGTGTGATGTACCACTTGTAGTTAGATAAAAACACAAGTTATAAGCATGCCCAGATTCGGTCCTAGAATGACCATCATCGATGAAGCATCCCCAAGAGAAATATCAAAGTTGTTCAGCATAACCACCAGATGTCTCACATATAGCACTGACTATATGACATTATTTCCAGCAAAGTGACAGGGGGTAAGAAATATTGCCCTCAAAACCTGAGGCATAGATACAGAGTTTGCATACAAACCATACCAGTTTCGAGGTAAGTCTCCCACATAGGTGCATTATAGTTCTCCCAAACCCTTACCAATTTTGTGGTAAGTCACCCACAGAGGTACATTATAGTTTCCACAAACCTTACCAGTTTCGAGGTAAGTTGCCCACAGAGGTGCATTATAGTTTTCACAAACCTTACTAGTTTCGAGGTAAGTCGCCCACAGAGGTGCATTATATTTCTCACAAAACCTTACCAGAATTGTGGTAAGTCTCCCACAGAGGTGTATGATAGTTTTCACAAACCTTACCAATTTCGAGGTAAGTCGCCCACAGAGGTGCATTATAGTTTTCACAAATCTTACCATTTTAGAGGTAAGTCGTCTGCAGAGGTGCATTATAGTTCTCCCAAAACCTTACCAATTTTGTGGTAAGTCGCCCACAGAGGTGCATTATAGTTCTCACAAACCTTTCCAGCATTGTGATGAGACGCCCAAAGCGGTGCATTATAGTTCTCATAAAGTCATACATTACTAGGCCCGCCTAACCCTCGGTTATGGGAGATTTTATTCTAATAAGACTTGGCCTGCCTGACCCTAGGTTATGGGAGATTTTATGGCAATAAGACTTGCTCGCCTGACCCTAGGTTATGGGAGATTTTATGCCAATAAGACTTGGACCGCCTGACCCTCGGTTATGGGAGGTTTTATACCAATAAGACTTGGCCCGCCTCCACCCTAGGTTATGGGAGATTTAAGTCCAATATGACTTGGACCACCTCCACCCTCGGTTATGGGAGATTTGAGTCCAATATGACTTGGCCCGCCCCCACCCTCGGTTATGGGAGATTTAAGTCCAATATGACTTGGCCTGCCTCCACCCTCGGTTATGGGAGATTTGAGTCCAATATGACTTGGCCCACCTCCACCCTCAGTTATGGGAGATTCAAGTCCAATATAACTTGGTGCACCTGAACCTCGCTCATGGGAGATTCGAAGTCCTATATTACTAGGCACCAAAGCCCAATATTACTTGGCACACATCACCCTCTTAAGGGAGATTTAAAAGACCTACATTACTAGGCATAAGCCAAATTTAAGGGAGACTAGAGTCCTACATTACTAGGCACGCTTAAAGACCCTGAATTTTACGCACACTTACAAAAATATGTTGGTTTAAAAAACCCTAGTTCACTCGAGGCACTTAGGGTTGCTCGACCGAATACTGTCGACAGGTTTTTGATCTTACGATTTCAAAAGATCCACTATACTTAGATAACCATCAATTAGTTGCTCGGGCTAGTACATTTGGCAAGTTTGTTGTTCAAAATATTTACAACCACAATAAAATTGTGGAAACATGCTCGTTCGAGAGGAATGAGGGAAACCCCCAAAATACTCCTCCAAAAATGAAAAGCATAGGCAGCAATAATAGCCCTAAAAACTACTTACATATGATATGTGCATATACATCCATGACAACAGACCGAACATGGTTAAGTGATAATTTTCTAGTGGAACAGGTTAAACGATTTCTTTCGTACACTTAGTTGATATCTCTCAGTCGAGGCATCAACACACCAACTATGTCTACGAGGGGGCAAATGAAGAGTGCGATTAAATGCATTAAATACCAACACTCTAATAAATTAACTCGCAAATTTAATCAAATATTGATTAACGATTATCGAGTTTTACTACAATTCAGGCCCTACATGGTCTAAGATATTATGATCCACGATTTAATATATGGCGTATACTTCGCATTTGATGAAGTACACTAGACAATACTCTATTAATTATTTAATTGATTATTTGATATGCCACCACATATATTGTGACAAGTGGAACCATAAATATTGGACACTTAGTGACACAAATTACATGACATGTGTCAAACCCACTTAAGGCACCTTTTGTTATTAAAAGAGGATTCCCCCCTCATTTGATGGATGATGGTCTTAGGGGCAAAGTAAGGAGATGAAATATAGCTCTCCTCCCCCATGCATATTTGGAGCTCCATCATGGTTTTGATAGTGACGAGCGGATTTTTATAGTTTCATTATACGATATATGGCGTTTGAGAGGCGAATAGCCAGAAGTGTCACCCCCCATGCACCAAAACTACCAAAACTAGGCGTTCAAGAGGCAGCTCGTTAGATTAGGCACCCCCACTCACCAAAACCACCAAAAACCGAGCTCTCTCCAGCGTATTGTACGGACCCATGAACTACGCAGACTTTGATTTCTCAAAGACAAATACGTAGGCGCAACCACGTTGCTCAAGTCTAAAATATATTCGACGTAGTACCTCCTCAAATTTTCACTCATATCTTACATGGACCAAAAGGAATGTTCAGGGGTAAATAGTTCAAAAAAGGGCTTAAATAGAGGATCTACATGTTGAGTCATATCTAGGGTAGAAGGTTTATGTGATAATATTACTAGAGATGATAAGTATTGGAACATATTGATACAGAGGCTGGAGGATAGATCGTCTACCTCATCAAAAGTCGACACCCCAGTCACAGGGAATATATGGAGGGTTGTCCTTTTATTCCAAGCGTTGTCGATTATCTGACGCCTAAAAATTTCAAACCACTAGTTGTGATGCTAGATATGATGGGAGCACTAATCCTATCCATCACATAAAAATATACTAGTCAGTGGTTAACATCTATTCCACTTTAGATGAGATGAGATTCTGGGAATTTTCTAGCACTCTCACTGATGTTGCCCATGTATGGTATACTGGTCTTTCGATATGAGGGATAAAAAATTTCAAATAGCTTACTAAAAATTTTATCCGTAACTTTTGTTTTGGTATGAAGCTCACAAAGCACATTACTGACATGTTGAATGTAAGGCAGGGGAAGAATGATTCATTGAGATATTTCATATCTCGATTCAATAAGGATAAGTTAGAAGTTGAGGATTATGATGAAAGCATAGCAATAAAAAACCTCATTAGTGGGGTCTAACCAATAAAACTCTATTGGAACCACTCCAAAGATCCTTAAAATCCATGATAGAACTTTTGGATAAGGCCACGAGAATCATTAATGTAGAGGAGGTTGTGGTGGCGAAAAGAGGAGAGGAAAGCTGCGAAAGTATGTCGATAATGGCATAATATGAGACGACATTAGGAAGAGGCACTCCTCATTAAGGGATTATAAACAAAAGAAGAACGAAGTTCAGGTGAATCAGAATGAAAAAGAGTTAGGCAATGATGAGGAGGACAACCCAGATCTCCCTATAAATCCTGAGAAAGTCAAAGGTAATATCCATATGATTTTATTTTATGTTAAAATGATCTCTGTGGGAATAGCCAGTGGTGTAACAAAGACATCCGACAGAAATCCCCACATCATCGAAGCCAAAGATGGGCGACAAATAATGGATGTTAACCTGACAGAGCTCGAGGGAAAACAAGGCAAACTGAAGAAGGTGGACATAGAGAGTCTCATGGTGGGATTCTCTAGGATGGATTTTAAAGGGATCTTACCCCTCATGATGACCCACTGGTTATCAGCACATGAGTTCTGGACTACAATGTATCTCGTATCCTGATTGATGGGGGAATCTTAGTTAATGTTATGTTATGGTACTACTTTAAAGGTATTAAACTCAAGAAGAAGAGACTCGCCACATATCGTCATCTACCAATTGGATTTAGTAATGAAAAGGTGCATCCATTAGGAATGTTTGATATGGATGTCTACATGGGCAGCTGGCATGGCCACCAAAGAACATCAAAAATTAGCCAATAGTTAAAAAAGGGATATTCCCTTGGCTTTCAATATCCTAACCATCAGTAGATGCAAGTAAAACTTGGCCTCATATTGGAGGAATCACTCATTGAAGAACACATGTTGAGCAACCATGGATCAAGACCTCTCGTTAAACCATGCAGCCATTAGAATAATAGTCTTCGAGATCTTATAATTCTTTTTGATGTCCACTAAGTCATCATCATTGATTCTAGAAGCTAAGTGGGCTCCACTAGATAAACTAGGGTCATTATCCCCCAAGTAAGTAACTACATTGGTACAAGAAACATGAGTCTCAACCACTAAAAGGGGTGTTGGGTCCAAGACTTCGAAGGGGGAGAGATTTTTAACAAACATTTTTATAAGGGAAAGAAGGGGAAAATAAGTTGCTTGCACATAAATTTCTATAGAAAGAAGATAGATGGATTGAATGGTGAAGGACTCAAGCCCGACTAAGGGGATCCTTTATAGCCCTAAGTCCTGGAACTTTAGTCTCTTCAAGCCCAAGGCATGTCCCGTCATTTCCCCTAACCTCTTACAAGCTCCTTCTCAATGAAATCTAATTATAACTAGTATCTCTGTGGCTAGTTATTCTCATGCCCCCAACTTGTGTAAAAGATAATTTTTACTCCTTATAATTATTACGAAGAGAAATAAGGGACTAGTGATAATACCATACATTACCTCTAGTATTTGTAAGAGTTCTTAGATTACCCAACTCCCTCATATAAGGACTGAGGTCCAAGGGCCAACCTTGGACCTCTGACAGAACATTACTGGATTCCCAAGACCTCCATAGTCCTCAAAAAAGGTTCATAGTTCTTTAGAAGACCTCAGCTACCTACCCAATAGCTCAAAGGGCTTGGTAATTCCAATATGTCTCTGTAACCAAGATCAAATACCTCAGTACATAATTTTTACCATATCTAACATATAAATATAACCTTCGTCTAAAGAGAAATGAACTTCCAGGGTTACCTAACCCTTAGAATAGAGGTACACCATTGCAAAGCACCTCAAGATCATCATATGGCAGTCCCATGGAATTTCCTAAGCCTTCAGGCCTCCGGTAAAGCTTTTGCAACTAGTCTAGCTGGTAGGAGAAAAGCATAACATTATTTTACCTACTTCCATAAATCAACCCCACTTGCATTGATGGCTCCCATCTGCATTTTGTTCACCTAGAAAATACCTTACACCACCTGGAAAACCTTTGGCCAACATTCCACCCCTTGCTAATATTGACCTCAGAGACACCATAATCATGTTGTGACAGTCCACTCATTCTCTCTCCTAACATTTTCATATAAATAAGAGGCTAGGGAAAGGTTGAAGACACGTTCAAGTAATCATACTTTTATAGAACAAAGAGTATTATCTTTATTAAGAGTTATCTCTAGTTCCATAAGATCTCAATCCACTATTGTGAGTGTAGAATCATAGTTCGGATCATTCCCATCTATTGTACTTATTGTACAACTTGTTGAGCCCTAATTAATACTCAGGAACCCATAGATAAGTCTACCAGTTACATCCTAAGGTCCTTTGGATTAATGACAAATGACATAAGGATCACAGACTCTCTTGGTTAAATCTAAAAGGTCTCACTGATTATAATAACTCTTTTATGATCTACTAAATAGTACAACAAACTTTGACAATGGATGTAGAACCCTCAATTGAGGTTTGAACCACTTTAATACTTGTCTTACACTTGACACTTCTCTCCTTTTACTTGTTTGAGGCCCATGGGGGATCACATGTTGAATCTGAGGTCTCATACGATTACAATAGCCATTAAGAATGATGTTATCTTTTGTTTCGGGGTGGAAAATTTATTTAAATCGTACCTCTTTTGAAAATTTATTGGAAATAAACCCTCTTTTTAAAACTCCTTTTAAGAAGTTCTTATCTCATTTTTTACATGATTTATCCATCATACATATTTAGAAATCTTGGAATATTCTTGTTTGAACTTGATATCGATGTTTGTATTCCTTGAATTCTTTAATGATGGGTTGTGTCATATTTCCTATGTCTTTTAAGAGACCGCCTATCTTTTAATAATTTATTTTCAATAAAAACTTTTTTAATTTTATGGGTTTATTCACTGCAAACCCTAACGAGACAACACTCGTCTTTTAGGATAACCTAAAGGTTTAACGGCTTATTGTACATGCTAAGTGATGCTGCAAGTGCCCACTAAAGTAACACACTTTTGGGTACCTATCATAGTTTTTCTAAAAAAAATTCTCAATGACTAGAAAAAATTTGTTTGGGGTGGTGTGATAAGCACCCAAAACCGTCATATTTTTACCCCTAAATTGACTCATTTTAATTTTATTTCTTGTTAAAATTGGCCTTATATGTGCAATTGTTTATGTTGTATGTGAATATGCATTTATAGTTTCAAAACTCTTAATTCAAGACAATTGCAATAAAAGTGCGGCCAAATGCGTCAATGCAAAATTTTCTAATGACCTAAGACACCAAGCTCCCAACCAGTCCTTTGCCATTCCCTTGTCCCAATCCCAGTCTTCCCATTGTCCATGTGTTTGTGTATGTTATTTTGTGTATATATATATATATATATATATATATATATATATATATATATATGTGTGTGTGTGTGTGTGTGTGTGTGTGTCTCTGTGTGTGTGTGTTATATGAGTCCAACATGTTTGTTTTAGTTTTTATTATTATTACTATTAGTAAGATCAAATACCAAAAAGTCCCTCAAACAATTTTTCATACCAAGCCTTTTACTTTGTTCCAAAAAGTCCCTCCAACACCCATTTAACTAATATTTTCTTGTTTTTAAATGACCGCACTAGAGGTATTCACCACCACCACCACCACACACACACACACACACACACACACACCTTCCTCCCCCTCCCACCCCCACTCCACCCCTCACTGTCGGAGCTCCGGCGACCCTCACGGGAGCTTCTTTTTTGAATATTTTTATGTGGTGAGGGATCTTTTGGAACAAAGTAAAAGGCATGGACTAAATGTGTATTAAAAAATATTTGAGTAACTTTTTTGTATAAGTCCATTATTATTATTATTATTATTATTATTATTATTATTATTATTATTATTATTATTATTATTATTATTATTATTATTATATACAATAGTAAGTGTGTATTTTATTTTTGTTTTATTTTGTTATGTTATTATGTGTGTATTTCATATTTAAGTTTATATATGTGTAATACTATTTATATACTTGTATATATAGTTATATGTATTGGTGTTTATTGGGATTATATTTGTTATATTAGCCTAAATACTAATTAGTATGTGTATGTATTTTGTACAAGTATTATATATGTATGTATGTGTTTATAATATTCATGTAATATCTTTTAATACCCCGTACTTTTATTGATATTTATTTACGGGATTAATTAAATTAAATGTGAATTAATTGAGAATTAATCCGGATAAAATACTAATGAGATGTGAGTTGGTATTTGATCATAATGTGCATATATGGTAGTATATTAATATTGAAAATATTAAAATTGTCACGAGATTGAAATTCGACAATTTGGGAAATTTTGTTGGGACGCGCGTGACAGTCGCGTCAGGAATATAATTATTTTAATTAAAAAAGTGAATTTTATTTTTGTCAACCGTATGGTCATTTTGAGTGCGCCAACGTGTCCGGAAGGGTCGAAATAGTCAGAAAACACTAGCCGGGGGTTTAGTTTGGGTCCCGGGGCATTTTTAGGCCATATCGGCAACTTAAAAGGATATTTTGGTAATTTTGAAATTTTAGGAATTTTGACCAACGAATTTTGGGAGTTTAAAATAGGGAATTTAATGACCCACTAACCCATTACCAGCAATTAACTGATTAGAGGGCTACGGGGGTTTCATGAGAAGTTAGGAGAAGTTCCCAAAGAGAGAACCCTAACCCCATCTTCAACCTTCAACCTTGGGAGAAAAGGAGAGAGCAACCTACATCCAAGATTCAACACCAAATTCAGAGAAAGATCAGAGGCAAGTGGTTTAATTACGTTAATTTCAAGCGAATGTTTCTTCCATGCTTAGAAATTTATATAATTGCATTGTATTGGGAGATTTATAAAAACCCATGAAATTGGAGTTGTAAATTTAGGTTGTGATATAGGGATTGCATGTAGAATTGTTATTGGGTGATTATACTAAAAGAAATATGACTTTTATGATGCAAAAACGGATTTGTTTATGGGGATTGATGACTTGAAATTTCTAGGGTCCATACTCATAAGATTTTGAGGGAAATTGGGAGATTTGATAATTGGGTGTTGTTTAGGGAGTTTTGACTCCACAAAAATGTTAAGTTATGACCCACGAATGTTTAGTGATGATTAGAAACCTTAAAAATACTGTTGGGATGATTTTAGATGATATTAGAGGTGAAGAAAATTGAGAAAAACGAGATAGGAAATTATGGGCTCGAAACTGGCATCTCGTTAGAAGACCTGCCCAGGTCGTTCGAACGAGCTTCTAACGAGGTAACAGTTTGCCTTCTAACGATTTGGATGTTCATTAGATGCCCCTTTCGTTCGAACAAATGCTCGTTCGAACGACCTCGTTCGAACGAGACTTCTAACGAGTTGACAGATTGGCCTTTTTGGCCTGATTTGATTTCTAATGTCCCGTAACCTGGTTTAATTGTAGAGATAACATTCCCTTGATGACTAATTGATATAGTCGGGATATTTGGGATATATTGAGGAGTAAAACATAGAAGTGTAATTTATGAAAATTGTGGATTAGGACGTGAGTGACTAATTACGATGTGAGACTAATTGACGATTTAAATGTTAGTATTAACCGGGGATATGTGAATTGCGTAACATTATAAGTTGGTATAAGAATGAGAAGTATACCACTAATAAATTATAGTAATTACTAAGATGTGTGCATGCTTAGTATATGTATATGATTTTATGTGTATGACATACCTACCATACTTGTTATCACGGGAGGTTTACGTTCGCTTAGGGCCATCTAATCTTTGTGTGCCCGGATTTAGATTGGTACCTCAAGGACATAGTTCAAGAGAACGACTTATTTGTGAGTTAATAAGTCAGTTGACTATGGAGCGTAGGTATGTACGTGACCCATGGATATGTTCAATTATGTTCGCCTCCATTTTTGTGTGTTGTGTTTATTCTAAAAAATTCCTGAGAGATTCAGAATTTGTAATCCTTATGTACGTGATATACCGGATGGATAGCAGAGTATGTGTGCACCACAGCTTAGCCTCGGGGTGCTTATATTGTATATTTATGATGTGAATAATATACGGTTAAATGAAAAGGAATTTTTATGTTTAATTGCGAGTACGATTTTAGTAACGTCTTGATAAAGATAAAAAGGGATAACCTGCTGTGAAATGGTAATGCTGATAATTGAAAATCTGAGTTTAAGTAAAGCTATCTATTCAAGTGATAACATTGGGAATTCATATTGTGAATCGAGTAGATGGGTTAGAACTTATGTCGGTTTAGTTAGATATAAATACCACTTAGATGGGTATTGTACGTTAGGAGTGCACAAGTAGTCGAGAGGTGAGTATTTCATGTGAGACCACGTCCTAACATGTATTTTGCATTCATTGTTTTAATGTTATTAAAGCACTTGTTGTTTTTAAAATACTCTCCACTTTTGGGCTCTGACCCGTTTGCTTTCAAATCTATTTTTTGTAAAAACTTTTTTAGGTGCCCAGCCACAAGGACACCATGCATAGGATTTCCATTCAGGTGACGAGCTGTAGTTGTTTGTGGAAGTTACAGGGCCTTACAAGTAGACGCTTCTTTTGTCTTGACTCTATTCAGTTTTCATCATTTGTAGGGCATGTCTCCCATTTCTATTAGAGGCATTTCATATTTCAGTTATTCAGATTGTTGGCATGTAATTAATTCAGGATATACTGTTTTATTTATTTCAGTGGTGGGATTGTTGTGAGGAGTTTTCCTCCGGACTTATTATTATTATTTGTTGGTTACTTTATTGAGACTTTATGGTGTATGGTTATGATATTCTTTCATAATTCTTTTATTGTATGTTAATCAAACTTAATTTAAAATTTGACATCTTACTTTTTAAATACTAGGTGGTTAGTAATGATTAAAATGTTTTCGACAGTGATGCTGTTAACTGGACCAACTTGACATTTTGTATTAATTTAATAAAGGAGTATCTACCCGGTATTTAATTAGTCGGGGTGTCACATGTGGTATCAGAGCATCAGGTTCTAGTGTCCTTTAGGATCTGTGCGGCCTATTATGCTTCCAGCGTAACTTTCTTTGATATAGAGCCCTACGTTTAGGATTGTTGATTCCTTTAGTAAAAATTTCGTTCTCCTGCTATGATGTATATGATAGCGAATCGTATTGCGATCGGGTGTATTCGTGTGCCGAACAATGTAGTACGTCAGGCGAAGAAAGTTGGGTGAACAGCAGGAGGCATATATATATTGAGGTTAATTGATTTATTTAAAGAAGGATGACCGTAGTTGAAGTCACCGATATTATGGCGCGGAAGTCCTGGATAATATAGAAGGCTGAGGCGCGACTTGAGACTTCCGGGTACAGCTATAGTAGGAATGGGGTCAAATTAGACACATCCAACAAGGTTGGAATGGGAGAGAAAGAGTTAGATGTAACATTAAAGAGAACCAGCAGTAGCAATACTCGAAAGGCGAAGACGGCATGTGCTAGCCAAACGAACGCAATGTATCCAAAGGCTTGGACTTGTGTCGGAGTATGGCCAATCGAGAGTGAAAATTTGAGGAAAATTTTCTTGTCTCGTGAGAGCGGAGTTTTAATGGGGAGAAACAATCACCACACTTATAAGTGGAATGTGACGTCGAGAGAAGGCGTACACGAATGGTTTGACCATAAGTTCCTTGATCAAATGTTTAGGATGAAAACCGAATGTCGTTCTGAACTCACACGAGAGGTCCGGACAGAGGTCACTTTGTGAGAAGAAATAAAATTATTTAGTGAACCCTACACTGGGTGAAATAGGTGAAACGGAGAAGGGGATATTAAAGGGAGAATTTACATAGAAGAATTGCTAGTCCTTCTGGCAGAATTCAGCTTGGACGGTTAAAGAAAATGGTATTGTCGCATAGTGTTAATTTGGAGGTAAACATCCCCGGGTGGGGAGATACAAGAATCGAAGGCTTTATATAAAGTAAGACTGGGGAAAACAGTGTTGGTGAAGCACCACAATGGGAAGACCCAACGGAGAACCAATTAAAATGATTCGGATAGCTGAATTACTACCGGGCAAAGGTGATTTCAGTGAGAGATGTAGAAATTAGTAGCGTGTTCCTTAGGGCCGTCAAAACTAAGGGAACAACGGAGATAGTCGTTTGAGTCGAGACTACCAACTTCCGAGAGATGGACCACCTTAACATGATTTGTGAGACAAAAGATAAGTGGAGTATGTGTAGAGGTATTTATGTGGGGAGTGAAACCCGTGCGTTATAAAAATTTTCCCGATACAAGAGTAGGGATCAAGGTATTGCGCCTGGCGAGGGCAACAGTTATTGAAATATCCGGTTTGAGACAGGCATGTGTGGTAAGTCCAGGAACCATTTGAGCAGCCGGGACGATTATTAGGATAGAAGTATGAGTTATATCCTCAGATGAGGATGCATGTTATTTGTGGCATGAGTGAGTTACTACATTTGTTACAATTGTATTTTCACTTGAGAGTCGAGTTTAGTGAGTATCAGTAAATTTATTATATATAAGAACATTTTTCCCTGATAGTGTGGGGGTTACTTTTATTGTCATCCGCGGAGGATGAATGGGTATATTAATAGCGGTTTATGCTTTATCAATTACTCGTTTTAGTGCTGTGTTATACGAGTATGATATGATCTTAATTATTGTTTTATATATATGATTATACCGGTAGTGTGCTGGTATTGCAAGTTTATTGGGATTACTACATCGGGGTAGCATGTTTTGTTCTGGCGAGGCCCCATCTGTTAGAGGGCCGGGCTTGCAATTGTAATTTCATGCATATATATATATATATATATATATATATATATATATATATATATATATATATATATATATATATATATATATGTTGTGATTTCAAAGTATAATGGTCTCGTATATTTAATCCCAGTATGCGTAGGGATTTCATTATTATGAGTCGTATGTAATTGATTTACTAGTCAACAAAGAGTTATTTGGTTTTTATAATTAACGATAGAGAGGTCGTAACAAAAAGAGTGCATTATTTTATCACCCGTTAGAGATTTGGAAGTTTATACTCATAGTTGTGTGTCTGGGGACGGGAATTTGAGGGTCTCAAATATCTCGCATGTTGTATATGAAATGTGATTTCCATCACTGTAAAGAGAAAAGTTTCTTTCAGAAGGAGTTCTTTGTTTATTTATAATTGTGAACTGAGATGAAACTTTGTTGTTAAAAGACGAGACTGTAGGGGTACATATTATGGACAGGGCTTAACGGATTTCGATGACCAACAATGTTAGGTAGTAGTGTATCGGGGGGTTCCTTGTTTGGATTTCGCTTTGCGAGACACCCCACGCATGAAACTTAGCGTAAGGTTGGTAGTAAGGAAATGTGTGGCCCTTCGTTCATGATTTGGATACCTCTATCGTTATGGGAGTACGTAGTTATAATGGGAAGTTACAAGGAGTAAATTATGATGTACGGCCATTAGAGCCAGTTGTTAGTAAATTATGATATAAGTACTAATAATGTTGGTTTTGTCACGGCGTGTTGAAGGACGCATTGAGGATAAGGAGGATTTAGGATTTCTAATTCAGAAGCGATTGAGAACGCCCAAGTGGTATAGCACCGTTGTATTTACAGTGACAATAAAGAGTTTGGGATTTGTATGAAGCGTATATAATGTTTAAAAACCATATGGTTGGGTTATAAGGGGCGTAGACATCTTGATTTGCTAAAGTGTAAATCAAAGGAAGAGGGAACATAGACGGGTGAGATTATTACTTATGAGATTAAACTTCATAAGAAAAGGTGTAAGTGAATATCATGTGTAGTAAGTGTAGCACGTTCAAACTTGAAAAAAAAAGGGCAGTAGAAACCCATTTAATAAAGGGATATCTCTTGAGAAGGCGAATAAATTATTATGAGAAATTTGGAGTAGAGTTTCGATCAATCGAATGTTGAGGGTGACTCAAGAGTAAATAGAATGAGGATTTCAATCAGGTATAAAGTCCAAATATGCAAAAAGTGGTGAAAAGTGTAAAGGTCCAAACTTTTGGTATTCGTCGGGAGAATAAGATCATTAAGTATCATTTAACGGGGAAAATTTTATGTGAATATCGACATTGAAAGAGGTATAGTAAGTAGTAGAACAGTTGGGGTTAGATGAGCAACCAAATAATTTTGTATCAAGACGACGATTCCAAGAATGGGAGGGTCAAGTTGGAGAATTTTCTTGAGAGGTAGCCAACTTATTGATAAGTAATGGGTTCCTTTGATTATGTGGGACATGTTGTCTAGAAGGAGAGAAATTGTTATATACTTGGGGTGATTTACACTATTAGATAGTGAACACGCCGGTACATGGTTCGATACAGTACTATTCATAACTAATAGGAGATCCCCGAAATCCACATTCAGGTGGGGTGACAATAAGTAGTGGGAAATACCGATTCAAACTGAGGGTTGTATCACCTATAACCCGAGGTGCAGCCGCAAGGTGACTAACGACTAATGGATTGTATGAAAGAAATTTTGGATTCATTGCGATATTTTCAATTCCAAATCGGGTATAACTAGTGAGGAATATTGTAGTCATGAGGAGGAGATATTACCTAATGGTAGAGTTGGGGGAAAAGCACCCGTATCTATTTATGGTGGACAAGGTGCTTACAAAGGTTTGTGTGACACCAACAGGCTGAAGTGGTTTTCCCTTGTGTAAAAGTCACAACGTCGGATATTTCAAGGAATGGACAAGCGTAGTCAGATGTGTTATTGATTCATCCCAGGATGGGAGTTTGGTGTTTTGATAAACGCGGGAGTTAGTAGTGAGGTGCGGACTCACAATACTAAAAAAAATGCGGCTAATGATGTATAGGCTATTTTTATTCGAATGTTGTTTAATAAGAGCACGACGTGAGGTGCATTTAACGAAGATTATTCTGATAAGGTATCAAGTATGTTAAACAAGCTTGTTGTGAACAAGGGCTTTAGTGATTGGGATTTTTATTTATATTTTATTTGGAACACTGGAGGGTACCGAATTTTTCCAAGTATGCCTTATTTTTCCGAATTTCGGGACGAAATTCTGTTATTAGGGGGGAAGTATGTAATACCCCGTACTTTTATTGATATTTATTTACGGGATTAATTAAATTAAATGTGAATTAATTGAGAATTAATTCGGATAAATTACTAACGAGATGTGAGTTGGTATTTGATCATAATGTGCATATATGGTAGTATATTAATATTGAAAATATTAACATTGTCGCGAGACTGAAATTCGACAATTTGGGAAATTTTGTTGGGACGCGCGTGACAGTCGCGTCAGGAATATAATTATTTTAATTAAAAAAGTGAATTTTATTTTTATCAACCGTATGGTCATTTTGAGTGCGCCAACGTGCCCGGAAGGGTGAAATAGTCAGAAAACACTAGTCGGGGGTTTAGTTTGGGTCCCGGGGCATTTTTAGGCCATACCGGCAACTTAAAAGGGTATTTTGGTAATTTTGGAATTTTAGGAATTTTGACCAACAAATTTTGGGAGTTTAAAATAGGTAATTTAATGACCATCTAACTCATTACCAGCAATTAACTGATTAGAGGGATACGGGGGTTTCATGAGAAGTTAAGAGAAGTTCCCAAAGAGAGAACCCTAACCCCATCTTCAACCTTCAACCTTGGGAGAAAAGGAGAGAGCAACCTACATCCAAGATTCAACACCAAATTCAGAGAAAGATCAGAGTCAAGTGGTTTAATTACGTTAATTTCAAGCGAATGTTTCTTCCATGCTTAGAAATTTATATAATTGCATTGTATTGGGAGATTTATAAAAACCCATGAAATTGGAGTTGTAAATTTAGGTTGTGATATAGGGATTGCATGTAGAATTGTTATTGGGTGATTATACTAAAAGAAATATGAATTTTATGATGCAAAAACGGATTTGTTTATGGGGATTGATGAGTTGAAATTTCTAGGGTCCATACTCATAAGATTTTGGGGGAAATTGGGAGATTTGATAATTGGGTGTTGTTTAGGGAGTTTTGACTCCACAAAAATGTTAAGTTATGACCCACGAATGTTTAGTGATGATTAGAAACCTTAAAAATACTATTTGGATGATTTTTAGATGATATTAGAGGTGAAGAAAATTGAGAAAAACGAGATAGGAAATTTTGGGCTCGAAACTGGCATCTCGTTAGAAGACCTGCCCAGGTCGTTCGAACGAGCTTCTAACGAGGTGACAGTTTTCCTTCTAATGAGTTGGATGTTCATTAGATGCCCCTTTCATTTGAACGAACTCTTGTTCGAACGACCTCGTTCGAACGAACTCTTGTTCGAACGACCTCGTTCGAACGAGACATCTAACGAGTTGACAGATTGGCCTTTTTGGCCTGATTTGATTTCTAATGTCCCGTAACCTGGTTTAATTGTAGAGATAACATTCCCTTGATGACTAATTGATATATTTGGGATATATTGAGGAGTAAAACATAGAAGTTTGATTTATGAAAATTGTGGATTAGGACCTGAGTGACTAATTACGATGTGAGAGTAATTGACGATTTAAATGTTAGTATTAACCGGGGATATACGAATTGCGTAACATTATAAGTTGGTATAAGAATGAGAAGTATACCACTAATAAATTATAGTAATTACTAAGATGTGTGCATGCTTAGTATATGTATATGATTTTATGTGTATGACATACCTACCATACCTGCTATCACGGGAGGTTTACATTCGCTTAGGGCCATCTAATCTTTGTGTGCCGGGATTTAGATTGGTACCTCGAGGACATAGTTCAAGAGAACGACTTATTTGTGAGTTAATAAGTCAGCTAACTATGGAGTGTAGGTATGTACATGACCCATGGATATGTTGAATTATGTTCGCCTCCATTTTTGTGTGTTGTGCTTATTCTAAAAAATTCCTAAGAGATTCGAAATTTGTAATCCTTGTATACGTGATGTACCGGGATGGATAGCAGAGTATGTGTGCACCATAGCTTAGCCTCGGGGTGCTTATATTGTATATTTATGATGTGAATAATATACGGTTAAATGAAAAGGAATTGTTATGTTTAATTGCGAGTATGATTGTAGTAACGTCTTGATAAAGATAAAAAGGGATAACCTGCTGTGAAATGGTAATGCCGATAATTGAAAATCCGAGTTTAAGTAAAGCTATCTATTCAAGTGATAACATTGGGAATTCATATTGTGAATCGAGTAGATGGGTTTGAACTTATGTCGGTTTAGTTAGATATAAATACCACTTAGATGGGTACTGTACGTTAGGAGTGCACAAGTAGTCGAGAGGTGAGTATTTCATGTGAGAGAACGTCCTAACATGTATTTTTCATTCATTGTTTTAATGTTATTAAAGAACTTGCTATTTTTAAAATACTCTCCACTTTCGGGCTCTGACCCGTTTGCTTTCAAATCTATTTTTTGTAAAAACCTTTTTAGGTGCCCAGCCACAAGGACATCATGCATAGGATTTCCATTCAGGTGACGAGCTGTAGTTGTTTGTGGAAGTTACAGGGCCTTGCTAGTAAACGCTTCTTTTGTCTTGACTCTATTCAGTTTTCATCATTTGTAGGTCATGTCGCCCATTTCTATTAGAGGCATTTCATATTTCAATTATTCAGATTGTTGGCATGTAATTAATTCAGGATATACTGTTTTATTTATTTCAGTGGTGGGATTGTTGTGAGGAGTTTTCCTCCGGACTTATTATTATTATTTGTTGGTTACTTTATTGAGACTTTATGGTGTATGGTTATGATATTCTTTCATAATTCTTTTATTGTATGTTAATCAGACTTAATTTAAAATTTGACATCTTACTTTTTAAATACTAGGTGGTTAGTAATGATTAAAATGTTTTCGACAGTGATGCTGTTAACTGGACCAACTTGACATTTTGTATTAATTTAATAAAGGAGTAGCTACCCGGTATTTAATTAGTCGGGGTGTCACATATATATTTTTAGTACTTTTTATGTATACGTGTATATATATATATACAGTTTTAAACACACCTAATCCCACTTCCCTTACCCCCCCCCCCAACCCACCCACCCAATTTTCACCCCCGACGTTCTTATTTTTACTCTCATGCGCTCACCAACAACCACCTCCCTTCCACATAACCTACCCACGACCCAACTAAACCCACATAACCTTCCTAAACTACCTGATTCCGGACCTATAGTAGATTAATCCAACTCCCCTACTATCCCTTTTACCCATTTTTCCTCTCCCTATAATGCCATACCACAAAACAGCCAGGCTTCATGGCCTATACAACTGAACAATCCTAGGCAAACCTTCACCCTCATATGTTTTCTACATTTCCCCTTCCACGCGCCCTCTCTTTAATCCCTCCTACCTTCCCCCTATTTCCTATAATGTACCACCCCTAGCAAAACATACAAACCCTCATCTCACGCCCCTTATCCCACACTCTCCTCACGACCTCCAAGTTCGCCATCTTTTCCTGCTTCTCTCTCCAAGTTATCACATTCCCAATACCTAAGAAGACTCCCCTTATCATCCTTCTCTTACAAACTACAACCTCAGAACCACCATCAACATCCCCTATTCCCCCTCTCACCCGACCATACCACGTAAACCACCTCCTATATCTCTCCTATTCCATGTTGCCATTCAGAAAATCTCAAACGGATCATTTCTCCTCTCCCAACGCTCCTTTATCACTCCCTTATTGCCCCTTATCCTAAACCCAGTAAAACCCTAGCCAAAACTCTCCTATATATACAAACAGAAGTTGCATTCTACACAGAGAGTAGAGAGTTCATTTTTAGGAGTAGATTTTCATTTAATTTTTAGGATTAGTGTAGTGTTTAATTTGTACATATTTCTTTTATATTTTTGTAGAGAGTTTTGTGTGAGGAAGTGTTTGATGATTTTAATATTGGTGGGTCTTAATGGTTAGACAAAATGAAAGTTTAAAACAATTAATTAGTTGGAATAAGAAAAGACAAAGGGAAGTGGGAAAACCAAAGTCCCATATTGAAAAAGTGTGAAACAAGTGTGTGGGTTAATAAATGCTCTTGTTTCATAAGATATTACTTGTGTGGATTAAAGTTTATGCTACTAGTGTACACCTTAGGTCCAAGGTTGGTGTTTTGCGCCATCCGCACACGCGCATGTGCGAAAGTGAGATTGGGCGTTTAGGGCGCTTTAGAGGCGCACTTTGCATATACGCATCATCGCGAGGAGCAGTAGGATCCTTTGATTTTTGACAAAGTCAAAAGATTAAATGGTATGACAAATAATTGTGGCGCGAGTGAATCTGAATCGTTGGATTCTGGCGCCACTTCGTAAATAGTTAATCCGTGCAGTCACACCTTTTTGTTCAAATATGGAACGTTCAATTATATAGTTATATATCCAAAGGCCGTGATTAAATGTCCTTTGGATAAGTGTCTGTTCAAGAACAGACACCACAAGAGGCTATATATATCAAACCAAATCCTGTCATAATTGATTTCAAAATTTTCTTTCTCTCTCTTATTTCTTCTTACCAATTTCATAAGAGTATTCTAGGGGTATTCTTTCGGTTTTCTACTTGAAGAAACTCATGGATTTGTTGTATCTTAGAGGAAATTTGCATATACCCGTTAGCAAACTCAATACGAGTGGAGGAAAATAACACCTTAAGAACAGTAGTTTATTGCGCCTCAAATCTAATTAGTTGTTTATATTTTTTGCATTCTTAAATTTCGTCAACAATCTTAAGGTGTTAATTATAGAGGCAGAAAATAATATGAATATGTTTATGAATCCCAATGTGCATCTGGACCGCTTTGATGGAACGAATTTCACTTGATTGAAAGGAAAATTATTCTTTCTTCTCACAATTTTGAAAATTTCATATGTTATGGATCCTACACTAGAAGCAATTTTGGAGCCAAAAGAAGACAACGATGAAACTGTCAAAGCACAAAGAAAGAAACATGAAGAAGATGAATTGGTGTGTCATGGTCATATTCTAAATGCACTGTCCGATCAATTATAAGATCTTGATAACTATATGCAATCTTCGCGGGATACCTGAAATGCTCTTTCATACAAATAGAAAATTGAGAAAGAAGGTACAGATAAATTCTTAACTCTAAAATATTTCGAATTTAAAATAAGTGATAACCAAAATGTTTTAGACCAAGTACATGAGTTGAAAATTCTTATCACAAAGATTCATGAATTAAAGGAGGAAATTTTCGAATCATTTCAAGTTGGTACAATTATTACAAAATTACCACCAAGTTGGAATGATTGTCATAAGAAACTCCTACATAGGAAAGACGATATAAGTTTGGAGCAATTACAGAAACATTTAAGAATTAAAGAAGAAACTAGATCATGTGATCAAACAAATGCTGCTCAATATTCCACTAAAGTTAACTTTGTTGAAAGGAAGAAATACCATAAGTACTTCAAACCTAATGGTAAGAAGTTTAAGAAAAATAATTCCAACAAGAAACAGTCCCATGGGGCTTATTTTAATTGTGTCAAAATTGGCCACTATGCCCGTGATTGCAGAAACAAGAAACAAAAAATAGATATTACTGAATCCAATAATGCAAACAATGCAAATATGGTGGAAAATAATATTGAGGATTTTGTAGCAATGGCATAGGATATGAAAATTGGTAGATTACCAAACTAAACATCGTGACAATAACGAAGTGTTGTGATTGGTGGCTTGATTCTGGGGCTAGCATACATGTCTGCAATGATAAATCATTGTACTCTGCATATGAAAAGAAGAGAACGGTCAAGAAGTCCAAATGGGGAATCATAATTCTGCCAAGATTCTAGAAAATGAAAATGTTGAACTACTGTTCACATCTGGGAAGAAATTGACATTGACAAATGTTCTACATGTACCTAACTGCAAAAATATCAAGTGTCTCCAAGTATGATTTGTAAAAGCGACATCAAATCCGTCTTTGAGTCCGATAAGTTAATTTTTTCTAAGAATGGGGAATTTGTTGGGAAAGGGTATGCTTGTGATGGAATGTTCAAACTCGGTATTATTATTAATAATAATATGAATAATTATGCTTATATTGTTGAGTCTTTTGATGTTTGGCATTCTAGATTAGCTCATTTAAATTTTAGGTCATTGAAATACATGTCTAAACATAAATTAATATCTTGTGATAGAACTTTTCATGATAAATGTGAAATATGTATTCAAACAAAATTAACAAAAAGACCTTTTCCTAAAGTTGAACAAAAAACTGAATTATTAGAATTAGCTCATTCTAATATATGTGAATACAATTGTATGTTAACTAGAGGCAAAAAAGATACTTTATTACATTCATTGATGATTGTTCAAAATTCAAATATATTTACTTGATAATACATAAGGATGAAGCTTTTTCAATGCTTAAACAATTAAAAGTAGAAGTTGAAAATCAAAAGGAAAAGAAAATTAAAATCCTTCGTAGTGATAGAGGGGGAGAGTATTTTCCAAATGCATTTGACTCATTTTGTGAAGAACATGGAACGATACATCAAAGAACTTCCCCTTATACTCCCCAACAAAATGGTTTGGCTGAAAGAAAGAATAAGACTATTACTAATATGATTAACTATATGTTGATTAATTCAAAATTACCAAACAATTTGTGGGGAAAAGCTCTTCTGACCGCTTGTCATTTACATAGCAGAATTCTATCAATGAAAACACATATTTCTCCATACGAGGTGTGGAAGAATTGAAAACCAAATCTGGACTACCTAAGGGCTTCGGGTTGTTTGGCTTTCTCTAGGGTTCATGACCCAAAAATTTCAAAGTTGGTTGCAAGAGGACTTAAAATTATTTTCTTACGATACGATTAAAATTCTAAGGCAAATATGTTCTTGGACTTAAAATTTAATGTTGTAATTGAATTAAGGGATGTTGAATTAGTGAAAATAAATTTAATATATATTTATGTCCCAAATTATATGTCACTCCTGATACATCCACTAGTTTGATTCCTAGAAAATCAATTAATGATAAAAGGAAGGAACCCAAAACACAAATAAAACTTAGAAGAAGTCACCGTCCTAGAAAAGAAAAATATGTTGGCCTTGATTTTATTTCATCTCAAGCCTTAGCCTTTTTGATTGAAGGAGATAGAGATAATATTCTTAATAAATTACCTATCTTACTTAAAGTAGAAGAAGATCCCAAAACCTTTAACAAAGCAATGACTTCAAGAGATGCTTCTTTTGGGAAAGAAGCTATTAATTATGAGATGAATTCAATTCTATATAATCAGACATGGGTTTTAGTGGACTTACCATAAGGATCACAACCTATTAATAGTAAATGGGTATTTAGAACAAAATATAATACTGATGGTTCTATTCAAACCTTTAAGTTTAGATTGGTAGCAAAGGGGTTTAAATAAAGAAAAGGGGTTGACTATTTCGATACTGTTTGCTAGAATTACATCCATGTGTGTTTAAATGGAAGTTGTATCTATCTATAATCTGTTTGTGTATCAAATGGATGTTAAAACAACATTTTTTAATGGTGACCTAGATGAAGAGGTATATATGGAACAACCCGAGGGGTTTGTTTTGCCTGGAAATGAACATAAAGTTTGTAAATTAATTAAGTCACTTTATGGATTGAAACAAGCGCCAAAGCAGTGGCATGAAATGTTTGATACAATCATTCTTTCATAAATTCACCAACGACTATTGTGTAATTATTTATCTATCTGTTGATGATTTATTAATTTTTGATACAAACATAAGAGTTGTATATGAGACTAAGAAGTATCTTTCTTCACAATTTAAGATGAAAGATCTTAATGAAATGGATACTATCTTACGTATCAAAGTTAAAAAACATAGAGGGGGTTATACATTATGTTAATCTCATTACATTGACAAAGTTTTTCACATATTCAATCACTTAAAAATAAAAGAAGCAACTATACCATATGATTTTAGTATAAAATAATTAAAAGATTATGGTGGAGCGATTGCATAACTTGAATATGCTAGTGCAATTGGAAGTTTATTGTATTCTATGCCTTGTACAAGGCCAGATATTGCATTTACAGTAGGTAAAATTTCAAGATACACTAATAATCCAAGTGTGGATCATTTGAAAGAAATTGGTAGGATTTTCAATTACCTCAAGAAGACCAAAGAATTAGGTTTATTTTACTATGACTTTCTAGTAGTTCTTGAAGGGTACTCTAATGCTAGTTGGATAACTGATGCGAGTGATAATAAATCCACTTCTAGATGGATATTCACCTTGACGGGTGGGTCGGTATCTTGGGCATCCAAGAAATAAACTTACATTACATATTCTGCAATGAAATCTGAGTTTATAGCACTAGCAGCAGCCAAAAAAGATGCAGAATGGCTAAAAAAATTATTATTGGACATAAAGTTGTTGCCAAGACCAATGCCATCTCTTTATGTGTATTGTGATAGTGAAGCTAAATTTTCTAGAGCATAACAAAGTATATAATGGAAAATATAGACACACAAGTATAAGATATGAATATGTCAAAAAAACTAATAACTCATGGTGTTATTAGTATTATATATGTTTGAAAAAATAAGAATATAGTTGACCCTCTTACCAAAGGACTCTCTAGAGATTTGGTAAAGGATAGATCTAGTGGAATGGGACTAAAACCATTTTTAGAATAATCACCGGTAATAGTAACCCAACTTTGTACTAGCATTACCACTATTCCAAAGTTTGATGGGTAATAACAGTGCATATTGCTACGTCGAGAGGATGAGTTTAACTCTTAATGAAGTTTGTTGTCTAAAGTTGCAAGGACATGCAAGAGAACTTTGCCTATATGAATATAGGAAGCGGTATCGCTTCTAGTAAGATTTTAGGTTTACTCTTGTAAATATTCATGAAGCCAAGATAGAACACATGGCCATAATAGTGATTTTAAACATATTGAACATCTCGTAGAGATTGGGATATCTCATGTGTGATATATATATATATATATATATATATATATATATATATATATATATATATATATATATATATCCAGTTCTAAATAATAAGACAAGGTTTAATGCATAGCACACCATTGTCTTATCAGAACTTTGATATATATTCACTAGATGGAGGTTTAAATTGAAAGATACCTTCTTGTGTTCATGAGCATATCACAAGAAGAAATTGCATAGTATTAAATATAGTTAGAAATTGTTGGATGATTTTAATATTTGTGGGTCTTAATGGTTAGAGAAAATAAAAGGTTAAAACCATTAATTAGTTGGAATAAGAAAAGACAAAGGGAAGTGGAAAAACCAAAGTCCCACGTTGAAAAAGTGTGAAAAAGTGAGTGGGTTAATAAATGCTCATGTGTCATAATAGATTACTTTTGTCTATTGAAGTGTACGCTACTAGTGTACAACTTTGGTCCAAGAATGGTGCTTTGCACCATCCATACATGCACACGCGTGTGCAAAAGTGCGATTGGGCACATTGGGCGCTTTAGAGGCGAACTTTGCATTTCGCACTTCGCACATACGCATCGTCATGAGGAGTAGTATGAGACTTTGATTTTTGACAAAGTCAAAAGATCAAATGGTCCATATTAAATATGCAATTAATGACACATAATTATAGCGCGAGTGAATCTGATCCGTCGAATTTTAGCATTACTTCGTAAATAGCTAATCTGTGCAGTCACACCTTTTTGTACAAATCAGGAACGTTAAAATACATAGTTATATATCCAGGGGACATAATTAAATGACCTTTGGATAACTGTCTGTTCAAGAACAGACACCACGAGAGGCTATATGTATCAAACCTAATCCTGTCAAAATTAATTCCAAATTTTTCTTTCTCTCTCTTATTTCTTCTTACTAATTTCATAAAAGTGTTCTCGGGGCATTCTTTAAGTTTTCTACTTGAATAAACTCATGGAACTGTTGTATCTTAAAGGTATTTTTCATATACCCGTTAGCAAACTCAATACGAGTGGAGGAAAATAACATATTAAGGACAGTAGTTTATTACGCCTCTAATCAAATCAGTTGATTAATTTTCTGCTTTCTTAAATTTTGTCAACATTCTTGAGGTGTTAATTAGGGAGGCAGAAAAGAATGTGAGTATGTTTATAAATCCCAATGTGAATTTGGACCTCATAGATGGAACGAATTTCACTCGATGGAAAGGAAAATTATTCTTTCTTCTCACCGTTTTAAAAATTGAATATGTTTTGGATCCTAAACTAGATGAAATTCCAGAACCAAAAGAAGATGGTGATGAAATGTCAAAGAAAAATGAAAGAAAAGTGAAGTAAACGAATTGGTGTGTCGTGGGAATATTCTAAATACATTGTTTGATCGATTATATGATCTTTATAACTCTACACAGTCTCAGATCTGCATGAAATATTGAATGCTCTTGAATACAAATACAAAATGGAGAAAGAAGGTATGGATAATTCTTCATTCTGAAATATTTTGAATTTAAAATAAGTGATAACCAATTTTTTTAGACCAAGTACGTGAGTTACAAATTCTTATCACATATCTTTGTGAATTAACGGTGGTAATTTTTTAATCAGTTCAATTTGGTGCAATTATTGCAAAATTACCACCAAGTTGGAATGGTTGTCATAAGAAACTCCTGCAAAGGAAAGACAATATAAGTTTTGAGGAATTACATAAACATTTAATAATTGAAAAAGAAACCAGATCCAGTGGTCAAACAAATGTTTCTCAAAATTCCACCAAAGTTAACTTTGTTGAAGGGAAGGAATATCATAAGAACTTCAAACCTAATGGTAAGAATGTGACACCCTGCCTAATAAAATACCGGGCGATCACTCCTGTACCAAATTAAAATAGGAGTCGCACATGGTTCATTCTTAGCATCACTGTCGAAAACCTAATTAATTACTAATAACCTATTAGGCTGGCGTCAAAATTTAATTTAACTAATCTTTTTTATCAAACCAAATAAATAAAACCATTACACAGTTTAAAGAAATGAAACTGAAAAGAAATAAAATAACTGAACACTCGGTTTAACAATAATACAATCAGAATGAATGTCTCACTAAAAGGCGGTAAGAAAACAAATGCAATTGGGCTTTCGTCCCGAGTGATACTATAATGCTTCATAACTAGATCAAAAGAATAGAAGCATCTAAAAGAAACCTGCATGCATCCACAGCTGCTGCAGCAGACGTCTGACTCGAAGGAATCATCATCCAAACGTCCCTGTGTTTGGACACCTATAAATATACATATATAGCAAAAGAGAAGAAAATAAATAAACGGGTCAGAGCCCGAGTTGTGAAAATATTTTTCAAGTGCATAAATGCTTTATTTATAAAAATAGGTTTTAACTCATATTTAAATTTGGTATCGCACTCCCGTGAGATACCCCTCACCCCTCTTCCAATAGTGCAGACCTATCGCATCCGTCTAAACAACCTAGTCAAGCTACCCTTCCTAATTAAACCGTCATACCCAAACTTTAAAAGTCCTACGTAAACTGGGTACTAAGGGCAAAACTTCTCCCCGGTCTCAACACTATGCATTGTTCGTTCGTCGGGTGTCTCGCGAAGCAAAATCCAAACAAGTAACCCCCCTATACACTATTACTTGGTAGTGTCGATCGTCGAGATCCATTAGACCCTCAGTACACAACGTATATATATATACCCATAGAATTACTTATTTATCATACTCACCCTCATTCACATATTACTATATACATCCGGATAGAATCTCCCGGAATGAGATTTAATTTCATATCTAATTTATCTCTTTACTCTCGTTAGAGATACATATATATATATATTCTTGTTCTCATACACAGGTAATATACTATACACACAAGTATAATAACCATCCCATCAAGCTATACCTCGAGGATGCAGTCTCATATTGCCGATCCAACTCTGGGTTTACTCACTGTACCATGGTACCAAGCCAGACTCACTCAATGGTCATGGTAAAAACACACAACGGTGGAGGCGGTCATATTCCCTCTGCAAGTGGAGTTACACACATCGCACTCGAACGCGGGATGATAATGACCAGGGTACTATACTCTCCCTGCTCCTCAAGTCATGGGATTCACCCACATCGCGCAACCTCCCTAGATCGCACTAGAGAAAATATATAATCTGGTTGTTCCAGCCATATACCAAAGGAAAGCCCGTGGAATCAGCCTCTAAGATACACATACATCAATCACACACAGATATATATGTATTCATATCGTATATAATATATACTATAATCATATCGTATATATGTATACATATACAATCATCACTCCTCAAATGCATACCTGGCCATAAATGCCAATCTCAAAAAGATATTTAAGTATTTTCCTACTTAAGTATACCTCACACCTTAATTGTTGTTAGGGATTTATATACTCTCCAAATATCCCGATTCATAACCATATAATAAGTATACCCTTAACTTATCTTTAACCTATAACCCAAATTCCATTATAGTCTATTCGTAGGAGTTACTCACTAATTCCATATACAAATTACTTTTTCCTACTCGCACAATTGTTTAGCCATAATCGTTCGCTAAAATACTCCCTAAGGTGTTACTTACTCCGAACATCCAAAATTAAATAAGTCTTGGATTTTACTCAATTAATCCAAGGTATACATTTCACTCCAATAATAATAATTTGAAAGTCTCCTCTTATTTTTCTAGAAATTCCAATTTGTCTAATCCCTCAATTTGTTTAATTTCCTCAAAAATATACCTTAGTGCCACACAAATATAGCACTCTCCTAGCCCCCATAAGTTTCCCCCAAATGGATAGTGATAAATTCCTAAATGAACACTACTTCCTCAAATAAATAGACTAGGAACAACTTAAACGGAATTTATCCCATATATTTAACCCTAGGCGAACTTGCCAAAAATTCTGGACCATCGATCGATCGATCAACCTGGGTAGCTTCTTTTCCGAGAAATTATTTTGGCCATTAAAGCTTGTCCCAAGCTTTTATCTCCTCTCCTAACATCCTCCGACCTCAACCAACTACATATACACACATAAAAAGGGTTCTAAACATCCTAGAACCCTTAACAAACAATCGATTTTGATTAAATCCTAAGTTTCTCAAATTGGTTATTATTCGGTGTTTACTCGTTTAACTTCCGAAAACTCGTTTTGATTCTCGAAAACCCAGCCCCAAGATCATGTAATTTGTTATTAACAAATTATAATATGAGATTTATGCTCAAAAGGAAATAAAGAAAGTAAACACTTGCCTTATGGATAAAATCCGACAACCTCGAGCCAAATCCTGCGGAGTTTGGCCGGAACCTCCCTTTTCTTCCTCTTTTCTCTCCTCCTTTACTCTCCTCTTTCTTTTCTCTCTTTTATTTCCTTTCTTTCCCTCTCCCGTGCCTTATATAGGGAGAAATAAGGGTTTATCCCCTTAAACCCAAAAATGACTCATTTACTCAATTACGAGTTCCTTTTTAAACCAAAAATTACCAGAACCTAAGAAATACCACCGGATACTCTATTCTCACTATCCCGGTCATTCTGAGACCGGGTTCACACTCGAAATCTCCATCCGAGGTACTTGACCGGAAGTCACTAATTAACCCCCACAATTCTCGATACGGGTTTTCCAAATAAATTGTTGTCCTCTGTCGCTTTACTCAACTGCGACATATTCTTAAAAAAGTTTGACTCATCTACTTATTCCCAAAAGTAATTATAACACACATCGGAAATCATGTAACACTCCTAAACTCCAAAAATTATTATTTACAGAAATTCCTCAAATTTCCAAATTACACCCATAAATGAAATTTAATAATCCCCAAAAGTACGGGGTGTTACACACTCCCCCCCTACAATGGAATTTCACCCTCGAAATTCGGATATAACCTACACCACCATCCTAGGATCGCTAGTTCCACTACGTCCTAGTACCCCTATAATCGAAAGGTGCTAACACAATGGTCCCTTACCATATTCCACCTATCTCAAGGTGTATGCTCAAACGTACTAGCTTAACCCTAAGCTTATCTAGATTTATACATTCTAGGGCACAACAACGATGCGTTACACCTATTTCTTCTATAACCACCTATAAGAAGAATGAGCTTATAACTACCGCTCTAAAGTCTCAAAAGGCTGATACTCTTTCTAACACTCTAGTGTCCGCTCGTCCGCAGCAAGACAACTGATCTCTTTTAAAAAGTAAACTCCATTAAGACTTGACTACTTACGATAGTTTTCTCTTTTACTTTAGGTGCGCGACTCTTGTTTCCCTATACAATTGGATTATCGCTTACCTCCTACGACGACGCAATCAATAAACTCCCATTTTATATATACCACGGACCCTTCTATCTCTGGCGGAATATAACAAATTAATTTACTAAGGTTCCCATACACCTTTTCACCATGCACATCTACACATCCATTGTGAACGTTCGAGACGTAGCACTCTCTCTAAACAATAGGCCTTATTACCTTGGCCTGATACCAACACCTGGGTTTTCTTAACCCAAAAGATTCGAAATTTAACCTTCCTATATCTATAAATCCAATCCTTCTCATATTGACGACCCTAGAACTTCTGGATTTACTCCCTAATAATCCTACGATCTATGTGATTTCCTACCCACGTGAAACGAGTACTATCCTAAGCATATCCTTAGTGCCCAAGGCCTCTCTCACATTCTGACATTTGCTCGGTTTCATGCGTGGGACGTCTCGCAAAGTGAAATCCAAACAAGGAACCCTTTCGTTACACTACTCCCTCGCATCATTGATCATCGAGATATAACAGCTTAAGGCACACCGGTGGGACGTCCTAAATCCTATCTCGTTAACTTACTTACACTCTTCTACCACTATATCCTTTTATCTTAATGAAATGCAAAGTCTAACTAATTGAGGCACTTACTCTCTGCAAAAGTGTTATGAACATCATACCCAAAACATACTTCCTCTCAAATTTTCCTTTCATTAAGGCCTCGCTATAGGCCTCAAATCAATACCCTTTACCTCATCTCACCCACATACTTGTGGTGAGAGAACCATTTCAGTGCTTTTCCATAGCACTTATATCTCCATAAGCATACCCTCATCACACGGTTCTCAGTCCATAGTGTTTTCTCTACACTAGGTGACTTATCATCAAAACCAATATCATTGCATCTCATAACATCTCTCCACTCCCGACGTCATTAAGGTTCATGCGTGGAGCGTCTCACAAGAAAAATCCAAACAAGGAACCCCTCCAATTACACTACTACTTAACTTTGTCGGTCATGGAGGTCCGTTAGCTTTAAATATGCAATCGGGATAACCTTATACCCTCTTTCAACAAAATGTGGTCTGAACTCCTATCTCTAACCAGGACCTACACCACTAAGCGCTCGTACTAACACTAAGTCCTTGCGTAAATAATAACAAGCTTAATACTCATAGCTTAACAATAAATTCGGCACACCTTAAATTATATTTATAAGGTCGCTACTCACTCGAATCATAATAATGAAACATCTGCTAACCAAAGTTCCATTTACCCATAATAATAATGGTGAACTCGACGTGTATCCAGGTGAGACATCGCAACCATAACCTGTTCAATCTTGGAACCATGGACACGATAGCCTCGCAATTATTTTCCTGCTATCGCTCCGAACAACGAATATCATATAATACTCAAATTAACACCATACTCGTATAACACATAAAACGAGCAATACCAATCGGATATAGACTCAGAATACGAACACCCGCTCTTCACAGCGAATGAAAGAAAATAGATTCTCGCTATCGTAAAAAACAAATAAGCATGTACTACATAACGTTATCGATACTATTAGTAAACTCAAATCACACACGAATATGGATCCAATAAACTACTGTGACTCAATCTTGTCTCACAGAACATACCTCCTCCAACTGAGGTGAAACTCATAACAACATTCCTGCCAAGTACCCTGCTACTCCAAATGGTTCCTGGACATGGTACACTTGCCCTAACTGAACCAAAAACTACTTTAATAAATGCCCCACCTCGGTACCCTAACCATGTTAAAATTATCAGCATCTTGAAATTTATAAGCTCGATCCTGACAATCACTTTAATAGTTCCCTTAACTCCTTCATCCAAAGGAACTCCACCACCGGTCTCATTGTCCCCGTATCAAAGAATTCCCCGGGTGGATGTCCACCAATGGGGTTCCACGAACACACATTCTCCATAAGTGTTAACAACACTTCTCTAGTGAGCCTATCGTTCTTTGGAAGGGCTCTCTGTTCACTATACTTACCTTGATTCAGTATAAAATTCACCTATTTATAACTCTCTTTATTCACCGTCGGCCTCTGACCGATCCTTATATGAATAATTTAAAACTTCATTCTTTACATTCCTTCTAAATCACGGGGACTCACGGTTAAAAAATATCCATAAGATCCCTTTAGGGGTAAAACATCCTGCTCCCCCTAATATGGTTATCACTATTCCCACCATTTCAATTATTGCTCCCACAAGTGAAAATTTTTCCTCAAATTTTCACATATGGGTATTTCCACAGCCTTCTCTAAGCCAAGGCTTCTGAGCCTTCTATATCCACTGAGTAATGTTGCGCTTACTCCGCATAATCCCCACTTTAACGTATGGTCCTATGAAAGACTTTTCGAATATATCCAATTCAACTTCACTGGGTAATTTAAGTTTAGCACCAATCTCTACTACAGCGGTACAGAAATATTCGTAACTAATATTCTTTAGTAGTCATTGCAACCATCATTGACAAATGCCATAGGGAGAGTGACCTCTACTGCGGTCCTAGTCTTCGACTTTAACTAACTGTTCTAGCTAAGCCCCGCCTTCTCCTACCCTTGCAATGGTCTTCCTTGGTCGCCCTTCCTTGATCAGCACACGAATCTCGAATGAGCGTATAAAAGATTTCTATAATCTTATGATATAGCAAGAGAACGAAATATCACAAGAAGAATCAACAATCCTAATCGTAAGGCTCTATATCAATTCGAGAGAAACGCTGAAAGCACAGTACGTCTGCACAAATTCCTAAGGACACTAGAACCTAATGCTCTGATACCATCTGTGACACCACTCCTAATAAAATACTGGGCGATCACTACTGTACCAAATTAAAATAGGAGTCGCATATGGTTCATTATTAGCATCATTGTCGAAAACCAAATTAATTGCTAATAACCAATTAGGCTGGCGTCAAACTTTTATTTAACTAATCTTTATAATCAAACCAACTAAATAAAACCATTACACAGTTTAAATAAATGAAATTGAAGAGAAATAAAATAATCGAACACTCGGTTTAACAATAATACAATCAGAATGAATGTCGCACTAAAAGGCGGTAAGAAAAAAAATAAATGCAGTTGGGCTTTCGGCCCGAGTGATACTACAATGCTTCCTAACTAGATCAAAAGAATAGAAACGTCCAAAAGAAACCTGCATGCATCCACAGATGCTGCAGTAGACGTCTGACTCGAAGGAATCATCATCAAGGCATCCCTGTGTCTGGACACCTATAAATATACATATATAGCAAAAGAGAAGAAAATAGATAAATGGGGCAGAGCCCGAGTTGTGAAAAAAAAATTCAAGTGCATAAATGCTTTATTGATAAAAGTAGGTTTTATCTCATATTTAAATTTGGCATCTCACTCTCGTGAGATACCCCTCTTCTAATAGTGCACACCTATCGCATCCGTCTAAACAACCTAGTCAAGCTACCCTGCCTAACTAAACCGTCATCCCCAAACTCTAAAAGTCCTAAGTAAACGGGGTACTAAGGGATAAACTTCTCCCCAGTCTCAACAGTATGCCATGTTCGTGCGTGGGGTGTCTCTTGAAGCGAAATCCAAACAAGGACCCCCTATACACTATTACTTGGCAACGTCGATCGTCGAGATCTATTAGACCCTCAGTACACAACGTATATATATATATATATATATATATATATATATATATATATATATATATATATATATATATATTCTTGTTCTCATACACAGGTAATATACTATACACACAAGTATAATAACCATCCCATCAAGCTAACCTCGAGGATGCAGTCTCATAGTGCCGATCCAACTCTGGGTTTACTCACTGTACCACGGTACCAAGCCAGACTCACTCAATGGTCATAGTAAAAACACACAACGGTGGAGGAGGTCATGTTCCCTCTGCAAGTGGAGTTACACACATCGCACTCGAACGCGGGATGATAATGACCAGGGTACTATACTCTCCCTGCTCCTCAAGTCAGGGGATTCACCCACATCGCGCAACCTCCCTAGATCGCACTAGAGAAAATATATAATCTGGTTGTTCCAACCATATACCAAAGGAAAGCCCGTGGAATCAGCCTCTAAGATACACATACATCAGTCACACACAGATATATATGTATTCATATTGTATATAATATATACTATAATCATATCGTATATATGTATACATATACAATCATCACTCCTCAAGTGCATACCTGGCCATAAATGTCAATCTCATAAAGATATTTAAGTATTTTCCTACTTAAGTATACCTCACACCTTAATTGTTGTTAGGGATTTATATACTCTCCAAATATCCCGATTCATAACCATATAATAAGTATACCCTTAACTTATCTTTAACCTATAACCTAAATTCCATTATAGTCTATTCGTAGGAGTTACTCACTAATTCCATATACAAATTACTTTTTCCTACTCGCACAATTGTTTAGCCAAAATCGCTTGCTAAAATACTCCCTAGGGTGTTACTTACTCCGAACATCCACAATTAAATAAGTCTTGGATTTTACTCAATTAATCCATGGTATACATTTCACTCCAATAATAATAATTTAAAAGTTTCCTCTTATTTTTCTGGAAATCCCAATTGTCTAATCCCTCAATTTGTTTAATTTCCTCAAAAATATACCTTAGTGACACACAAATATAACATCCTCCTAGCCCCTATAAGTTTCCCCCAAATGGCTAATGATAAATTCCTAGATGAACACTTATTTCCTCAAACCAATAAACTAAGAACAACTTAAATGGAATTTATCCCATATATTTAACCCTGGGCAAAATTGCCAAAAATTTTGGACCATCGATCGATCGATGTTAGACGATCGATCGATCGATCAACCCGGACAGCTTCTTCTCCGAGAAGCTGTTTTGGCCATTAAAGTTTCTCCCAAGCTTTTATCTCCTCTCCTAACATCCTCCGACCTGAACCAACTACATATACCCACATAAAAACGGTTCCAAACATCCTATAACCCTTAACCAACAACCGATTTTGAATTAAATCCTAAGTTTCTCAAATTGGTTATTATTCGGGGTTTACTCGTTTAACTTTCGAAAACTCGTTTTGATTCACGAAAGCCCAACCCCAAAATTGTTTAATTTTTTATTACCAAATTATAATATGAGATTTATGCTCAAAAGTAAATAAAGCAAGTAAACACTTGCCTCGTCGATAAAATTCGACGACCTCGAGCCGAATCCCGCGGAGTTTGGCCGGAACCTCCCTTTTTTCCTCTTTTCTCTACTCCTTTCCTCTCCTCTTTCTTTTCTCTCTTTTATTTCCTTTCTTTACCTCTCATGTGCCTTATATAGGGAGAAATAAGGGCATATCCCCTTAAACCCAAAAATGACTCGTTTACTCAATTACGAGTTCCTTTTTTAACCAAAAATTATCAGAACCTAAACAATACCCACGAATACTTTATTATGACTATCTAGGCCATTCCGAGACCGTCCGTGCACTCGAAATCTCCATCAGAGGTACTTGACCACAAGTCACTAATTAAACCCCACAATTCTCGATACGGGTTTTCCAAATAAATTATTATCCTTTGTCGTTTTACTCAACTGCGACATATTCTTAAAATAGTCTGACTCATCTACTTATTCCCCAAAGTAATTATAACACACATCGAAAATCATCTAACACTCCTAAACTCCAAAAATTATAATTCAAAGAAATTCCTTAAATTTCCAAATTACACCCATAAATGAAATTTAATAATCCCCAAAAGTACGGGGTTTTACAAAGAAGTTCAAGAAAAAATAATTCCAAAAAGACACGGTCCAATGGGCCTTCTTTCAATTGTGGAAAAAATGGCCATTATGCCTGTGATTGCAGAAATAAGAAAGGAAAAATAAATGCCACTGAATCTGATAATGCAAACAATGAAAATGTAGTGGAAAATAAGATCGAGGATCTTGTAGCAGTGGTATTGGATATGCAAATTGGTATGATTATCGAACTAAACACTGTAGCAATAACGAAGTCTTTTGAATGGTGGCTCGATTATGGGGTTACCGTACTTGTCTTCTATGATAAATCATAGTACTCTGCATATAAAAAAACAGACGATGGTCAAGAGGTTATAATGGGGAATCATAATTCTTCCAAGGTTTTGAGAAAGGAAATGTTGAACTATAGTTCACATCAGGGAAGAAATTGACATTGAAAAATGTTCTACATGTACTAAAAATTCGAAAAAATCTAATTTTTGCAAGTCTGATTTGTAAAAGTGGCATTAAGGCCGTATTTGAGTCTGATAAGTTAGTTCTGTCTAAGAATGGGGATTTTTTTAGGAAAGGGTATGCTTGTGATGGAATGTTCAAACTTGTTATTGTTATTAATATTGTGAATAAATATGGTAATATTGTTGAGTCTTTTAATGTTTGGTGTAATAGATAAGCACATTTAAATTTTAGATCGTTGAAATATATGTTTAAACATAAATTAATATCTTCTGATAGTACTTCTCGTGATAAATGTGAAATCTGTATTCAAGAAAAATTAACAAAAAAACATTTTCCTAAACTCGAACGAAGTACTGAATTCTTAGAATTAGTTCTTTCTGATATATGTGAATATAATCGTATTTTAACTAGTGGCAGAAAAAGATACTTTATTACATTCATTGATGATTATTCAAAATTCACATATGTTTACTTTATAAGACATAAGGATCAAGTTTTTTCAATGTTTAAACGTTTTAAAGCAGAAGTTGAAAATCAAAAGGGGAAGAAAATTAAAATTCTTCGTCATGATAGAGGGGGAGAGTATTTTCCAAATGAATTTTACTCATTATGTGAAGAACATGGAATAATACATCAAAGAAACTCCCCTTATACATCGAAGGACTATTACTAATATGATTAACTTTGTGATGATTAATTCAAAATCGCCAAACAATTTGTGGGGAAAAGCTCTTCTCACCGCTTGTCATTTACATAACATAATTCTATCAATGAAAACACATGTTTCTCCATAGGAGGTGTGGAAGAATCGAAAACAAAATCTAGACTACCTAAGGGCTTAGGGTTGTTTGGCTTTCTATAGGATTCATGACCCTAAAAGTTCAAAGTTAGGTACAAGAGGAATTAAAAGTGTTTTCATAGGTTGTTTGGATTTCTACGACATATAGGTTGTTGGACTTAAGTTCTATTGTTGTAATTGAATCAAGGGATGTTGAATGTATTAAAAATAAATTTATAAAGATTTATGTACCGAATTAGATGTCACTCCTGATACGTTCACTAGTTTGATTCCTACAAGAACAATTGATGATAAAAGGAATGAACCTGAAACAGAAATAGAACCTAGAATAAGTCAGCATGCTAGAATAGAAAAATCTTTTGGCTCTGATTTTATTTCGTCTCAAGCCTTGGCCTTTTTGGTTGAAGGAGATAGAGATAATATTCTTAGAAAAATACCTATCTTACTTAACCCAGAAGAAGATCTTAAAACCTTTAACGAAGAAATTACTTCAAGAGATGCTTATTTTTAGAAAGAAGCTATTAAAGATGAGATGTTTCAATTTTATCAAATCATACATGGGTTTTAGTGGTCTTACAACAAGGATCGCAACCTATTAGTAGTAAAGGGGTATTTAGAAGAAAATATAATAGTAATGGTTCTATTCAAACCTCTAGATTTGTAGAGAAAGTGTTTAAACAAAGAAAGGGCATTTACTATTTCGATACTTTTGTACCTATTGCTAATCCATACTTGTTTTACTGGAAATTGCATTTATTTATAATTTGTTTATGAATCAAATGTATGTTAAAATAGCATTTCTGAATGGTGACCTGGATGAAGAGGTATATATTGAACAAACCGAAGGGTTTGTTTTTCTTGGAAATGAACATAAAGTTTGTAAATTAATTAAGTCACTTTATGGGTTAAAGCAAGCGCCAAAGCAGTGGCATGAAATGTTTGATACGATCATTCTTTCAGATGGTTTCAGACATAACATTGCTGATAAGTCTATTCATTCTAAATTCCCCAACGATTATGGTGTAATTATTTGTCTATATGTTGATAACTTATTAATTTTTGGTACAAACATGAGAGGTGTATCTGAGACTAAGAAGTATCTTTCTTCACAATTTAAGATCAAAGATTTTAATGAAGTGGATATTTTCTTAGGTATTAAAATTAAAAAACATAGTGGCAATTATGCATTATGTCAATCTCATTACATTAACAAAGTTCTTCACAAATTTAATCAATTGAAAATAAAAGAAGCAAATACCCCATATGATTCTAGTATAAAATTATTAGAAATTTCTGGCAGGGGAGTTGCACAACTTGAATATCCTAGTGTTATTGGAAGTTTAATGTTGGCGATGAATTATACAAGCTTAGATATTACATTTGAAGTAGGTAAAATGTCAAGATACACTAATAATCCAACTGTGGATTGCTGGAAAGCAATTAGGAGGATATTTGGCTACCTCAAGAAGACCAAAATATTAAGTTTATTTTCTATGACTTTCCAGTTATTCTTGAAGGGTACTCTAATGCTAGTTGGTTAACTAATGTGGTTAATAATAAATCCGCATCTGGATGGATATTTACCTTGACGAGTGGGGTGGTATCTTGGGCCTCCAAGAAACAAACTTGCATTACACATTCAACCATGGAATCTGAGTTACAGCACTGGCAGCAGCCGAAAAAAAAGCTGAATGGTTAAGAAATTTATTATTGGACATAAAGTTATGGCCAAGACCAATGCCATCTCTTTCTTTGTATTGTGATAGTGAAGCTACAATGTCTAGAGCATACAACAAAGTATATAATGGAAAATCTAGACACATAAGTTTAAGCTATAAATATGTTAAAAAACCTAATAAGTGATGCAGTTATTAATATAATATATGTTCGACCAATTAAGAATCTATACCAAAGGACTCTCTAAAGATTTGGTAAAGGATACATCTAGTGGAATGGGACTAAAATTATTTTTTAAATAATCAGCGGTAGTGGTAACCCAACTTTGTAATAGCATTACCAATATTCCAAAGTTTAATGGTTAATAACAAGTTACTGATAAGTGATTAGTTTTGCGCTAAAACTTATTTAATTTCATGTCCCTTATAATATGTTCAATGCATATTCCTACATCGAGAGGATGAGTTTAACTCTTAATGAAGTTTGTTATTTAAAGTAGAAAAGACATGCAAGAGAACTTTACCTATATGAATATAGGAAGTGGTGTCTCTTCAAGAAAGATTTTAGGTTTAATCTTATAAATATTCATGAAGCCAAGATAGAGCACATGGCCATAATAGTTCTTTTAAACATATTGAACATCTTATAGAGATTGGGATATCTCATATGTGATATATATCCGATTCTAAATAATAAAATAATCTTTAATGCATAGCACACCATTGTCTTATTAGAACTTTGATATATATTCACTAATTAAAGGTTTAAATCAAACGATACCTTCTTGTATGCATGAGTATATCACAAGAAGAAATTGCATTAATATTAAAATCTAGTTGGGTATTGTTGGATGATTTTAATATTAGTGGGTCGTAATGGTTAGAGAAAATGAACGGTTAAAACCATCAATTAGTTGGATTAGGAAAAGACAAAGGAAAGTGGGAAAACCAAAGTCCCATATTGGAAAAGCGTAAAAAAAGTGAGTGGGTTAATAAATGCTCGTGTGTCATAAGAGGTTACTTGTGTGTATTGAAGTGTACGCTACGAGTGTACAGCTTAGGTCCAAGTATGGTGCTTTTCACCATCCACACACACACTCACACACGCGTGCGCTCATGTGCGAAAGTGGAGTTGGGTGTTTAGGGGGCTTTGGGCGCTTTAGAGGCGCACTTTGCACTTTACACGTATGCATCGTCGCGAGGAGATATAGGAGCCTTTAAATTTTGACAAAGTCAAAAGATCAAACGGTTCATATTTAATACGCAATAAATGACAATTTATTTTGGCGCGAGTGAATCTGAATCGTCAGATTTTGGTGTCACTTCGTAAATAGTTAATTCATATCACCAAACCTTTTTATTCAAATCTGGAACATTAAAATATATAGTTATATATCCAAGGGTTGTGATTAAATGACCTTTGGATAAGTGTATGTTCATGAACAGACACCACACGAGGCTATATATATCAGACAAATCCTGTCATAATTAATTCTGAAATTTTCTCTCTCTCTCTTATTTTTTTCTTACCAATTTCACATGAGTGTTCTGGGGTATTCTTCAAGTTTGGTACCTGAAAAACTCTTGGATTTGTTGTATCTTGGAGGTGATTTGCCTATACCCGTTAGCAAACTCTATACAAGTAAGGGCAAATAACACCTTATGGACTGTAGTTTATTACAACTCAAATTCAATCAGTAGTTTGAATTTTTTGCATTGTTACATTTCATCTATAAGAAGAATAAATTTCGTGAAATACAAATTTCGAGTTTGAATGCATTTTAGTTACTTAATAGATTGTGATATTAGGAAAGTTCTTATTCTCTCATATCTCATGTGATTCATGTTCAAGCTTAGGGTTGCAATAGGAAATTAAGGAGGCTTGGATGAATACTGTTCTTTCTCTCTTTTATTAGTTTTACACCTCTTATGGTGTTATTGTTACATATCACATGTAATAATCCCAAAATTAGAGTTTAGATAACCCATTCAAGGGGTATATGAAACCCTTGACTTGACTAATTTTTTTAGTTTATTTATTTATTATGCCCCTTTGAATATTATTGTTAGTATATCACAATTTATATTGATGCCTCAATAGGGTTGAATAATTTTTGAGAGAAAATAGTAAATTTAAATTACAATATGTATTTACTAATTAAACTAAAGGTAAGTAATTTTTTTAATGATATTGTAGTTTGAATTTCTTAACTCTTAAGCTTCATTTAATGGTTTAAGATAGTTTTAATATATTTACACTAACGGGTGATTTATTAGGAGATTGTTTTAACTAATTTTTATAGAGTTTGGTAAATATTCTAGAAGTACAATGTTTAACTTTACATTTATAATAAAAAAATGATTATTCAATTCATACAGATCTCGGAGTATTTCAAATAAACAAACTAATTAAATTTATATAAACAGGCTAAGTTGTATACTCTCATCCGTTGATTTATCTCATATTTATTTACGCCACACATATCTCATTTTATCGTTTCATTTATTAGTTAGTTGAGATAAATTTCAGCTCCATTAGTTAATTAGGTAAACATCCCTAGAAAAGTTATCGTAAAAATTTCACTAGTCTTCATTTTGTCCATTGCCATATTGAGAAGATGAATTGATACCCTTATTTTCCCTTATACATAATTTTGGTGTATTGTGTAGGTTTTAACGGATTTATATTTAAGAGGGCACACCACAAAAAGAAACAAAAACCTTTTCATCAACAAACTATAATGACATTTTGACCTTATCCACAATGCTTATTTAACAATTGATAAGGTTCCACACATGTCAACCAATAATGCATTATAATTGGCCCTATTTTCCAAGAAATGCCGAGAGTTGTTCTCAATTGTGGTCTTAATTATAGGCAGTTCATAGTGGGTCTAATAACCTCCATTTTAATAAATAAAGTAATAGTTAAATAATTGGGTTGTGAGAAAGCTTTCCACTTACATGTGTTGCACTGTAGGTGTCGCACATATGAATAAAAAGGATAATAGATTAATAAAAATTATAATTCAACTTAAATGAGAAATTAAAATGTGTGTGAATAACTCGTATCATGTTAATATCATATAATATGTGTCTCATGCAAGTGTAAGGGTTTTCACAAAAATAAGGTGTCGCACTTTATTTTAAGGTTGCAATTTTTCTGTAAAATATCACATACAAAATAATGACTCAAGAAGGATATAATAAAGTTTATATATATTTTAAAAGAGTTCAAAAAGTGTTTTCTAAGTAAAGTTTTGTATTGAAAAAATTGTAAAGGTACGAAAATTGTAAGAGACTCTATTTTGGTTAAAAAATATGTCGTTTTAAAATTTAATTCTCGACGACTTTCTCTTCTTAAAAGTCTTCAGTAAAATCGTTAAGGATCTATTTGTGGGCTTTTAAGTTGCGGCCAAGAGAGAGAAATTGGTTTTAATGTGTTGTTGATTTGTGGTTGGTTGGGGGTGTTCTGTCGTTAATTTTTTAAGGGATTGCTAATGGTTTATATTATCCCTTAACCACATTTAGGATCGGGATCTTATTCTAAGTGTTAAGTGACTTTGTTTAAGAGTTTAATGGGTTTAATTAGAGGGTGGGTTCTATTATAAGAGAGAGGGAGAGTAACCCATCTTCATTGTAATTTTTCTAGCAAATTTTTAAACTTTCTCTTCCTCTTTATATAACCTCCATAACAAGAAAGCTAATTCCCACCATTTTCCTCACATACTTCCACCATAGTCAACATTATAATTTCACAAAAATCTTAGTCTTCCAATATCAAATGTTTATATGGAGTTGTAGTGGGTTATCTCAAGGTGAAGTTAAGTGGGTCTTCTAGAGAGAGAAATGTTCATGGAGGTTGAAGGTAGATTTTCATGGAGTTTTAGTGTTGGATTTTCAAAGAAGACCTTCAATGAATCTAGAGGAAGATTTTTAAATCCCTTGAGGTCGTCTTTATAGGTGAGGGTTTCCCCTAATCAAGTCCATTTTTACCATTATTAGAGGTTATTCGAATTGAGAAAATCTTGCTTACTATGTTTGCTATTATATTCAAGTTTAGAGCATGATTGCTTACTATGTTTGCTATTATATATATTGGTATATAAATACATATGATTCAACTATGCTACCATTTTATTAAATATAGTAGGATTTCATATGTTAATATGGGATGAAAAATAAGTTTAAACAAAGGTTTCAAAGATGTAAAATTTTCATAATATTTAATGAACATTTTTATGAAATAAGAATGTTTGAAAGTATGTTTTATCATGTTAAATAAGGGTTTTCAAGTAAGAAATGTGTTGGGTTTGATATAAGGATATTTGAGTGCAAAAATACTTATTTTCATATGAATATATGGATAAGAAATATGTTAATGAATTTCATGGGTATAGAGTTTAATTATTTTTGGATTAAATGTGAAACGAATGTATCTTAAATAGGTTGTGGGTATGAAATTTAATCACTCATAATTTCATAATTTAATTGGCACAAAATGATATTTTGTGTTAAGGATGCCTAAAAATAGTTTTAATTTCATAAAATGAAAGTTGATAACAATGAGTGAAAGATAGTAGGATGAATGTTGATATTTGGGCACAAAATTTGGTGAAAAAATAATGGGCGAAACTAAATGTTTCATAAAGAAGATTTTAATATTAATACACACAAGGTTTTTTCCCCAAAATGGTCGTATGTATGTTGGCATTTTAAACAAATTGAAAAAATGTTTAAAATGAAAAGTATCAAGTAAGATTTTGGTAAAAATAACTTTGGGGTATAAAGTAAGTTATTTTGCAAAAATATCATACTTGGATGGTGTTATTTCATGATTAACAAGTGTTGGGTTATGTTTAATGATTTTTAGACACCAATACAATGATTTTATATGTAAAAGTGCAATAAAAGTCATTTGTTATAATTTTGAGCTAACTTGTAACATGGTACAATGATATTTGAGGAGAAATTATTAGGTTAATAATTTCAAAACGATGTTAGACCAATTAAGGTGAGTTTAAAGGTTATAAAAAGATGTAAAAAATGCAATAATATACATTAGGGATCTTGAAAATGAAGGTTTTCTTCAAGTAATACATTTTATGTAAAAATGTAAAGAATTATGCGTTAAAACTTAAATGGACACTAAATAGTCCTTAAACTTGGAAATGGAATAATGTTGTAAAGTAAAGATGTTTGTAAAATGTCAAAGGTAAATAATAAGGACGAAATGGCAAAATGTGTTCAAGTTTATAACAAGAAAAACAAGGTGATATTTACCTTGAATAAAACGGTTAAAGTAATATCAATGGATTAAAATGGTATACTTTATTGTAAGCAAAGTAAAGAGATAAGTTGGGTGCTTTTGATAAAATGGCGGTTTGTCCAGTAGTAAGTGAAATTAATGAAAAATGAAAGAATATTCACAAAAAAGTACCGAAAAATAATTAAGGAGGGCCTGAAGACCTAGGTTGAAAGAACCAAAATAATTGGCCAGTAAATCATGGGTCGTAGCATTCATCGTGGATGGTGAAAGGCCGTAAACATAAATAGGATTACGGTTCACTCCAGGATAATAAAGGAATAATTAGAATTGGTTAAACTTTTGGCAACGATAAATGAGATTAAGTGGATATGGATGTAATTATGGGCATAAGGTTCGAAATGGGCAATAAGGGACATTAATATAATTTCAAAAATTCCATGGTAAAAGTTAATTAGAAGTTTCTAATAAAGGTCAAAATACTGGTAAACAAGTGGCATAAATCCAATTTTACACAGTAATGTGTTCTTAAAGGTGTACTTTAAGGGTGATAAGGTTAATAAGTAAGAATAATTATTTTCAAAAATCAGGTGTATGCGTGAAATGGAAATTAGGTAAATTAGTGATTTTCAGGAAATAAAAATTGAATTTCTAGGTGGACAATAAAGAATGATTTTTTCTTAAATTAACCGGGTTAGGTTAATGACTTTAAGATTTGTTTGTGCAATGATTAATAGAACAGTTATAATGGGGTTAATGTAATTTAACCGAACATGCAAATATTTTTTTATATAAAGTAAAGTTTTTGCATATAGGGTTATATATATTGCATGTACATATTAGCTATCATTATGTCATAGCATTTATTCTTTCGATCGTTTGTTTCTATAATGCACTTTGATAAGAACCCCATTGGTTATTGGCTCACACTTATCCTTTGTTACGGTAAGATAAATGTCGTTCCGTTAGCTGTGATTACATAAACCATGAAGGCTTTTTAATGGGTTTTACACTTGTAATATTGTGATATATTTTCAGAAAATAGAATTGCATGCTAAATATTGGAACTTTAATTGAATTAAAATGACTACAATTATTATCTTGGATAGTTTCATATCAAGTCATACTAACACATCTGGACCAGTTCGAGTTGACCCACGGGTGCCCCATAAATTCGAGTCAGGCCGTTGTAACTTGGTATCAAAGCTTTAGGTTTCAAGTTCCTTACAGGAGTGAAAAAAATTCATGAGGTCTGTTTTTTATCTTTCAATCATCAAGGTTTGGTTTTGTATTGGTCTCCTATGACAAGTAGAAACTCCGATTTGTGCAAGCATACGACTGTGGCGTTTGTGTAAAATAATATGATAAGTAATATAATCTCTTTCATTTATAACGATAAGTTGAGTGTAGTCATTGTAGAAATTTCTAGCATCTTAAGTTAAGATAACAAGTGGGTGGGCGCACGTATTCTCTTAGAAACGTGCAGTGACTTTGGTGTTTTGATAAATGGATGATACTTCATGTCATATGGCAAAGGTGTGTAAACCATGTTTAGAAATTGTAGGTTAAACGATCAAAGTAGTGCAACAAAAGTGAAATGATTCTTATTGGGAGTCATTAGGTGCCTTAGCCAAAAATCCGTCATTGTGTAAGAATAATGATAATAGTTAAAGGTTTTACATTGAGGTAGTGTCTCATCATAAGTAGCTTCACTACATAGTTAGGAAATTGGATATGCATCAATCGTAGTATGGAAATGAGCAACAAGGGTTTAGAGTCGGTAGGTTGTAAATCTCATTAAATAAATATTCCATAAGGTGTCGATTGTTGAGAGACTTGTAGAAATGATTCCTAAGTTAATTTCTAGTGCATAGTTTCATGGGTGAGGTTAGTATTAAGGGACGTGTTGGGTGGTGTCCTTTGAGAGACTATATAGTCATTAGAATATACTAGTATTAAGGAAAGTGTCATGTATAGTTAAGGTGTCTCTGGGTGATAGTCATCACCTAATTTTGAGAATAAGGCTATTGTCTAGATAAGAGACATAGATTAGGTCGGTTATGTGCAAGAGTATTACAAGCTCATCTTTGGAATCGAACAACTTTAGCATCCATAACTCCTCAATGTATTGCAAAGGCAAAGGCATCTTTTGACTCTAGTCACTATACCACAAACAGAGAATGGTCATGGAAAGTGGGTCACGGCCTAGGACCATGACCAGAGCCAAAAGCATATGACAAAGGTTGTGATCAAGAAAAAGGGTGACATTAAATGGTTACAATCATGACCATAGACTGTGACCATGAGGGTCAAGGCCTTGGTTCCTAACCACCCGGTCAAATGGGCGCCAAAACTCCCACCAAAGTGGGTCACGGTCCTAGATAGTGACCATGGGCATGACAAGTTTGTTAGGGTTTCAGTTGAGATGGATCATGGCCAAGGGTCGTGACCATATCCTCTACACATAAAAAACCCTAATACTTTTTTCATTTCATGATTTCTCTCTCTAAAATATCTTCATCTGCTATGCCTCTCTCTCCTCTCTTCCCCATTTGTTGTTTGTCTCTCCTTTGGCTCTTTCTCTCTCAAATACTCTCCCTATCGGCTAGCATTATGTTTTCATTTATTGATTTGTAGATTTTCTTGAAATTAATTAGATACTGTTAATATTGATTGATTGTATTGATTCAGGGCTAGAACTTTATAGTTTATTGTTATTTAGGGCCTGAAATTATTTGGGTCTTATAAATTTTGATTGAATATTGTTATTTAGGGCTTAAAATTTAGTTGAATGTTGTTATTTAGGGTTTGTAATTGATTAGGTATTGTTGATATAAATTGAGTACCCCGAAAGTTTCTTTATATTCGAAAATGTTGGACTTTATGCATTATGATATTAAAATGGAAATTACATCAAATAAATAGAAGGTTAAAATTTAAAACATTTAAGTCCATGTGTATTCAAACATAATTTTAAAATTCAACTCTTTATAAACATATATATATGGTGTAGTAATTACACATTATTTTTAGTAGTGCTGGAATGATTACAATTTGAGAATTTTTGCAATTTTACTTACTTATAGTCTACAATTCTATTATATTTAATTACAATTAGTAAAGAATAAATGCACTTTGTGAATATATCAAATTAGTTATTTTATCATGAACTTCATCAATATATTAATGGATTTAGTATAAAAAAAATGTTATTTGCGGCAAAAATAGATAAGTGTGTTCATGTGTTGCCTTATATTGAAACTTATAGGTAAGAGTTTGTTAACTGTAACCATATGTGGCGGCATTATTAGCAGGGGCCGGGGCAGTACCACCACTAAGAGTTTTTTGTTGTTGAATTAATGACTCCAAGTGTTGAAATGGTTTTCGTTTGTTGGATAAATCCTACATAATTTCTTTCTTAATATGTCAATTTATGTTTGAGGTCTTGCGTAAACTTTGGTTTAGTCACTTTTATTGGTGACATGTAAAAAATTAAATGGTCGTAGTTTGGAGTCACGACCCAGGACCATGACCAAATGGAACTACATAAATTTATAGCATGTTTAGTAAAGTGAAATATAATCTTATTCTTGCTTACACCACCCATTCCATGGCTAAAAAGAACATAGATCCCCTCAATCATGCGACATCCTAGCCTTTTCAAACTAGACTTAACAAAAACTAAATAATTTTCTTCAATCGAATTTTAATAATAAAAAACTGTCACATCACCTTTTAATTATTCATTTAGGAGATTGTTGAAACTAGCCATTTAAAGTGCCACAGTTGTCATTTTTTGTCAATAATCAAAAGTGTGTAAGTGATTAGGTTTGAATTATTTAGGGTCTAGTATTTGAGACCATTTATGTTATGGTTATGTGTCAATTTTGGATGTGTTTATGAGCCCTAATTTTAGTTGTGGAATTGGGGTTTTCAACCACTCCATTAATAGGGTGAATGAAAATAAGCGGCAGGACGCATAATAATGTTAGTATTAAATAAAATAAGATAAACTAAAATTGGATAGGTTGAAAAGTAATAACTAGTTAATGATTAATTAGAGCCATTACTTATAGGACTTATATTCACATCCTCACATATTTTTCTTAAGAAAGTTGAGGCATGGTGAAAATCATTGGCAACAAGAGTATGAGAGATCACAATTGGACCACACTTATCCATGTTTTATTAGTGTTCACCATATAGAGGGTAATCCTATTTACAAGTATGGTAATAAGAAGATTGAATAGTTTAAATACCTTGAAAATCATGGAGTTCATCTCTTTCAAGAGTACCTATTCGATCGTATTCTATTTTCCCTACCCTAAAGCTGGGATGCAATAGAAAATATTTTTCGCCTACATAATCCCAACGTAGCCCTATAACATTACTCACCTTGTTAGAGAAGGCAGAAAAATAACATTCACCTATTGTGGATACAACTACATAAAGATATCATTGATCAATACTCTAATGTCTCTCAACATACGCATGTTAAATTGAATCTTTCCAATAAGTAGAAGAAGAAAGGATTTTGAACAAATATATTAATTCATGAAACTATGATTGCATATTGTACCTCAATCAGTGCGAAGAGAATGATGAGTGTCTTGTATGCAGTGAGCCTGGATATGTGGCTTTTATAATGGAAAAGACAAGACTGTAAAATATCGCAAGTGCTCGCAAGTTCTACATAAGGTTTTGAAGTATTTTCCCCTCGGGCAATGGATAAAATGATTTTTCACTGGCATGATCGATGCAAGGTGGGTGGGAATATCATGTGTCATTCAGTTGATTCACTCTTCTGATAACTTTTAAATGCACGAAACCCTAAATTTGCAAAGGAGACTTGCAATGTATGTCTTACATTATCAACCAATATGTTTAACCATTTCGATAATTTAAGCACTAATCAAAATTATTGGTCAGTTCTCATGGCACCTTTAAGTCTCCCTCCAACACTGTTCATGAGAAAGGAGTTCACATTATTATCGTTATTGATACTCGTGTCAAAGGCTTTCGATGATGATATTGATATTTTCTTATCCTTGTTAATCAAAGAACTTAAAGAGTTGTGGAATTAAGGAGTAAGGGAATTTAATGCTCATGAGTGTGAAGAGTTCACACTTAAAGCATTGGTGATGTGAGTGATCTATAACCTTCCTACTTATGGGACCTTGTTCGATTACAGTGTTCATGGTTATTTAAAATGCCCATATGCCCTGACGAAACTGAATCAATTTGGCTACATCATAGTGGTAAGATGAGTTATACTAGTCATCTTAGATTTCTGCTGACCAGTCACCCTTTTAGTAATGACAAGTCTAACTTCTTATCTTTCTGTCATGAGCATAGGATGAAACTTGGTCGGCTTTCTTCTCAGCATATGGAGGAGAAGGATAAGGGCACGAATGCGAGGAATACATATGTAGGTAAATACCCTGAGTTTGTAAACCTGAAGTGTAAAGCAAGGGAGGATCCGAACAACCTTAGCAAAATGAATGCATGGTCCAGATGATCAATATATCTTGACTTGTCACATTAAAAAGATCATCATGTAAGGCATGTAATTTATGTGATGCACACGGAGAAGAATGTTATGGAACATATGATAAGAACATGTTTAGGTGGATCTCATTCAAAAGATGGAGAGCGGGTGTGCCGTAATCTTCCACATATGAAAATAAAGAAGAAAATTTTATTAATAAATGATCCTATAAGAGGAATAATTTTTATCTCTTGGTTACTTTCACTTTGACAACTAGTGAGAAAAATCCTCCTAAAAATGTTCTTCAACTAGAAGACTCCGACTGGTTATTCCAGTAATTTGCACGGGGTAGTAAGATAATAAACAAATGACCTGAAATAGTGCAAGTCTCAGGGCTAGAATGTCATCTTTCAATTAATCCCTATGTTATTTAGGCATTGCTTCTCCGAACATAAAGATCTCTGCTGAGAAATTATGCATATAAGTTTGTACTTTACCTTATTTTTTGCAAAAGTGATAAATAAAAGCACATTAATGCCGAGAAATAAACTTTAGCTGAGGCAATTTATGTATTAGAGAAATAATTTTCTTTTTTGTTCTTCGATGTATGTATCCACCTGCTTGTTCATTTATGCGATGAGGCTTTGTGTGGTACCGTTAGGTATCGCTGGATATATCCTTTCGATCACTTGATAAAAACCTTCAAATATTACGTTAAGAATAAATTGTATATTAGAGGGTCAATTGGTAAAGAATGCATAATCGGTGAATCGTCGATATACGCTCGAGAACATATGTAAAAACAAGAGCTAAGGAGTTTTAATTCTCATGGTGAATGAGTGATCGAGGAACCTGACAAGTTTTGGGATGAATTTCCTTTTAGGAACCCTAAAGAGGTGAGACTCATTAATCTACAATATAAGCAAGTGGCTCATTGTGTATCCATATCACAACATGAAGTTGAAGATTGGAGAGAGTAAGTAGCTACATAATTAAATAGATTATTCTTGTTTAATTATATATATATTCTCGATATTATGATCTAAACTTTAAAATTTACCATCAGGAAGTACGAGAAGGAAATTGCCCAAAATTATAGATAAATTGCACGGCGAATGATTTTAGGGCATGGATATCAAAAGAGGTAATTTTCACCTTTTATGTGTAAAATAATGTATTCATTTATTAATACAAATTCATTAATAAATACATATTTTAAAAAGTGGTGATGTCTCGTTAAGGTTTGCGCGCCTAGGAAAAGGTCCCACATTTCGTGCAAAAGAGTTTAAAAAATTTTGCAGCAATAGTTTTGATTTCGTTTCATATCCATGAGAGGAAAACATTTTGATGTAACGCATCGGAATTTCAATGTCTGCCTTGACTACTTATGTCACTAGAAAAAGTAACAAAAATCCCAAAGATATAGTGCTAACCTATTATGGGATTGTACAACAAATACTAGAACTAGATTATTTAGATTTCACAGAAACAGTATTCTATTATGACTAGGTGAAGTTGGAGGACACTACAAATGCGTGTGCAGTTAATCCTGACTTAAAACTTACCATGGTAGATTTATCTAAGATGAAGATTAAAGATCGCATTGTCGATGAGACTTTTATCCGTGCCTTTCATGACATAAACAAGGTATTTTATTCAAAGTGTATAAACAATAGAAATTGGTCTATTGTTGAGAATGAACCAAAGGGTATGACTACTCAAGCAGACTCATTAAAGGCTCCTAAAGAGTTCCAATTTTCTCTTCTAACAACCCTAATTTGAAAGATCTTTTTAGCTGATTTAGAGGAATATTGAGTATCAAAACATTATTTTACCCTTCTCAATCCTATTGGTATCGTATTATTATATTGGACCTTGACAATCCTATTTGGTTCCAAATTTTTGTCCTATTATGATATTGGTACTATAGTGGCGCTTTAGTTTGATTTATGAATGCTTAGTTTGATTTATGAATGCTTAATTTGAATTATGAATGTTTAGTTGTGATTCCCTACCTATTTTAATCATGGGTGATCAGTCCTTTACTAAAATAAAATAAGAGTCTCATCTAGTTCATTCTTAGCACCACTGTCGAAAATATTTTAAATTACTAACAACTTATTAATTAAATAAGGTAGTGCCAAATTTTATCTTTCATTAACATACAACATTATCAACCAGCCCACATTAATCAATATAAATGAAACCATAATGTAAAATGTGAAGCAGAGATAAATAGATAAAGTCCCTGAATAGACCATTGTTTAAAAATATAACACATCCAATCCATCTGACTAAAATTCTGGAATAAATAAGTTTGAATGAAAAGGGGAAACACGCCAAGACAATACCGGAATAGGGAACCTAATATAGAATGAAATAAGTTAAGTGGCTACTCAGCAACCTGCAAGCCTCCACATCAGCTACAACTTCGTTTCCTTGGAAAGAATAGTCATCCATGGCATCCCTGTGGCTGGACACCTTAAATTTTTTGGAAAAATAGATTTTCTACAGGTTAGAGCCCAAAACCTTTTAAAAATATTTGCAAGTAATTAAGATGCAATAAATAAATATGCAGTAAAACTTTCCATATATAAACTTGTGTCGCACTCCCATGAGATACCCCTCACCTTTCAACTATAGTGCACATCTATATCATACATCTTAACCCACCTAGTTACACTACCCCACCTAAGTAGTCATGTTGAAAATCTCACTAATACACCATTCTACCTCGAGAATTATTTATCGTTCATTTCTTAGCAATTTCTTTCATTCGTTTAATAAATCATTTCATCATTTATCATTCTCATAACTTTGTCCTAGTTATAGTTGAGATTTTCAACATGACTATATATATATATATATATATATATATATATATATATATTGGAGCAGCCATAGTCCTTCGATTGTGAGTCCCAACCATAACTTAATTGTCTCACTTCGAATAGCCATCACATAAGGTATAAACATGGCGCTATGACATGGGGTCGATACTTAGACTGTTTTGTTTCTCCAGGGAAGATCATTCACATCACGAAACCTCAGATGATAGTATTAGAGGGGTATGTTTAACATAAATATCATGCACACATATATTATTCATATTCCTATATATACACTGTCTCTATTCCCGTATATATATTTACAAAATCCAACTAATCTGTGCCTATAACCCAAAGCGCACTAGCCCATTTATACTGAATTTATTTCCCGACTCTTAATTAATTAAATTTTGCTCTTAATTAAATAATATAACATGTTTCTCATTACTGAATTCTATCGGACTGTCCTAACTAGTCCTAAATGCATAAATTAGAAATCACTCTATCCGTTCAATCTCCTACGGCCCGAGTATTATTATTCCAAAAATACCCTACATATAAGTATATTGAGTTAACTCTCGTCCACCTGAAATTTCCCTTATTGAACATAATCTACAGAAATCTTAAAAATCATTAACTTAATCTCAATATCATTAACTATGAATTCATATCAACTAAGGAAATATATCCACAAGGTTTAGTAATCATCCAAAACATAAGCTTTCCTAAGATAAAATCCATCCCTGTATTACCAGCTAAAGATTTTTGTCTTGTACAACCTTCCGTGTAAAATTCATAACTAATTCAAAAAAATAAAAAACTGGCGGCCATGCATTCATAACAAAAAGATATACAAATCTATGACCTGACTAAGTAGGGGAACCGAACCAGTTCGGCCAGGGGCAAACCAGTTTGCTAGACCAGTTCAGCGAATTCAACCCATGTTTTCCTTCTTCAATTTCATCCCAAACACTCTCTACTTGATATTATACATTGCCCACAACATCTAGAACCTAAAGGATATATTCTTAGATGGTTTTAACCTCAAACCATCATCCTAATTTCAAATATTGACTAACATCATCTAATTAATCCATTAAAATGGGTCTACATGAAGAACATCTCAATATAACCCTAGATTTGTTTCAAAACCCCCAATTAATCATTGATCAACCTATGAATCTCTAACAAATTTCTAATTCTAGCAATTATTATTCATATAATAACATCAATTAATCATTTACTACAATATGTGGGATCAATTTCGTAAAAACTCCCTTCTTACATATGAAAACCCCACCCAAAATAGTTTTTCACATCACCTACTATGATATGAATAAAATCTACTACTATTCAAATAAAATAAGTCAATTAATTTACTTAGGATGTTTGTAGAGTCTGATCTACTTCGTGTGTGATGGATTGTTCCGAGATTTTCCCTAAATCCCTTCCTGAATTAACCTCCACTAGCTTTCTCCCTTGATTTCTCTTCTTTCTCACCTCTACCTTCTCTCTTAGGATTTAGAAATATGTGACACCTCGCCTAATTAAATATCGATTGATCATTGCTTTATTAAATTAAATCAGAATATCCAGTTGGTTCATTCTTAACATCACTGTCGAAAAATAATTTCTTATTAATTCATCTAATAATTAATTAAGCTAAGTGTCAAAACTTTTCCAATTTTATTTTATTTAAATCCAGTCCACCATACAGAATAAAATAAGTAACATCCCATCACAACTGAATTAAAAGTCAACAAGAATAAATGTAACTGAAATAAAATCTCTAGTTGAAATATCTCAATATCACCATCCAAAACAAAAGGATAATAACATTACCGATATGAAATCAATACAATATCCAAAATAGAAATGGAACTACTAGAATCTTGGGTGACATGCCCTAAATGAGCCAAATACTATAAAGATAGGAATCAATGGAATGAAAGCGTCCAATCCAAGGCTGCATCTCCAGAAACATATCAAACTATCCATCCTCTAAGACAGGCGTCCCTGATGCTGGGCAGCTGGTGTAATAGATATAGTAGAGAAGAGAATATGCAAGTTAATGGATCAAAGCCCGATTGTAAAAGATTTAAAAAAAATAACAGGTTCTTAAAAAAAGCAATTAAGCAGGTATTATGTACATGTTAGTTCTCGACTCTCACCTGAGAACCTCACCTCTTATCTAGTGTCCACACTTAACGTGCCTAATTATCTCCCTAAATAAGGCTCTCAATTATAATTCAAATCCTTTCTCATTCTTCTGTATATCCCACGAACATGTTCATTTCTCTTCAAGATGAACTAGGCCTTTAAGGATTAAGTATTCACTTATTTAATTCAGTTTAGATTTTATAATTCACTTTTATCTACTAATTCACATAGTAGATCACATCATATTATATATACTCATCAGACTATTATATATACTAATACGGCACCTCCCAGACACAGTTGCAGTGCATGCATACTCTGCTATCATTTCCAGTTACATCTCTCACTGTAAAAAGGAATATTGGCTCGGCGTCTCTCCCGAACCATAAACAATATAACAAACATATTTGGAGGTGATAAATGTCTTTTTGTGTGTGGTCATTGTCTTCAAAAGAAAATCTCAAAATCCCTTAAATTACCTACAAAACTAGTCTAAAACAACTCGTATTGTGGTAAGTACGGTATCAATCCAACTTCCAAGGTGAGACAATTAATGTGAAATCTTTGAATTCAATTTTTTTAAAAATAGTTTTTTATTTTTTGATAATTTTTTTTAAACAACTTCAAGGGAAAATTAACTAATAAATGCTAAAAATTATGAAATGACTAAATAACGAAAAATAATGTGCAATCGAGTGTGATAAATGTGATAAAGTCAAGAGATGGGATTACACCGCATTATCAATTATTTTAGTTTCTCAATTTATTAATTTGAAATATTTCGAGATAATATTAAATCGATAATCTAACTCTCGTCACAATTATAAATTTAATAATATCTTTTTCAGAAAACTAATTTAAAAATGTCATACGATGAATATTTAAGAACTATACTATTTTCAACAAAATTACCCGTTAGGATCAATTTAATAAAAACAGTATGAATTCCTGAATTTCAACATAAAATTAATATTCAAATTTCAAAAAACCAATCTCTAATTCGATTCCTAAATTCAAACATTAATTTATATAATTAATTTACTAACTCTCGTTACATAAATTAATTGGTGACAGTTAAAAATTAATTTTCCTAGAATTATAACAATTAATGAATTTAATTAAGTAATATAATACCCTACACAGTGCATCTCACCCCTTGAACAGGGTGTTTAGCCAAACATTCTCATGTTTCCATAAACAACAAGTAATAATATGCCAAGAAGGATATAAATTGAAAAGAGAAGGAAGAAATACGATATACAATTTTTTCCACAAATATGTCCTAAAATGCGCCTTGACATGCGTCCAACTTCTTCACAATTTTAAGCACTTGATTACAAAAATAAAAATAAAAACTAAACCTAAAATTTATTATAACACTAAACTAATTTTTTTTCCTGAATTTTTTTCTAATCTAAATTGTACATAATATACAATGTTTCCTTCTCTTTGCAGTATCTCTCTGTGCGTGTCTTATATGAGAGTCCTCCTTTTATAAGTTGTCGTCCCTTCTTTTTATTAGCCACGACTTGGTTTTATTGATGAGATATTCTTGGGATTTTTTTTAGCCCAAGTCAAAGGGACATTTGGAAGGGTTTTTGGTTCCTTTTTTTTGGCTTTGATTTTGTGTTGTTTTGGCAGATACGATTTTTTTGGCTTTGTGGGTTTGAGATTTGGTTGTAGAAATGGGTAATGGGTTTTGAAATGGGTTGGATGGGTTGGTTTGGACATGGGAGTGTAATGGATCCGAGTTGTGGCAAGTATGCTGTGGGTTTTGATTTAGGACACGTGGGATCAAATAGAGTTGAGGTAAAGTTTGTGTGTATTGGGCTAACTCGGGTATGGCAGTTGGGTTAATGATTTTGGCAGTAGGTTTCGATCCAGGTTCGAATTTCAGAATTGGGTTACCGAGTTTGAGTCAACCTCGGGCTGGTCATAGTTTGGGCAGAAGATGAACCGGGTTGGAAATAGTAGGTAGTTTCTGGCGGGTTGGAGGTTTAGCCGCTGGGTGTGGGGAGTGGGGATCGCCAACGGGTTTCGGGTTTGGCAGAGAAGCTGGGTTGCATTTGTGGATGGGTATAGGAGGGTTAATGGTGGATGAAATGGGTGTGAGGTGAAAGAGTGAGAAGGTGGGTGTTGTTGTGTTAATGGAGTAGGAGAGAGAGTGAGGTTGGGGGAGAAGATGATGGGGTGGAGAGGGTTTGTGAGTGGTAGGATGTATAGTAGTTAGGGTATGAGTAATGTGTTTTGAAGGTGTATGGGAAAAGGGAGAGGGTGAGGATAGGTGGATGTGTGAGTGTGTTTGTACCTTAAAATATAAAAAATAAAACAACCTAACTAATTAAAAGTAAAACTACAAACTAAAAAATTAAAATCAACTAAAAAAATAAAATCCTAATCTCTAAGAAAACTCAAATAATAAAAAATCTAATAATAATAAAAATTAATGTCCTAAAAAATGTAAAATCTAATAAAATTAAAAATAAATTCCTAAAAAAACTAATCCTAATAAAATAAAATAAAGAATTAAAACTAAAAATCAAAAGAAAACAACACAACATAAAAAGTAATAGAAAAATAGAAAATAAATTCTAGATAAATCCTAAAAATAAAAACGACTCAAAATAAAAATAATAAAAACACAAACTAAACACACACGAGGCTCGGGGTATGGAGTCGGATTGGTGTAGGCTTAGGTTTGATCCGAGGATACGGTTTGGAATATCGAAACTCATCGGTGCAAGATCAAACTTGACTTCTGACTTCGTGATCACTTTGATTTCTTTCACTAAATGCTTTTGACTGCTATTGTGTCGCAATTGACTGAATTTAGAACTATTTGTACCGCGACGGCTTATTGACCTGCAAAATGATAAATACGAACATAAGGCCATTTTTAATTAACACGAGTGATTAAAATGCATCTATTCGGGGCATAAATTATACACTTTTGGGTGTTTATCACACCACCCCCAAATAGAACATTGTTAGTCCTCGAGCAAAAATAGAGAGAAAACATAGATAAGTAACTAAAAGTGTGTCGCTTTCACAGGCACTGGCGATTGCACTTAGCATGTGCAACAAGCCGTTAAACATATAGGTTGCCCTACATGACGAGTAGTGTCTTGTGAGGGTTTGCAGTGAATCTACCCACAAAATTTGAAAAGTTATTTAACAGCAATCTCTGAGGAAATGATGAAACACTATAAAACCCAACTTAAAAGGATGTCAAGGAACACCGTATTAAACTATCAAAATGAGATATAAAACTACCTAATACCAAAAGTTTAAGCCTTCCTAAAACTCATCATGTGTTAGTGTGAAACAATCTTAAGTATCTTTAGATCAATTCTTAGATCACCTTTTACGAATCGATGCTTTGACCTCAAATCTCACTGGATATATCTCTCTTAATAGAACACTCTAAGAATTAGGTAAGTGTATCTCCCTAGTATGTGAGGAGGTGAGTAAATGTAAACAAGTTCAAACATCTCACTCACTTTATAAAAAAATTTGGATACATGAAAGAAAATTGATCCCATGAAGGAATGCCGATCACTATGTTGAGAATGTCGAGTTATTCATCATATAGATATCTCGTTTGTCCGAACACCTCACCAAGGGTAAAAATTGGGTTTATGAAATGTATGAGTGAATAATTAAATGAAGATGATGCTAGTAGGATTTTTGAGAAGAGTGTGACACACTTTGAATAATTAATGTCTTCATTTTTTTAAATCTATGATCGCATGTTTTTTTTTTTTGTTCTTTTCTATTTTTTTAAGGTACAAACACAATCACACACCCACCTATCCTCACCCTCACCCTTTTTCCCATACACCTTCACAACACCCAAAAAATTAAACAACACAACATAAATTCCAATACATTTTGTTTGGGGGTGGGAACTTTATCAAAATCGTACCTCTTTTGAAAAAATTTCAGAAACAAATCATTTAAAACTTTTTATGCAGTTAAAAATAAATTTTCATGACAAGAATTGTCTATCATCCCTCGTTTAGAAATCTCAGAATACCCGTGTTCGACCCTAAAAGTACGCTTACAAATAAATTAATTAATAGCTCTTAAAGGCGTACTTGTACTATGAATTCATAAACTCGGCAATTTGAACTATCAAATTTATAATCAAAAGTTGAAGAGTAACTATATTCTCAAGAGAGCCTTAAAAGATCACTAGTGGCTACTTAAACCCGTGAGATTTGAGCTTTCTACCTTTTTGAGGATTTTTACGTATCTCCGAGTCACACATTAACTCACTTTTCTTTGAGTACTACATTTATTCATTGCATGATCTCATTATTATTTCAATTTTGGCATAATCACTGAGAATGACATCACTTTCGAGTTGTAAGAAACATGTGTCTTGTAGTTTGTCCTGAGCACTAAATCGATTTTACCATACACTTACCATTTTACCTGATCACATTATCATTTACCCATTTTCCGTATTTCCCTTATCCATGTATGTCCAATATACCATCCATATGCCATTTTCCATCATTACCATTGTTTTTTAGAAAAAGTGTTTAGAATTTCAAATGTAAACTGTCTTTATTGGTGTGGCGAAAAGAAAAAAATGCACCCCAATAAAAAAAAAAGAAAAAAAATGGAAAAAATAGTAAAGAAAAAGAAAAAAAAAAGATGCGATCATAAATTCAAAAGATGAAGACATTAGTTAGTCAAAGTGTGTCACACTCTTCTAAAAAATATTACTAGCATATCCTTTTCATTTCATTATCCCCTCATACAATTCACAACCACATTTTCACCTTGGTAAAATGTTCGGGCAAATGAGAAGTCTATATGGTGAATGACTCGACATTCTCAACATAGTGGTTAGCATTCCTTCATGAGATCAATTTTCTTTCATGTATCCGTCATTTTTTTATAAAGTGTGTGAGAGGTTTGAACTTGTTTACATTTACTCACCTCCTCAGAGAGGTACATTTACCCAATTCTCATAGAGTTCGATTGAGAAGATATATCCAATGAGATTTGAGGTCAAAGCGTCGATTCATAAAAGGCGATCTAAGAATTAATCTAATGATACTTAAGATTGTTTCACACTAACACATGCTGAGTTTTTGGAAGGATTACGCTTTTGATATTAAGTAATTTTATAACTTTGAACACTGTATTCCTTGATGCCTTCAGATTTGGGTTGTATAGCTTTTCATTGACAAAATAAGAAACTACATTCAATTGAATTTTGAATTTTTTGGGTATATTCACTGCAGATGTAATGACCCCACTTTTATATGCTCATATGTATATAGTTTGTTTTTACATTCATGTGTTACTTATTATCTTATAGATGTTGTATTATTAGATATGTGGTATTATTGGCTATCAATATAACAAACCCCATTTTAATTACGAAGAATCAACTGTAAATTGGATCAAATCGAAGTCTTATGACATATCTTAAGGTAAATAATAAGTTTTGGGGTAGAAAATATAATTTTATGAAAATTTATGGACTAAAATAAAAATATAAAATGGGCCATTTTGTAAATAAAATATTTTCAAGGACCTCTAAGAAATATTCAAAATATATAGTGTGAAATTACCAAAATACCCTTCATGTGTGAAATGACCCTTATGCCCCTATCACCTTTCCACCACGGGCTGGTCACCTCCACCTTACACATGTCGTCTTTAGAGAGAAAGCTAAAACACTTGTCATCATTTGGTGATATTAACACTGCAAGACCACTCTAGCATGCGACACCTCGGCGTTGAATCACCACTCCAAAAAGCTCAGTCATTGGACACGTGTTAACACCGTAATACATTTGGAAACCTATAAATAGGGTCTTAGGGTTCATTTGAAACTCACACCAATTCCTTGAGAATTATAGTAAGAAAGAGTGATGGAAAGCTTGGGAAATATCTTAAGAAGGAGTTCTATAATTTCGAAGAAAGAATTCATTTCGTAGGTATGATTTTATTTAAATGTTATAATGTATTTTTATAGTTTTAATTTTGTGTTTTATAGCTTTACTTAGTAGTTATGCTGGTAAAATACACTAAGGACTTCACTAATCAAAACTTAAAGTTTAGAAGAAATCCAAGTTGATTTTATTTCCATCTAAACTTGTTTGAAATTGTATATACACTTTTAAAAATGATTTTTTAAAAGTAATTGCTCATTATTATGGAATCCCATTTAAGTAATTCCAAAGTCAGGCCCGGTGAAATTATGTCTAGACGAGATGGTATTTAAGTGGTACCCCTGTGACCCTCCATCTCTATTGTGAATGAATCCGAAAATGTATTGTCTAGAGGAGATGGTATTTAAGCGGTGCCCCTGTGACCCTCCATCTCTACTAGGAACCGACACATTAGGAAGAACTATGAATTGAATCCTTTAATTACGATCAATGAGTTTTAAAAGTTAAGAAAATGGGTATTAGAAATCCTTTGAAACAAGTTATTATTAAAATACAATATGTAGACTGGATCTTGTTTAGAACGTATACTTAAACCTTTATCGTATTTGTTAGATTAACGTGCGTTCGAAGACTCATTATATATAATTTCGACCTCTATTTTAGGTGAGTACTCTATGAAATTTCTTGCACATTTTGATTGTATTATATTATGCAAACTATGTATATTTTGTGAAATGATTTTATTCTCAAAATGCATCTGATACCGATGATTCCGTCGTTTGTTATATGTTTATATCTCTCCATATAAACATCTGATTTGAATTCTAAAATTATTGATTCGGCCTATGGAAACTCTCTTACCATGTTGGCCTTGACTACCGGGTGGAAATATTTGTGTGGTACCTTCCCAGCTGGTTTGTCGCTGGTGTGCCCTAAATAATGCGTTGTTCTAGAAATCATGATTATCTGTCTGTGATGTTACCGGGTGGAAACATTTGGTAACACTATCTGTCTGAGTATTAGAGCGTACATGGCCACTAAACTGAATAATTGACATATGCTCAATTATTTTATCTGCTCTGTTCTGAACTGTTTATTCTGAATATATATATTGTCATTTACTTTATATATATTACTTGAAATTCCTATCTCTATGTATATACCTTCTGTTCTAAATTGAATAGGTATCTATTGTCTGAAAACCTTGGAATATTTGGAGATTGAATCTCATTCGGCTTTTAGCTGATGTTTTATAATTAACCATTTTTCACGAAATAATTAGGCAAGAGGATGGAACATAAGGGGACTATGTTGAAGATTTAGCTTTTAGAGCTCTTTTTGTTACATTAAGTAGAATTTTGTTTTATTAGATAAAGGATGTTTGGCTCTTTAATTAAAAGGCTTTAAAATTTCTATCAAGTTGTAACTCTTGGATATTTTAATATAAATGAAGTTTCCTCTAGAAAGCTCTGATGATGTAATTCCTTCACCTTCAGTATTTTACGATTCATAACCATGTGGTTATACTTCCGCTACATATATTTTAAAAGAAAAATTTTAATGCCAGAATATTGGATGCCTTGGTGGCATGTCAAGACACTCGTTCCCTACGATTTTTGGGTCAAGGTCGTGACAAAAGTGGTATCAGAGCATAGGTTATGAACCCATAGACTACTGAACATAGGTTTCGAACGTTATAGATGTTAGGAGATAGTATTATGTGATAGCCCTCCCTATGTGTTATATTATTTATAATTGGTCTTTTAGTTTTCAATATTGATATAGTATAGTAGATCTTACGTTTGGCCATGACAGTAGAAAATGACCAAGAGAAGATCATCAATGGGAACTAGTGATTCGAGTATAGAAGGACTGGAAGGTGCATACAAGGCAATTGAATGTCTAGAAAAGATTGTGGAGCAACAGGTGAATAATGGAGTACCAAAGAATCTTGAACTAAGTAGATGTACTATTGAACAGTTCAAGAAGTTGAATCCTCCATCTTTGAAAGGTACTCCTAATCCCACCGAAGAAGAAAGTTGGGTGATGCAGATGGAAAAGATACTCGATATTCTTAAGTGTACCGATGAACAAAGGGTGTCATTTACAACATTTATGTTATAAGGGGAGGCTGAATATTGGTGGAGAATGACTAAGAGAATACACGAGGGAAGGCATACTTACATAGGTTAGAATGATTTCTTAATAATCTTTTATGAGAAATATTTTCCAGAAACGGTGAAAGACGAAATGGCAGCTGACTTCATGAGTCTAGTGCAAGAGAATATGACGGTTAGTCAATACGAGGCAAAGTTTACTGAGTTATCACGTTTTGCACGTCATGTTGTAGTAACTGATGTTTTAAGAGCAAAGAAGTTTGAACGTGCGTTAAGGTTGAATATTCGTAGTCGAATTTCCATCCTAAAGTTGACATCATATATTGACGTCGTGACTAGGGATACAATATCTGAGAGGGTTAGTGAGGAGTGCAATTGAATTATAGATGGTAAGAGGAAGTTTGGGGAATAAAAAGGAAAGAACCCTAATAGTAGAAATTTTTTTAGGAACACATCCAACATTGGGGGATCTAGTCATAACAGACAATATAATAACCAAATATGTCAGCAATGTGGAAAGATGCATGGAGGACGACCTTGTTATAAGGATTCAGGAGCTTGTTTTAGATGTGGACAGAAAGGTCATCAGATAAAAGACTGCCCAAACCCAGCAAGGGTTCCGATAAATCCTTCAAGTGCAAAGAATGATCAAGACAGACAGGGTAGAGTTTTCGCACTTTCTGATACGCAAGATTCTAATGCGGTAGTGTCAGGTACACTTTCTATATGTGCACAGCCTTTTAAAGCTTTAATAGATCCTAGTTCTACCCATTCGTTCATATCTATACATGTATTAAATCGCTTTCATAAATTGCCTGAACCCTTGAATCATAACATACACGTTTCTACTCCTTTGGGTGAGTTATTGATGGGTAAATTAGTATACAAGGCTTGCCCCATAGATATTGATAGTCATAAACTATTTGTTGATTTGATAGTTTGAGACATTAAAGATTTTGAAGTCATTTTTGGGATGGATTGGTTAGCATCACATCATGCTAAGGTAGACTGGTTTGAGAAGCGTGTTAATTTCCAAATTCCTCACCAACCAAAATTTAGTTTTGAAGGAACTGGCATCATATCTCCGATATGTATTGTGGGTACCCAAAATTAGGGTGATGGGCCTGGACGAGTAGCCCAATTCTGGCGGCCCAAAGTCCAGACCCCCATCTCTCTATTGATTATGATCCAGTCTCTTCCCACGTTTCCATTAAGGGAGGTTTTAGGGAGAGATAGAAAACGTGGGGGAGTCCAACACCCCCACTTACTAAAATGAACATGTATCTATTGAACACTAGGTCCGAGGCAAAGGACAAGTTGTATTTTTCTGTAACCACTCTTCGGAGTATATATAAATAACACTGACTGCACCACCATGGACGTAGGCACAACTTTGCTAAACCACGTACATCCTTTGTTGTGTGATTGTCATTTTACATTCCTTACTTGTGCTTGGTGATTGCCTTTCTCCTATCTGTTTGTGTTGCATAATAATTGTCACCACAATTGGCGCCGTCTGTGGGAAACGTTCATCTTCCCTGAGAAAATCCCACACCAAGAAATGAGTTTAAAATGTCTGGTCACAGTAGCAATGCTCCCCGGGCAGGGGATATTCAAGAACCACTTGTTCCTCGCAGGATTAGATCTGAAGTTCAACGTTCAGATCAGAGAGCTCGCTTAGAAAGGCTAGCCTCAGAAGAAAGGCAATGACCAGCGAGGTCCACGCAGATATTTAGACTGATTGATGCATACAAGGAAAGTCTCCACGAGCAAAGGGAGTCTTCTCGCAGACACGAGGCTGAGAATGCTCGCTTGAAGAGAAGGCTGGAAAGACTGGAGAGAGAGCTCCATCATGATAACAGGAGAAATCCATACCGCACTCCTAGCCCTCAGGCGAGCAAGTCTCACAGCCGAGGAATGAGTCCTAGGCGAGGATCCTAAAAGGTTGAGGGAGACGAATCAGACGATGACCTCCGCGAGCAACTGCAAAAATCTCGTCGTTACCAGAGCCCTACTCGCAGCAACAAGAAGATACGAAATCTGGTCCGCAGGGAGATGGACCAACTTCCTGCCCACCACGGTACCAGATCGACCCGAGAACTTGCTAGGCGAGCTCTCAAAACCCAGATGAAGTCCCCTTTGATGAGGGAAATTGAAGAAAAAGAAGCCCCCAAGAAATTTTCCAGCCCAAGGTTTAAGATTTATGATGGTAAGACTGATCCCATAGATCACGTCAGGCAGTACCGACAGGCCATGGCCCTCTGGAACCACCGGGACGCACTAATGTGCCGAATTTTTCCCTCAAGCCTGCATAACGTAGCACAGAAGTGGTTCGAAAGGCTCCCCCACCGGTCCATCAGGAGTTTCAAATCCTTGGTCGAGCTTTTTATGGCCCGATTCATTACTAGTAACTCCCATCCCAAAAGGATGGATGCTTTGCTGACAATGAAGAAAATGCCTCAAGAGACCCCCCGAGACTATGCGAAGAGGTACTGGGAGTTATTCAACGAGGTTGAGGATTGCTCGGAGCAAGTGGCAGTGGCCTCTTTCAAAATTGGGTTACCCAGTTCTTCCCTTCTATACCAGTCCTTGACGAAGAAGGAGGCTATGACTATTGACGACCTAATGGCTCGCATTGAGAAGTACGCTAAGGTGGAAGATGTCACCCGCCTCAGTAGAGGGGAAAACGGTCGACCTAAACTCACTACCAAGGGCAGTGACAAAGCTGAGAACCAAAAGAAAGGAAGAAAGAACGGGGGCAAAAATGGCTCCAGAAACGGAGGTAAAAATGATGCGTCAAAAGCATTTCAGGTGGTCAACACCATCTTCAAAGATCCAATTTACAAAATTCTCGCGAAAATCGAAGATGAGCCATTCATCAAGTGGCCCAGGAAGATGGGAGGAGATCCTTCGAAGAGGAACAATGAGCTAAGATGCGCTTTTCATAAAGAGGGAGGATATAAGACTGAGCATTGCAAAGCTCTTAAGTCTCACCTCGAGGAGCTAGCCCAGTCCGAGCATTTGAACGAGTTTGTAAAGAAAAAAGCAGAGAAAGTGGCTGCTAATAGAGAGGCGAGACTTGACAACGTGCTCGAAGATAACGCTGGACATGAGTTCGAGATAATTCATGGGGCATCTGATGCCAAGAAGATCCAAGGAAATTCAGCTCGAATGGAGATGAAGAAACTTACAGCGGTAATGCAGGCTTTTCAGATCGATCCATCAAAGTCACAGTCAGGAAAGCGTCGATGAGCAGATGATGTCAACTATAACAAGCATATTGTTTTCATAGATGAAGATCTGGTGGGAGTGAGAACCCCACATCACAATGCTCTGATCATTACCCTCAGGATAGCTAACTTTGACGTCGACAAGTTGCTCGTCGACCAAGGAAGCTCGTTCGAAGTAATGTATCTCGACCTATTCAGAAAATTAAAGTTAAGTGTTGCCGACCTAAAGGAAGCTACTGTCCCTTTAGTTAGCTTTACTGGAAAAATAACTATGCCCTGGGAAAGATTGTACTGCCGGTATGTGCAGGAAACGTCTCTAAGATGATTGAGTTTTGGTAGTTGACATCGACTCGCCATACCAGGCCATCCTCGACAGGGGATGGCTTCATGCAATGAAGGCAGTCTACTCGACCTACCATCAGAAACTCAAGTATGTAACCGAGCGAGGAGTAATGGAGATCCACGGTGATCAGGCAATGGCGAGAAGGTTCTTCATAGCAGCCATCCGACCAAGGCCATAGAAGAAGGCTGATCAACCCAGCGAGAAAGTCGAAGAAGGTCTGACACCTTCTAAATAGCAATTAAAGTACGGAAGACCTGGAGTGGAGGAGACCAGGATCCTCCCCTCTAAACGGGTCGTCGAGGACCAGGTAGAGGGAGTCTTCTTGATAGGAGCATCTCTCACTGACCAGGAACAGAAGGAATTGACAACTCTGCTGAGACGCAACGTAAATGTTTTCGCATGGGAACCATACGAGTTGCCTGGAATTGATCCTAGTATGGTCTGTCATCAGTTGCACGTCGATCCCACCTTTAAACCAATCATGTAGAAGGCACGACGAACTGCACCCGAGAAGGCAAGAGCAGTAGAAAAAGAAGTTAAAAAACTGTTGGATGCAGGATCCATACAGAAAGTACAATTCCCCAAGTGGTTATCCAACCCAGTAGTAGTTCCAAAAAGCAACGGGAAGTGGAGAGTTTGCATCGACTTCACTGACCTCAACAGGGCATGCCCTAAAGACAGTTTCCCCCTCCCAAAAATAGACCAACTAGTAGATGCCACTGCAGCTCACGAGCGAATGAGTTTTCTGGATGCATACTCAGGGTATCATCAGATCCCCTTATATGCCCAGACCAGGACAAAACAGCGTTCATCATGACAGTTGGATTATACTGCTACAAGGTCATTCCCTTTGGGCTGAAGAATGCAGGGGAAACCTATCAGCGACTCGTCATCAAGATGTTCAAGGACCAGATGGGAAACACCATGGAGGTCTTTATCGATGACATGCTCGTTAAAAGCAAGAAGGAAGAAAACCACCTCTCAGACCTGTCAAACACCTTCGAAATCCTCAGTAAGTACCGAATAAAACTTAATGTGAGCAAGTGTTCCTTCGGTGTCCAGTCAGGAAAATTTCTTGGGTACTTGGTCAGTAAGAGAGGCATAGAGGCTAACCCAGACCAGATCGATGAAATTAACAGGGTACAACCTCCTTGAACAATTCGGGACGTACATAAGCTCACTAGTATGCTTGCTGCCTTAAATCGCTTCATCTCTAAATCCTCTGAGAAATGCAAGCCTTTCTTCCAGCTTCTAAAGGGGAACAAAATGGTAGAGTGGAGCCCAGATTGCTCGCGAGCATTGGTCGAGCTCAAAGCTTACTTAATCTCTCCACCACTGCTCGTCATACCACGGTAAATAGATTCTTTGTACCTGTACCTCTCCATTTCCAACCACACTGTCAACTTTGTGTTAATATGCGAGGTTGCAGGAATCCAGAGGTACCTACCACTGGAGAAGCTCGCCTTTGCACTAGTAGTGGCTTCGAGGAAGCTAAAGCACTATTTTGAAGCCCACACTATCATCATCCTAACATCTCACCCCCTTAAGGCAATCCTAAGGAAAGCAGATTTGTCGGGCAGGCTATCTAAATGGTCAGTCGAGCTCGGGAGATTTGACATCCAATTTCAACCAAGGAACTCAATCAAGGGGCAGATCCTTACTGATTTCATAGCCTAATTCACGGGCGAGGAACCTTCCAACCAACAAGGCAAAAGGAGAACCAAACGACAGAGGAAACCTGGAAATTGTTTGTTGATGGAGCCTCCAACTCAAAGGGGGCAGGGGTAGGCATTGTCCTCGTTACTCCAGAGAATACAATCCTTGAACAAGGAATCAGGCTTGGATTTGTAGCCTCCAATAACGAAGCAGAATACGAAGCCTTAATAGCCGGCCTCCAGAAGGCACACACTTTGGGAGAAAAGCATTTACAGGTGTTCGGTGATTCCCAATTAGTGTCCAATCAGATAAGTGGAGACTTCAATGCAAAAGATGAAAGAATGGCAGCTTACCTCGCCTTAGTGAAAAAATAAATGGCGAGCTTCGAAGAGATCAATATCCAGCAGTTTCCCAGAGGGTAAAATAGACATGCTGATGCCCTAGAAGACCTGAGTTCGGCAGTCGACTCTGACCTAAAAAGAACTATCCCCATAGATTTCCTCACTCATCCGAGCATTAACCGCGATAGCAAGCCACCAGGCATGGAACAGGTACTCCAGGTGGGATCAGCTCCCAGCTGGATGGACCCCTTAAGGGACTATTTGAAGGATGGCACGCTCCCAGATGACAAGAAGACTGCCCACCAGATAAGAGTCAAAGTTTCTCGCTTTCACTTATCTCCAGAGGGCAACTTGTATAAGAGATCCTTCTCCGGACCCTACCTCTAATGCGTTCACCCAGGGAATATCGAGCAAGTGCTACATGAGCTTTACGAAGGAGTCTGTGGAAGCCAAATCGGGGGAAGGTCTCTAGCTTTTCGAGCAATGAAGGAAGTCTATTGGTGGCCATATATGCAAAGAGACTCTGCGATGTATGTCCGCAAGTGCCTGAAATGCCAACTTCACGCTCCTATGGTCCACCAACCTGCTAGCGACCTAAAATCACTGACCAGCCCATGGCTATTCGCCCAATGAGGAATTGACATCGTTGAACCACTGTCTACCACCATCGGTAATCGCAAATATCTGTTGGTTGCAACTGACTACTTCACCAAATGGATCGAGGCGGAACCTCTGGCGAACATCCAAGATGCAGATATGACAAGATTCATATGGAGCAATATAATCACTCATTTTGGCATCCCCAGAACCATCATCAGCGATAATGGAACGCAGTTCAAAAGCGGCTCTTTTCAGGGTTTCTGTAACGAACATGGAATCAGACACCACTTCAGTTCGGTACCCTACCCTCGGAGCAATGGCCAAGATGAGGCTTCTAACAAAACTGTGATCAATGGATTAAAGAAGAGATTGGAGCGAGCCAAAGGCGCATGGGTAAATGAAATACTACATATTCTATGGGCTTACCAAACCACTCCACGACGAGCAACAGGAGAAACCCCATTTTTGCTGACATGTGGGATGGAAGCAGTAATCCCACTAGAAGTAGGTATGCCGACAATGAGGTCCAACCTTATCGACCAGGGCCATAATGATGCAGCATTGCTCACTGAGCTCGACCTAGACGATGAGCACCGAGAGCTAGCCCTAGTAAAACTAGTGAGCTATCAACAACAACTCGCAAAGCATTAGAACAAGAGGGTCAACCCACGGACATTCCGAGTTGGGGTCTACGTCCTAAGGAAAGTCCTGGGCAGCACAGTAAAACCATCAGACGATAAGCTAGGGCCAAACTGGGAAGGACCCTTCAAGATAACAAGAGACAATCTGCAAGCTGCCTATCACTGGGAAACGATGGAAGGCAGAGAGATACCACGAGCATGGAACGCAGCCAATCTCAAGAGATTCTATTTTTAGATCTTTCTTTTATTCTTTTGGAAGTTCATTTTCCTTATCATTAATGAAAATTATTTAAACATTAGCATTCTGATAAGTAACAGCTATATAAGTTTTATCGCACATCTTTTCCAAATGACAGGCACATTGATCATTAGGCCATAGCAGGGGAGTGTCCCTCCTCAGGTCGTCGTTATGAAATATGAAAGACCTCTTGACATTTCCCCTGGCAATATATGCCCTACAGGAGATCCTTAGGCAAAATGGCCAAATCAAAACTGGTCACCAAACCTTCTTTGGTTAAATAAAATCCTGATCGGATGGAATATCCAACACCAGGTGTGTCTTCGCTAATTGCCACACTTAGGCCTAAGGGAGTGTGACGACACGACCTAAAAGGTAAAGTGGTGAACAATAGTATCTTGATGTTATACTGGACTGGGAGGACACTTGCAAACATAGAAGATCACGAAGGAGTAAGAACTTGGAGAATATAAATGCACTTGTTTAGTCGGATAAATTAGCCCAAAACATAAATTTTATTAATCCATTATATTTACAATGGTGATACATGTTTAGTCGGCGAACTCGCCCAAAGCATTTACACTACAAAAAATACACAGAGAAACTACTAACAAAATACTAATGAGGATGAGGCCTCTGAGCAGGGTAATCAGCCACTTGGGCTCTTCGACCATCATCAGGATGGGGGGCTAACCCCTCCTCAACTTCGTTGGCATCCGACTCCAACAGCTGCCGAGGGATGGCATCGATGGGTATCCATTGATCATCTCTCCGAAAGGGATTGGGCATCTGAGTGGAAGGGGAGATTTCATGGCGATACCAGAGCATTGAGTTCCTTAGAACTTGAATCTCCCTCAATGCACTTAACCACCCCGTGATGAAGGCGAGCTCCTCAAACTCTGTCAGCCTAGTCGGAGCATCTTTCCAACCCTGGTCATAACCGTCGACCCATACTCGTCGAGGTGCTTTTTTAAATAGGTACCACAGCCGAGTAACATCCCTCTGGAGCCCAGCAGCAATCACATACGCTCGTTGAACATCTCATGAAGCTCCTCCATTTCTCTAGTTGAACCTCTGGTGTTCCTCCGAGCTCGTGGAATGACTGGAAGAGAAGAACCCTATAATATAGGAGGCACATCACTCTGAACAGCCCTAGCTCGCGATGACGAGGAACCACGTAATACTGTTGGAGCAGTGCTCGGCGCATGCTCCCTAAGTCATGAGACCTCTCTCCTCAGAGCCTCATTCTCCTGCTGAAGAACTTCTCCAACTTGATTGATCTCAGAGGCCTCTAATATCTTCGCTCTCAGCGCGTTAACCTCCTCTTGGACTGAGGCACCAATATCCTCTATCTCTTGAAGCCTGTCCTTCAGCTTGGCGATGAGCTCAGTTTGCTCTATAAAGTGCTTGTTCCTCAGTCGCAGAGATTTGTAGATCCTCATAAAAGTGTGACGAACTTCGGAGCTTACATCGGGCCCCAGCATCCTTCTCAATTGGGAAGTGGCAGGAATGTAATCATCAACATCAATCAACTACAAGCAATAAAAGGACAAGGGAGAGAAAAAGACAAATCAGTGCACTGAGAAAAGGGAACCTTTTCATTAATAAGGGTTAAAAGTACATCGAGCAGCGAAAAGAAAATTTATAAATAGAAAGAGAAAAGGTACAAAGTAATCCTAGATGATGACTAGTTAGCAACCTCGAGTTACCCAGAGGTCGATGGCTTCTTCCCTTCATCAGCATCAGCAGAATCACCACCCTCAGCCGGGGTAACCGCTGTCGCCATAACAAGGGAAACATCAGCAGGGATTATCTGGGGGACAGGGTCAGTGCCTTCGACAGCTGGGGTAGGGACTTCATCTACAACTGGCCTCGGCCCTGGATCATGTTCATCAAATAGAAGAGATGCAACATCCACTCCGGAAGCTATGAGGGCCTTGTTCCAGCCCTTCCTGAAGTTCAGAGGCTAATATAGCCTATCTGAACATCAACATCCTCGTATGCTGCAGCCCAACCAGAATTATTTGAGTCTTCCTTGGCAGTGAATGCCTCAGACTCCTTCTTCTTCATCTCCTCAGACAACACTTTATTCTCTTCCATGACAGCCAGCTTGCTCGAGCAAACCAGGTCGTAGGCTTATCGCAGCTCTTTCAACTCTTTAACTGCTACATCCTTCTCCCAGTTAGTAGTAGCAAGAGCCAAATTGAATGATATCCGAGCAGCATCAATGGCCTTAAAACTAGCCTCGAGCTCTGTACCCTTCAACCTCAAGGCTTTATTTTGTTGCTCCAGTTCATCATTTCTCTTCACCATCTCATCGCGAGAATGAAAGAGCACAGCGAAGTCGGTCACAAACTGCGAGAAGAAGAAAACATCAGAGGAAAGAAGTAATAAAATTCATCAAAACATGGGAGAAAAGAAAAAATCTTACCAAAGCTAGCCTCTGGCTAGCCTGAAGGGCCAATTGATGAGACCTTAGTGCCCTTTGATGATCAGCAGGAAGAACTGCTCTCTCGAGCAGCGCGGGGGCCAACTGAGGAGAAATTTCTACTGAAGCTCCCTCAGGCAGGGCAGACACTGGGATGAAGGCTTACCCATCCTTCATCCTTGCCTCTATCTTCCTCCTCTCTTACTCTTTCTGCCTTTCCATTCTTCTCCTCTCCTCTATCCTCTTTTTCTCCTCCACCTTCTTTCTCTCCTCCTCCTTTTTCTCTCTCTCTCCCTTACTTGTTCTTCTTCTTTCCTCTTCTTCTCCTGCTCCCGAGCAGAAGATCGAGAACCAGTAGCCACAGACCCAAAATTAGACTTCTGCTTCTTTGACGTCTGTGCGAGAATCATGTGGTCATCATCATCATCATCCCAAATTAAATTATTCCTTGGAGGAACCATCTCCTCTCTCGAACTGTTAGATGTGCTCGACGACTCTCGAGCTTCAGAAACTTCCCCACGTTCAGAGGAACTGCTACTACTGGAGCTCCCTCCACCCAAATTTCTTACAGCACCACCTGCGATATCGCTTTCAGAGCTGATCTCCTCTTCGTCCAACTGGATAGGATCCGCAGCAGTCTCTTCAGAGGTATCAAACTCAGGGATACTGTCCACAGGCCTTGCTATAAAACTGGATCTAGCGTTCTTGTACTCAAGCAGAAAGGCAGCAGACCGGGGATGCTCGCCGTCACCCAAAGGCTCCCTGATATTCCAAGCCTTAACCAATTCAGAGAGACGAACCTCGCTAAGAGAAGGTTCTAAATTCTTCGACTGCACTGTAGAAAGAAGCAGAGAAAAATTAGAAAGATCACAAATCAACAAAAATTAGAAGAGCAAAGCAAAATCTGCCTATGTATTCTTCCCCATGAAAGGGAACAGAGAACCTATCAGACCTCGACCCTTTAAACTGGGGAGAAAACTGTCAGTTTCTAGCAAGGAAACCTTCTTGCCAGTAGTCCTTATGGGAATCAGGTAGGTTCACCACCAATACCCTGTCAGGGCTCCTGGCCTTGAGGTAGAGGACGCCATGAAAAGGCGGAAGTTGGATCCCCGGTGATTAATTTATCACAAATTAAAATAATAATTTCCTTTTAAATAAATAAATGCGGAAGCGTATATTAAGTGATGGTGGTTCCACAAGACAAACAAGGCCGGGTTTTAATATCATAAGAAACAAATTAAAACAACATAATTCAAGTCCTAGAATTTGCCTAAGTCATGATTATTCATTTAAACAAAGTTAGGCGACACCAATATTAGCAAATGACTTGAATAAACCAAATTAACCCAATATTTAATTTAAGTCCCAAATTAAATGCGTTTGATTGTAAAACCAAATTTTATCTTGAAATTAATCTAGCATGCGTTCTAAGTGATATAGATCAAGATAAAATAAACAGTCACACTACACCGCGATATACGAGGAAAAACCCACTAACGGGAAAAAACCTCGGGACGGCCCTAGCCTCAAATCCACTAAAAACGGTATTACAAAATACAAGACAAAAGACTTACTTCCTAAACTCGAACCCTCTCAAGTCGTGATGCTCCTTCTTGTATCAACCTCCAATTAGCGGATAACCAACGGAGCTCCACCGTGGTCTCGGAATACACCGATAGGACTTTAAACGGTCACCGTCACCCAAGCATGGAGCCTTTCTCCTTTTGGGTAAAATCTCAACAAAAGTCTTCTTTGTGATGGGGTGTAGAAGCAAACCCGAAACGTCTCTTGAATTCGGTAGAGAAAACCGGTGCCAAAACAATCTCCAAGCAATTGATATTTATATAGAAACTTAAATAAACAATTGGGTGTAAACTAGAGTGTGTATGAATTTTTCATTAAAAATGACACTCAAAACTTGAACATTTTCCTAAAGTAATTTTGCTCTCAAACTCTCTTTTGGAGGTAAACAAATGTTGGAAAAGTTATCTTGGAAAATGTGTTTCCCGCACATAATATTGCATGAAAAAAGTTGGTTGAAAACCAAGTGGAAGAGTGGGGAAAAACTTCAAAAAACTGCCAAATAACTGTTCCCGCTGGAAGTTCGTTCGAACGAACGTGATTCTCGTTCGAACGAGACTTCTAACGAGTGACCAGCCTGGGCTCGTTAGAGGTTCGTTAGATACCTCGTTAGAACGAGCATTCGTTCGAACGACATATCGAACGACTGTCTAGTTAGGGTCGTTGGCAAAACTCGTTCGAACGAACCTGGCTTGAACGACAAAACTCGTTCGAACGAAACAGGTTCGAACGACAAAACTCGTTCGAACGACATTTCAAACGAACAACCAGAAAGATTAAAAAATTCGATTTTGGCCCAGAAACTTTTATAAACTTTTATATACTTATTTTTAAGTTTCTAATAGATTCTTTCTGAAAAATAAAATGCAGTTTTCATTAACCTAACACCCAATATAAATTGTTCCAAGCTCGTATATACATATAATTACATTCATACCTTGGGAGCATGGAACCTTAGTTGATAACGTAGAAACGAGGCACGCAAACCGGCATTTTGATGAAGCTTTAAATTCTTTGCCGCTACGTCTTCAACATACACTTCATAGGCTTGAGAATATTACAATAAATACTATTCTATGAATAAATGTTTTTGTCCGGAATTGAGCCAAAACTATATATGGACTCAATTGGAAATTTTTGTCCTTACAAATCTCCCCCTTTGGCTATTCCGGGACAAAAAACAAACAAAAATCCTAAAGGGCCGTCAAGCTCTACTAGACTCAAAACATAACCCGCCCAATCTTGACTCAACCCAAGGATCAAACGCTTTGCCATAGAAAGATGCCACTTTAGAATAATTCCTGCACACTTAAGCAAACTCATCAAATGCATAGGGAATATCAAAAGTATTAAATGCAATGAATTAAATACTCCCCCTAAATTAATTCTCCCTTTAAACACGTGACCTACTTAGAAAGACGTCTCCCCCTAAGATAAATCTCCCCCAAACGAAGATACGATAATAATAGGATTAGATACCATTTCTCCCCCTATCATCATTCTCCCCCTTTTTGTTCGGGAATAGGCAAAGGATAAAGAACTAATAAACAGCATGAGAAAGCTTAAATAAAAGACATAACAGCATATGGGCAATAAAAACAAGGCAAAGACAAACAAATATCATATATATATATACTTTAAATATACCAATAGAGCACTTGCATATATATATAGATATAAACACACACATGACACAAAATACAATAAGTTTGCACACTCGTATGGAAAAAATGTGTCATATGGAAACGGAAGTGTAGGGGTGTGAACTAGCAACAATTAAATTTAGACCCAAACACTTAAGAAACGTTCACGGAGTTCTCATTTGATTGCAAACTTCATCACAGTTAAATATAACCTCATGTGACAATATAAAGATTGAACTCAATGAACAAACATACACAATGCATACAAGCCTAGCATGATGATGATTCTACAAACCAAATAGAGTCATGACATTAAAGACAACTAGGATAAACGGACATTGTGCAAACCGTTGATATACCATCCAATTCTCCCTCAATGAGCATATATATTCTTTTGTTTGTGAATGAATATATCAAACAAACATAGGCCTTGGCAATTGCTTTCTTTTAAATGCCAAATATTCTGTTTTTAGGCCTTTGGATCACGTATTTCTTTTAGATCCAATCAACGGTGGCTTACAATCGCAAAGGATTTAATTCATCCTTTCGGAGCCCTTCCCCGTGCATATGTTTATTGATCATGTTTTCATTTTTCGCACAAATCTCACATGCAACGGATTTTGACATGCACTAGTCCTCCTAGGTCATAGATATGTAGATGACTAGATTGATAGGAGAACACCTCAAAAAGCTCAAATATAACATGTGATATTAAGATTTCAAAAGAGCTCGTGCATGTGTGAATAGAGGCATATAGAAATAGAACCCATTTAAACAATACAAAATCCAACTACTCCATAAAATATGGTAAAGAACATAATAAGGATTGCAAAACTAAACCAAAAGTTCTAGCCACGTGGGAGCGTAAATGATGGGATTCAAACACAAGTATATGCCACATAAAGTGTGTCAAACAAAAATACACACCAAACAAAATCTTTTTGAGTTTTTAACATTTTTAATCAAAAATAAATATTTACTCAAAAGGACAAACAAAAATCATTTGTATTTTTCATTAAGCTTAAATGAAATAAATAAAACACAAATGATAAACAAAAATCTTTTTATATTTTTCAGTTAAATCAAACACAAAATATAATACAAAAAGATAAACAAGTCATGATTTCTAGCATGAGATATGAAAATAGGCAATGACTAGAAAATGACTAAACAAGCATACATTTAGCATATGATTATGGCATGAAGTACAAAAGCTAAAGTATGCAAACACTAACACATTCATCCATTAGATTTAGCAAGGGAGGAAGTATGTGTAAGTAAATGAGAATCAAAATCCCTATTTTGTAAGGCAACCAAGTCGGATTTCCTAACCCAAATAAATGAAGAATTACTATCTTGGGGTGTAGGAACGTTAGCTATCGTGGTTACTTTACGATGGGATTTTCTAGGAATTCGTTTAAGATCTAAACAAAATTGCCTAAGATGACCTTTTCGACCACAATGTGTACAATTAAGAACATGTCGAAAAGATTTATCTAAGGAGTGATCATTAAATGCATTCCTAGAAGATTCTCCTAAAACATTGGTTTTGACTTTAGGGTTAAAATCATTACAAGAGTGTCATTTTTAATTTGGACCGTTCCTAACATTTTATCTAGTTTTTCCGAACGACACTCCAAATCAAATTTGACATTACTAGAATCTTTTAATTTATTTTCCAATTCAACAATGTTAGATTCTAGTAAAGAATTACGCTCTTTAAAAGCAAGAAGCTCCTTTTTCAAGGATTCCATTAAACCCCTAAGGCTATCTCTCTCGCCTTCTACATATTCAAGCTTCTCTTGAAGAGTCCTCACATGTGTCCTAAGGTCTTCTATTAAGGCACTTTCATCAATGACCTTGACACTCTCTCTTAAACTCGCTTCTAACTTCAAATTAGCTCTTTTCAATTTAATAGATTCTTTATATAATTCATGAAAAGAATTTTGAAGTTCACTCATATCAATCTCATCTTCATTTTCACTCTCTCTTTCTTCTTCACTCTCACTATCATCAAAAATAAGAGAATCATGTACAATGACCTTGGAAGTGGCATGTGCTATAATTTCATCATCCGATGAGTTCTCATTATCACTCACATGTCTAGCCATAAAAGCCACAAAATTTTTCTTAGTGGGGGATTCGGGCTTCTCTTCCTTATCACTATCACTAAGGGTCGCATTATATGAAATGGGTCATTTACCCTCTTTCCTTAGTTTAGCGGGGCACTCAAAAGCCCTATGGCCATAACCTTCACAACCAAAACATTTATTAGACTCGTCCCTATCAATATTTTCATTATTAGGTTTAGGGATCTTATCGGCTTTAGAAATCTTCTCGTTTTTATCATGTTTAGAAGATTCAAATTTCTTAAAATCATTTTTAACTTTATCTTTGTTAAATTTAAGAAATTTTCTAAATTTACGAGCAAACAAAGCCATGTCTTCCGAGTCACTATCACTATCGCTCTCTACTACTTGTTTGACCTCTTTACGGGCTTTTAAAGCAACACCCTTTTCAATTTTCTTTTCAGTTTTAGAGGGAAACATATCTAGTTCATAGGTTTGTAAATCACCTACAAGCTCTTCTAATTTCGTAGAGGCTAAAGTGGGTAAAGAATTTAAAACGGTCACCTTTGGAATAAATCTATCGGGTAGTGACCTCAAAATTTTCTTTACAACACGGTCGTCAGGTATTTTCTCTCCCAAGTTAAAGGATGAATTGACAATATCAGAAAGTCTAGCATAAAATTTATCAAAAGTTTCTTTTTCATCCATTTTGATAGTTTCAAATTGAGTGGTGAGGTTTTGGAGTTTTGAAGCTTTAACGACACTAGTTCCTTCATGAGTTAATTGTAAAATATCCCAAGCTTCTTTAGCGGTTTCACACGTCATAATACGTCGGAATTCATCCGGTGCGACAGCGCTAAACAAGGCATTTAAACCTCGGGAATTAAAGTTTGCTAGCTTAAACTCATTTTCAGTCCATCTATCAGCGGGTTTGGGAACATGTACATTTTCAATTAAATGTGTTGGTGGGGTCCAACCGTTAACAACAGACATCCAAACACGTTCATCGATAGATTTAAGTGCCGATTTCATTCGCGCTTTCCAATACGCGTAGTTAGAACCATCAAAAATAGGAAATTTTGAAAATGGGGAAAAATCCATATTTAGCCAAAAAGTAAAGGATCTTTAACGAAATAATTTATCGTTTTTGGCTCTGATACCAATTTGAAAAGGCGAAAGTTGGATCCCCGGTGATTAATTTATCACAAATTAAAATAATAATTTCCTTTTAAATAAATAAATGCGGAAGCGTATATTAAGTGATGGTGGTTCCACAAGACAAACAAGTCCGGGTTTTAATATCATAAGAAACAAATTAAAACAACATAATTCAAGTCCTAGAATTTGCCTAAGTCATGATTATTCATTTAAACAAAGTTAGGCGACACCAATATTAGCAAATGACTTGAATAAACCAAATTAACCCAATATTTAATTTTAAGTCCCAAATTAAATGCGTGGGATTGTAAAACCAAATTTTATCTTGAAATTAATCTAGCATGCGTTCTAAGTGATATAGATCAAGATAAAATAAACAGTCACACTACACCGCGATATACGAGGAAAAACTCACTAACGGGAAAAAACCTCGGGACGGCCCTAGCCTCAAATCCACTAAAAACGGTATTACAAAATACAAGACAAAAGACTTACTTCCTAAACTCGAACCCTCTCAAGCCGTGATGCTCCTTCTTGTATCAACCTCCAATTAGCGGATAACCAACGGAGCTCCACCGTGGTCTCGGAATACACCGATAGGACTTTAAACGGTCACCGTCACCCAAGCATGGAGCCTTTCTCCTTTTGGGTAAAATCTCAACAAAAGTCTTCTTTGTGATGGGGTGTAGAAGCAAACCCGAAACGTCTCTTGAATTCGGTAGAGAAAACCGGTGCCAAAACAATCTCCAAGCAATTGATATTTATATAGAAACTTGGATAAACAATTGGGTGTAAACTAGGGTGTGTATGAATTTTTCATTAAAAATGACACTCAAAACTTGAACATTTTCCTAAAGTAATTTTGCTCTCAAACTCTCTTTTGGAGGTAAACAAATGTTGGAAAAGTTATCTTGGAAAATGTGTTTCCCGCACATAATATTGCATGAAAAAAGTTGGTTGAAAACCAAGTGGAAGAGTGGGGAAAAACTTCAAAAAACTGCCAAATAACTGTTCCCGCTGGAAGTTCGTTCGAACGAACGTGATTCTCGTTCGAACGAGACTTCTAACGAGTGACCAGCCTGGGCTCGTTAGAGGTTCGTTAGATACCTCGTTAGAACGAGCATTCGTTCGAACGACATATCGAACGACATATCGAACGACTGTCCAGTTAGGGTCGTTGGCAAAACTCGTTCGAACGAACCTGGCTCGAACGACAAAACTCGTTCGAACGAAACAGGTTCGAACGACAAAACTCGTTCGAACGACATTTCAAACGAACAACCAGAAAGATTAAAAAATTCGATTTTGGCCCAGAAACTTTTATAAACTTTTATATACTTATTTTTAAGTTTCTAATAGATTCTTTCTGAAAAATAAAATGCAGTTTTCATTAACCTAACACCCAATATAAATTGTTCCAAGCTCGTATATACATATAATTACATTCATACCTTGGGAGCATGGAACCTTAGTTGATAACGTAGAAACGAGGCACGCAAACCGGCATTTTGATGAAGCTTTAAATTCTTTGCCGCTACGTCTTCAACATACACTTCATAGGCTTGAGAATATTACAATAAATACTATCCTATGAATAAATGTTTTTGTCCGGAATTGAGCCAAAACTATATATGGACTCAATTGGAAATTTGTGTCCTTACACGCCAGAACTAGTTCGAGAAAAAGAACAGCAAAAATAGACCTCGGTAAGCCCTAACCTAGTTCCATATAACTGATTTATTCTATGGACGCCATTAATTATCTTCCACACATTGGGCGAACACTGTGCAGGAATAATATTAAAGTAACCAAAGAAGTGCAAGAACAGATCGTTGGGCGGAAAAGTGAGTCCCCCTTGGGAAAGTAACAAAACATGGATCCAATGGGAATCCTCTATCTCTCTAACATTTCTAGGGGGGAAGCGCAACACTCAATATCTACCCACTCTGGGATGTTATAAAACTTCCTAAATTTAGAGACCGACCTATTCCCAATCTTCGCCATTGGAAAAACCTATAAAACTACAAATTCAAATAGAAAGTACAAAGAAAAGGCACAGGAGACTTACAAGATGGAAGTTCGACTCGAACGATGAAGAAGCACGAGCCCAAACAATAAGGAAGCAATGAGAATGGAGACTGAGAGAAGAAAGTACGAAGCGCTAGAGCTCACAGGGAATAGAAGAATGCTGGGAAGGTTGAAACGACGGTCAAAAAGTGACTATTCTAGAAAACCTTTAAGTGTTGCTAATCATAGTGCACAAAATACGAAGCGGGTGCTGCCAGAATCAGTTTCACAACTTTTAAAGAGTTTCACAATGTACAAAAAAGCCATTATGACTAATCATTTTAATTTATTGAGCCCAAAACATGGCCCAACAAACTTAGGGGCAATTGTAGGTACACGAAATTAGGGTGATGGGCCTAGACGAGTAGCCCAATTCTGGCGGCCCAAAGTCCAGACCCTCCATCTCTCTATTGATTATGATCCGATCTCTTCCCACGTTCCCATTAAGGGAGGTTTTAGGGAGAGATGGAAAACGTGAGGGAGTCCAACACCCCCACTTACTAAAATGAACATGTATAGATTGAAACCTAGGTCGGGGGCAAAGGACAAGTTGTATTTTTCTGTAACCACTCTTCGGAGTATATAGAAATAACACTGACTGCACCACCGTGGACGTAGGCACATCTTTGCTGAACCACGTACATCCTTTGTTGTGTGATTGTCATTTTACATTCCTTACTTGTGCTTGGTGATTGCCTTTCTCATATCTGTTTGTGTTGCATAATAATTGTCACCACATGTATTATTTCTGCAATGCAAGCCTATGGTTTTCTTAAAAAGGGATGTCAAGGATTTCGTGCAACTGTTACCAGTTTGCAAACGATAGGGCCTAGCTTAGAAGATATTCCTATCACTAAGAAATTTACGAATGCTTTTCCAGATTATTTACCAGGCCTACCTCTTAATAGAGAAATAGAATTTACGATTGACCTCATTCTTGGAACTATACCAATCTCAAAACCACCATATCGTATGGCACCTTTAGAATTAAGAGAGTTAAAAGTGCAATTAGAAGACCTTTTAAACATGGGTTTTATCAGACCAAGTATATTGCCTTGGGGTGCTCCGGTGTTATTTTTGAAAAAGAAGGATGGGACAATGAGACTATGTATAGATTATCGTGAACTGAATAAGGTAACCAATAAGAATAAATACCCCTTAACTCGTATAGATGACTTGTTTGATCAATTAGAAGGTGCACAAGTATTCTCTAAAATTGACCTTAGGTCAGGCTATCATCAATTGAAAATTAAGGACGATGATATTTCAAAATCAGCTTTTCGTACTAGATATGGTCACTATGAATTTCTTGTAATTCCATTTGGACTAACTAATGCACTAGCTACTTTTATGGATATGATGAATAGAGTATTTAGGAAATATTTGGATCAATGTGTTGTTGTTTTTATCGATGATATTATCATTTATTCTAAGAGTATTGAAGAACACGAGAAGCATTTAGAGACAATATTACAAATCCTTAGGAAAGAGAAATTATATGCAAAATTAAAGAAGTGTGAGTTTTGGATGCCTAGTGTTTCTTTTCTAGGACATGTCATATCCAAAGAGGGAGTGTCAATTGACCCCCAAAAGATTGAGGCTATAATAGATTGGCCAAGACCAACTAATGTGAGTGAGATTCGTAGTTTCCTTGGATTAGCAGGTTATTATCGAAGATTTGTTGAAGGATTTTTTAGCATTGATAAACCTCTATCTAGGTTAACACAAAAGAAGGTCAAATATGAATGGTCTGAGGAAGCCGAGAAAAGTTTTCAAGAACTCAAGAATCGATTAGTGACTGTCCCAATTTTGACTATTCCTTCAGGCAATTAAGGATTGGTGATTTATAGTGATGCTTCTAAAAATGGTTTAGGATGTGTGTTAATGCAAAATGGAAAATTAGTTGCTTATGCCTCAAGACAGTTAAAACCATACGAGCAAAATTATCCAACCCATTACCTAGAATTAGCAGCTGTAATTTTTGCTCTTAAGATTTGGAGACACTATTTATATGGTGAGACTTGTGAGATTTATACTGATCATAAGAGTTTGAAATATATATATACTCGAAAAGAATTGAACATGAGACAAAGGAGGTGGTTAGAATTGATGAAGGATTATGATTTGAATATTCATTATCACCCGGGTAAAGCTAATATAGTAGCTGACGCTTTAAGTAGGAAGTCTACACCAAATTTAGCATGTCTTATTACAAACCAGGAGGCTCTATTGAAGGATTTAATAAATATGGAAATAGAAATTAGTATTTATAATAAAGGTGGAATAATTGCGAACTTACAAGTACAACCCATATAGATGGAAGGGATCAAAATTTCACAAGTAAATGACCCACAACTGAAAAAGATTAGAAAAGAGGTTATTGAAGGGAAGAGAATGGAATTTGCGATACGGAATGATATATTGAGGTTTGGAAATAGAGTGTGTGTTCCATGTGATGCCCAACTTAAGACGCAAATTTTAGAGGAAATTCATTACTCAAGATTCATGTTTCATCCCAGAAGTACCAAGATGTATAGAGATCTTCGAGGAGTGTTTTGGTGGAATAACATGAAAAGGGAGATAGCGAAATTTGTATCTCAGTGTTTGGTTTGTCAACAAGTAAAAGATGAGCATCAAAAACCATCAGGACTGCTACAACCACTGCCTATCCCTGAGTGGAAATGGGAACATATCACTATGGATTTTGTGACAGGTTTACCAAGGAGTTCAAGTGGTAATGATTCTATTTGGGTAATTATTGATAGGCTAACTAAATCTGCTCATTTTCTTGCCATTAAGATTATCCATTCTTTAGAAAAATTAGCTAAGTTGTATGTGAAGGAAATTATTAGGCTTTATGGAACCCCAATTTCAATTGTTTCTGACCGTGGCCCTAGATTTGTGTCTCGCTTCTGGAAAAGCCTACAAGAAGCCATGGGAACAAAATTGAATTTTAGCACTGCTTTTCATCCTCAAACGGATGGACAATCAGAGAGAACTATTCAAAGCTTAGAGGATATGCTTAGGGCATGTGCACTTGATTTAAAAGGGAATTGGGATGATCATTTATCGTGAGTGGAATTCGCGTATAATAATAGTTATCAAGCAAGTATTCAAATGGCTCCGTATGAGGCACTCTATGGTAGAAGGTGTCGCTCCCTTACATGTTGGGTAGAAGTTGGGGAAAGAAAATTATTGAGACCAGAATTGATTCAGATCACAACAGAGAAGGTGAAATTAATACAAGACCGACTTCGAACCGCCCAAAGCTGTCAAAAGATTTATGTTGACAATCGACATCGACAGCTAGAATTCCAAAGAGGAGATTATGTGTTCTTGCGAGTATCGCCTGCAAAGGGAGTAATATGATTTGGGAAAAAGGGGAAGTTGAGCCCAAGATACATCGGACCTTTTGAAATCCTTGAAAGGATAGGAGCTGTTGCGTATAAAATAGCCTTACCACAAAAACTCTCTAGTGTACATAATGTGTTTCATGTATCAATGATAAAGAAATATGTCCCAGATCCAACACATATCTTAAGTCACGAACCTCTTCAAGTTAGAGAAGATTTGTCATACATTGAGCATCCGGTAGAAATTTTGGACCGTAAAGATCAAATATTACGAACCAAGATAATTCCACTAGTCAAAGTATTATGGCGTAATCATTCAGTTGAAGAAGCAACATGGGAGCGGGAAGTTGAAATAAAGGAGAGATATCCGTACTTGTTTTTAAATTAATATGAGTCAAGTTTGGGGACCAAACTTTTATAAGGAGGAAAGGATGTAATGACCCCGCTTTTATATGCTCATATGTATATAGTTTGTTTTTACACTCATGTGTTACTTATTATCTTATAGATGTTGTATTATTAGATATGTGGTATTATTGGCTATCAATATAACAAACCCCATTTTTAATTACGAAGAATCAACTGTAAATTGGATCAAATCGAAGTCTTATGACATATCTTAAGGTAAATAATAAGTTTTGGGGTAGAAAATATAATTTTATGAAAATTCAAGGACTAAAATAAAAATATAAAATGGGCCATTTTGTAAATAAAATATTTTCAAGGACCTCAAAGAAATATTCAAAATATATAATGTGAAATTACCAAAATACCCATCATGTGTGAAATGACCCTTATACCCCTATCACCTTTCCACCACGTGTTGGTCACCTCCACCTTACACATGTCGTCTTTAGAGAGAAAGCTAAAACACTTGTCATCATTTGGTGATATCAACACTACAAAACCACTCTGGCATCCGACCCCTCGGCATTGAATCACCACTCCAAAAAGCTTAGTCATTTGACACGTGTCAACATCGTAATACATTTGGAAACCTATAAATAGGGCCTTAGGGTTCATTTGAAACTCACACTGAAAGACCAAAATTGTCCCAATTAAAATGTTTAATTTCCTTTTTACTTAAAAACACAATGAATGATGCGGAAGCGTTGTAAAATAGGTGATGGTTTTAACTTTCAAAAAAATAACAATAAGTTTTAATTTCTCAAAACAAATTAAAACATAATTCAAGTCCTAGAATTTGCCTAAGTCATAATTAACAATTATCCAAAGTTAGGCGAAACCAAATTAATGCAAGTGACTTGAATTACACAAATTTACCCAATATTAAATTTAAGTCCCAAATTAAATGAGTGTGATAATTAAACCAAATTTTATCTTGAATTAAACCTAAAGCATGCGTTCTAAATTTTGTGCAAAATAAAAATAAACAATGTCACACTACACCGCGATGTACAAGGAAAAACCCACTAACGGGAAAAAACCTCGGGACGGCCCTAGCCTCAAATCCACTAAAAACGGTATTACAAAATACAAGACAAAAAACTTACTTCCTAAACTCTAACCCTCTCAAGCCGTGATGCTCCTTCTTGTATCAACCTCCAATTAGCGGATAACCAACGGAGCTCCACCGTGGTCTCGGAATACACCGATGGGACTTTATATGGTCACCGTCACCCAAGCATGGAGCCTTTCTCCGTGTGGGTAGAATCTCAACGAAAGTCTTCTTTGTGATGGGGTGTAGAAGCAAACCCGAAACGTCTCTTGAATTCGGTAGAGAAAACCGGTGCCAAAAACTCCAAGCAATTGATATAAATATAGAAACTTGGATAAACAATTGTTGGGTGTAAACTAGAGTGTGTATGAATTTTTCATTAAAAATTAACACTCAAAACTTGAACATTTTCCTAAACTAATTTTGCTCTCAAACTCTCTTTAGGAGATAAACAATGTTGGAAAAGTTGTCTTGGAAAATGTGTTTCCCGCACATAATAATATATGGAAAAAGTTGGTTGAAAACCAAGTGGAGGAGTGGGGAAAAACTGCAAAAAACTGCCAAATAACTGTTCCCGCTGGAATCTCGTTCGAACGAACGTGATTCTCGTTCGAACGAGACTTCTAACGAGTGACCATCCTGGGCTCGTTAGAAGTTCGTTAGATACCTCGTTAGAACGAACATTCGTTCGAACGACATATCGAACGACATATCGAACGACTGACCAGTTAGGGTCGTTGGCAAAACTCGTTCGAACGAACCTGGTTCGAACGACAAAACTCGTTCGAACGAAATCTGGTTCGAACGAAAAAACTCGTTCGAACGACATTTCTAACGAACGACCAGAAAGTTGTAAAATTCGATTTTGGCCCAGAAACTTTTATATACTTATTTTTAAAGTTCTATTTGATTCTTTCTGAAAATAAAATGCCGTTTTTATTACACCTAACACCCAATACATATTGTTCCAAGCTCGTATATACATATAATTACATTCATACCTTGGGAGCATGGAACCTTAGTTGATGACGTAGAAACGAGGCACACAAACCGGCATTTTGATGAAGCTTTAAGTTCTTTGCCGCTACGTCTTCAACTCACACTTCATAGGCTTGAGAATATTACAAATAAATACTATCCTATGAATAAATGTTTTTGTCCGGAATTGAGCCGAAACTATATATGGACTCAATTGGAAATTTGTGTCCTTACACACACCAATTCCTTGAGAATTATAGTAAGAAAGAGTGATAGAAAGCTTGGGAAATATCTTAAGAAGGAGTTCTATAATTTCGAAGAAAGAATTCATTTCGTAGGTATGATTTTATTTAAATGTTATAATGTATTTTTATAGTTTTAATTTTGTGTTTTACATCTTTACTTAGTAGTTATGCTGGTAAAATACACTAAGGACTTCACTAATCAAAACTTAAAGTTTAGAAGAAATCCAAGTTGATTTTATTTCCATCTAAACTAGATTGAAATTGTATATACTCTTTTAAAAATGATTTTATAAAAGTAATTGCTCGTTATTATGGAATCCCATTAAAGTAATTCCAAAGTCAGGCCCGGTGAAATTGTGTCTAGACGAGATGGTATTTAAGTGGTGCCCGTGTGACCCTCCATCTCTACTGGGAATGAATCCGAAAATGTTCTGCCTAGAGGAGATGGTATTTAAGCGGTGCCCCTGTGACCCTCCATCTCTACTGGGAACCGACTCATTAGGAAGAACTATGAATTGAATCCTTTAATTACGATCAATGAGTTTTAAAAGTTAAGAAAATGGGTATTAGAAATCCTTTGAAACAAGTTATTGTTAAAATACAATATGTAGACTGGATCTTGTTTAGAACGTATACTTAAACCTTTATCGTATTTGTTAGATTAACGTGCGATCGAAGACTCATTATATATAATTTCGACCTCTATTTTAGGTGAGTACTCTATGAAATTTCTTGCGCATTTTGAATATATTATATTATGCAAACTATTTATATTTTGTGAAATGATTTTATTCTCAAAATGCATCTGATACCGATGATTCTGTCGTTTGTTATATGTTTATATCTCTCCATATAAACATCTAATTTGAATTCTGAAATTATTGATTCGGCCTATGGAAACTCTCTTACTATGTTGGCCTTGACTACCGGGTGGAAATATTTGGGTGGTACCTTCCCAGCTGGTTTATCGCTGGTGTGCCCTAAATAAGGCGTTGTTCCATAAATCATGATTATCTGTCTGTGATGTTACCAAGTGGAAACATTTGGTAACACTATCTGTCTGGGTATTAGATCGTACATGGCCACTAAAACTGAATAATTGACATATGCTCAATTATTTTATCTGCTCTGTTCTGAACTGTTTATTCTGAATATATATATTGTCATTTACTTTATATATATTAATTGAAATTCCTATCTCTATGTATATACCGTCTATTCTAAATTGAATAGGTATCTATTGTCTGGAATCCTTGGAATATTTGGAGATTTAATCACATTTGGATTTTAGTTGATGTTTTATAATTAACCATTTTTCAGGAAATAATTAGGCAAGAGAATGGAACATAAGGGGACTATGTTGAAGATTTAGCTTTTAGAGCTCTTTTTGTTACATTAAGTAGAATTTTGTTTTATTAGATAAAGGATGTTTGGCTCTTTAATTGAAAGGCTTTAAAATTTATGTCAAGTTGTAACTCTTGGATATTTTAATATAAATGAAGTTTGCTCTAGAAAGTTCTGATGATGTAATTCCTTCACCTTCAGTATTTTACGATTCATAACCATGTGATTATACTTCTGCTGCATGTATTTTAAAAGAAAAATTTTAATGCCAGAATATTGGATGCCTTGGTGGCATGTCAAGACACTCATTCCCAACAATTTTTGGGTCGGTATCGTGACAGCAAACCCTCACGAGACACCACTCGTCCTGTAGGGCAACCTATAGGTTTAACGGCTTGTTGCACATGCTAACTGCAATCGCCAGTGCCTGCGAAAGTGGCACACTTTTGGTTACTTATCTCTATTTTTTCTCTTCTTTTTTTTCTCGAGGACTAGCAATGTTCTGTTTGGGGGTGGTAAGATAAGCACCCAAAAGAGTCTATTTTAAACCCTTAATAGATGCATTTTAGTCGCTCGTTTTCAATAAAAATGGCCTTATGTTCGTATTTTATCATTTTGCAAGTCAATATGCCGTCCAAGTACAAATAGTGCTAAATCGGCATAATTGCGACACAATAGTGGTCAAAAGCATGAAACAAAGAAATCAAAGCATCAAGAAATCCAAAATGCTGTTTGAGCTTGCCGAGATCATTTTCGATATTTTGAACCCTGTTCCCGAACCAAACCTAAGCTTACACCGAGCCCACACCATTCCCCGAGCCTTGTGTGTGTCTAGTTTGTCCTTTTCTCAATTTTTAGATTTTTATTTTAAGTCGTTTTAATTTTAGATTTATTTAGATTTTTTAGCATTTATTTTCTATTTTTATATTTCTTTTTTTTTAGTGTAGTTTTACTTTGATTTTGATTTTTTAGTTTTTAGTTTTTAGACTTTATTTCACTTTACTTTATTTTATTTTATTTTATTAGGATTAGTTTTTACGATGTTATTTTTAGTTTTATTAGATTTTACATTTTTTTTAGGATTTTGTTTTTTTTTTCGATTTTTAGTTTTTTTTTATATAGATTAGGAATTTTTTTGTAGATTTTAATTTTTAGTTTATTAGTTTTATTTTTCAGTTAGATAGTGTTTTTTTAGGATACTAACACACACAGAGATATTTTTGCACCCCTACACTCATATACACACTAATTCCCCCTCACCCACACCTTAATCCTATACATTCTACCATACCTTATAGCTCCCCTCATCATCTTCCCCAACACCAACCTTCTCTCTCGGGTTATAAAAAAGGGGAAGGAGCTCATTTTTAAATGACTCAGAATGAGAGGGACGGCAAAAGAGAAAAATACAGTGTATGTGTTAGTATCCTAAAAAAACACTGTATGGTCCTACTTTGTACATAATATACACTGTATTTCTCTCTTTTGTCGTCCCTCTCATTCTGAGTCCTTTAAAAATGAGCTCCTTCCCCTTTTTTATAACCCGAGAGAGAAGGTTGGTGTTGGGGAAGATGATGAGGGGAGCTATAAGGTATGGTAGAATGTATAGGATAAAGGTGTGGGTGAGGGGGAATTAGTGTGTATATGAGTGTAGGGGTGCAAAAATATTTGTGTGTGTGTGTTAGTATCCTAAAAAAACATTATCTAACTGAAAAATAAAACAAATAAACTAAAAATTAAAATCTACAAAAAAATTCCTAATCTATATAAAAAAAACTAAAAATCGAAAAAAATAAAAAACAAAGTCCTAAAAAAAATGTAAAATCTAATAAAACTAAAAATAACTTCGTAAAAACTAATCCTAATAAAATAAAATAAAATAAAATAAAGTAAAGTGAAATAAAGCCTAAAAACTAAAAACTAAAAAATCAAAATCAAAGTAAAACTACACTAAAAAAAAGAAATAGAAAAATAGAAAATAAATGCTAAAAAATTTAAATAAATCTAAAATAAAACCGACTCAAAATAAAAAATCTAAAAATTGATAAAAAAGTACTAACTAGACACACACATGGCTCGGGGAATGGTCTGGGCTCGGTGTAGGCTTAGGTTTAGTTCGGGGACAGGGTTCGAAACATCGAAAATGATCTCGGCATGCTCAAATAGGACTTTGGACTTCTTAGGGCTTTGATTTCTTCGTTTCATGCTTTTGACCGCTATTGTGTCGCAATTATGCCGATTTAGCACTATTTTTACTGCGACGGCATATTGACCTGCAAAATGATAAAATAAGAACATAAGGCCAATTTTATTAAAAACGAGCGACTAAAATGCATCTATTAAGGGTATAAAATAGACACGGGTGCTTATCACACCATTCCCAAACATAATATTGCTAGTCCTTGAGAAAAAAATAGAGAGAAAACAGAGATAGGTAACCAAAAGTGTGCCACTTTCGCAGGCACTCGCGATTGCACTTAGCATGTGCAACAAGTCGTTAAACCTATAAGTTGCCCTACAGGACGAGTGGTGTCTCGTGAGGGTTTGCAGTGAATATACCCACAAAATTCAAAATTCAATTGAATGCAGTCTCTTATTTTGTCAATGAAAAGCTATACAATCCAACTCTGAAGGCATCAAGAAATACAATGTTCAACTATCAAAGTTATAAATTACTTAATACCAAAAGTGTAATCCTTCCTAAAACTCAGTATGTGTTAGTGTGAAACAATCTTAAGTATCATTAGATTAATTCTTAGATCGACTTTTATGAATTGACGCTCTGACCTCAAATCTCACTGGATATATCTCTCTGAATCGAACTCTCTGAGAATTGGGTAAGTGTATCTCTCTAGTCTGTGTGGAGGTGAGTAAATGTAAACAAGTTCAAACGTCTCACACACTTTATAAAAAAATGACGGATACATGAAAGAAAATTGATCTCATGAAGGAATGTAAACCACTATGTTGATAATGTCGAGTTATTCACCATATAGACTTATCGCTTGCCTGAACACTTTACCAAAGGTGAAAATGTGGTTTGTGAATTGTATAAGGGGATAATGAAATGAAACGGATATGCTAGTGAGGTTTTTAAGAAGAGTGTGACACACTTTGACTAACTAATGTCTTCATCTTTTGAATTTATGATAGCATCTTTTTTTTCTTCCGTTCTATTTTTTTCTTTTTCTTTACTCATTTTTCTAAAAAAAAATCTCTTTTTTTTATTAGGGTGCATTTTTTTCTTTTCGTAACACCAATGAAGACAATCTACATTTGAAATTCTAAACACACTTTTCTAAAAAACAATGGTAATGATGGGAAATGGCATATGGATGGTATATTGGACATACATGGATAAAGGAAATATGGAAAATGAGTAAATGATAATATGATAAGGAAAAATGGTAAGTGTATGTTAAAATCGATTTAGTGCTCGGGACAAACTACAAGACACGTGTTTCTTACAACTCGAAAGTGATGTCATTCTCAGTGATTATGCCAAAATTAAAATAATAATGAGATCATGCAATGACTAAATGTAGTACTCAAAGAAAGTTTAGTCAACTTGTGACTCGGAGATACGTAAAAATCCTCAAAAAGGTGAAAACTCAAATATCACGGGTTTAAGTCGCCACTAGTGATATTTTAAGGCACTCTTAAGAATATAGTTACTCTTCAACTTTTGATTGTAAATGTGATAGTGCGAATTTTCGAGTTTAGGAATTCATAGTGCAAGTATGCCTTTAAGAGGTATTAATTAATTTATTTGTAAAAAGCATAATTTTAGGGTCGAACACATGTATTTTGAGATTTCTAAATGAGAGATAATAGACAATTCATGTCATAAAATTTTATTTTTAACTGCACAAAAAGTTTTAAATGATTTATTTCTGAATTTTTTTCAAAAGAGGTACGATTTTAATAAAGTTCCCACCCCCAAACAAAAGAGAACATCATCCTTGATGTTTAAAACTAGATATAAAAATGAAAAGCACAAGGTAAGAAAGATCTTACCATAATGAACCGCTTATGAAAATGTACCGCATGATGGAGCAAAGATAAAATCTGAAGGACAAATGCACACAAAAATATGTACAAGTCTAGAAATTATGTGAAAATCATTGGATGATGTGAAACACCACCTCCAAACAATATAAGACTCATTCTCGAAAATAATATACGACGGTCTGCCTCCCGATAGTACTAAGTTTAACGTCTTCAGCCAGACTGAACCAATCTCACCCTAAAGAGAAGATCTATGAAAGTGCAGGGCGGCATAAAAATTGGGTGATGAAAATCATCCCCAAACAAGACAGAAGCGTCAATCTTGTTAGATAAAGGCTAAAAGAAGTCAATTCACCTGTATGGAAAAGTGCATCACTCAATGCAAAGCATAGGTGGACCATGGGTAGGTGGGTATCAAATTAAGATGAAGATGGGCAAGGGTGAAGGTGAACAGGCACCGATCACGGGCCTTATTGAGCTGAAAGGTGAGGGCAACAAGGGCCCGATAAGCATGATGCTCTAATTGGATAGGGAGGAAAAATGGTTTGACAATATTGATGTGGTGGGCCTCAGATAAAGTACATGAACATTCTATAAATGGACGATGATAATGGTCGTGTCGTGACACGCCAGTGAGTTGTCGATGGAAAAAATCAACACCACAAGAAAGTGGTGTGCATAGAGTAACAAGCTCGGTGTCACGGATGGGGAGAGTAGCATGAATACTCACATGGATGTTGGGGTCGATGAAAAGTACACAAATGAGATCGTGGATCACTAGGGCGGAGGGTGGGTGTAGGTGAGGACCTAAATGCTTATATGTGAATAGTGAAAGAATAATAGCAAGGTCCGAATCAAGTGGTGGTGTGGTATTGACAGTGGGTGGGTTAGGTGGTAGAAAGGGTAGGGGTAGATGATCTGATTCGAGAGTAGGGAATACACATTCCTCATGAGGCTCAGAGTGATCCTTAAGGGCACGCGAATGAGGAGGTGTGAAAGTGAACGAGGGAGTGATCAACATATCCACCCGAAAGTCACCTTCAGAAGCGGTGGAAAAATATAACGAGGCATCCAAATTCGAGATAGATGAATCAACATTAATAACTGACTCAACGGGAGCCAAGCATGGTGGGACAAGGCCCATATCCAGAGCGATAAAAACCATCTCAGATTCAATTTAGGGACAATGGGAGGCACTCGCAGCCGGAGCTAACCTATAAGGAAGTGTTTCCTCAGGGACACACATAAAAGGATCAAAAGGTGTATACTCAGGCATAATAGTATATTCGGTTGAAGGGGAAATGTGAACCTCAATGGTGGGTTCGAGAGGGTAAGGCGGTGTAGGACCAGCCACACAGTCATTGGATATATTAACACAATTGTCAACTTGGGGCTCGAACCATGGGGTGGTCTCAACTTCGAGATTATCAGGATGATAGGGTTAGTCACACTCAAAACCAATGGCACAAGATGACACATCATCGTTCCACGCAGGTGCAACAATGGGTTGACTTGGGGTGAAATTCGAATCTTCCACACAATCAAATGCAATAAACCTTTGTTCAAGCCGTTGAAAGGCTTCATTTTGAGATTTAAGAGTGTGCTCGTGTTCGAGGAAGCACTTATGCAAGAAGCTCTCAAGAGTGGATGTGCAAGGTGGTGATGAAATTGTAGTTGGTGGAGGTGGTGGTGGATGTGGACACAACTCACTAGAAACACTAGGATGTGGAGAATATTCTTATGAAGTGTGGGGAATGGGTCCAAGTTGGTCATACACGGGAGAAGCATCTCCGTGAGAGACAAAAGGTTGATCAGCACGAGGAGCATAGTAAGGGGACTGGTAGGTATGAGGTGCACGAGGTGGAGATGATGACTATTGGAAACCGTAAGGATCCACAACATGGTGCTGGGATTCATATTGCATGGAAGGGTGATCAGGCCTCCATAAATAGTTGGGGTACTCATACCCCTCGACATTAGATATGTCGTGACAATACGCCGAGGGTGGATCCGAAACAGTGTCATACGGATACACATGTTCCATGGTGGGTTCAGGTGGAGAGAAAATAAATGGACACTCATGGGACAAGTGATCTACCAGAAATAAGTGTGTGTAAGGCGAAGCAGGGGATGGGTTGACACTCATCACCGGAGGCGGTGGAAGATGAGATGTGTGCGTGGAGCACATGTGAGTATCAATGGTGGGTGTTTGAGAGTTGAAGCCACAAAGTAATGTGGGGATGTTCGACTCGGGCTCAACGTCAAAAAATCTTCGAGAGAATGGGAAATGGCCAAAGCATTCTCATAAAGGATGTTCTTCGGCCATGACAAGAGGAATATTTTTGGATTTTTTAATATTTTTCAAAATAAAGGAAAATCTTTTTATGATTTTTGAAAATAAGAAAAGGAAAATCTTTTTGGCATTTAGAATATCGAAAAAAATCTTTTTGGGATTTTGAAACTATTTTTAAAAAGGAGGAAAATGTTTTTAGAATATTTTGGAAAAGGAGAGAAGATGGACTCGTGATTTGGACGAACGAACTAAAACCGACTATCGAAAGAATTGAATTGGACACATACGAGTAAAGAAAAAATCCTAACGAGCACGTAGCCAATTATTATCTTCAAAATGAGTGAAAGGGGTAGTCAAAATTTAATTAAGTCCGTGGGCGATAAAAATCACGGAATTTATCTTTGTGATCGCCTGTTGCAAAAATGTGTTCCTATTGGGCTAGCTAGTTGATTGATTTTAAATTTAGTGATAGCTAGGGTAGCACACAATGGATAAGCGAGTGATTCGGGAGATGAAATCCCTTCTCGTGTCAATGACTGGGTCCAGGTCTTAGGTAAATTAATTCATCAAACCATTCAATTTAAGTGCGATTCAGAAATTAAAAGCACACAGGAGCAATTAAGCACACAAAAATTGAACTCGCTTACATGAGATTCACGAGGGATAAATAAATGTACCTCCCACGGTTTTTACACACATGGGGTGAAGACCAAGTTAAGTCGACTGAGGGGAAGTTCTCCTACTTCAGTCGTCCTTGGGATTCCTACCGACCCAAAATAGAAAAGTTTCAAAAATCCTCGTCGTTGGATGCACTCTCTCTACCTTGTCCGGTTTCTCTTTTCGCTTTTTTTTAATGGAATAATTATTACAAAAATAATATGGTGTTAAAATGCTCCCCAAATAATGACAACCTCAATAATCCTATACAACTAGTGTAAGGAGGGAGAAGAAGGAAGAACTACACTAAAAAAAATTACAAGTCTTCAACTTTGTCTCCACGTCAAGAAAGCGGCAACGGCGCCATTTGATAAATGGCTTTTTGCGTGTGGTCGTTGTCTTCAAAAGTCAATCTCAAAATCTCTTGAATTACCTACAAAACGTGTCTAAAATAACTCGTATTGCGGTAAGTACAGGTATCAATCAAACTTCCAAGGTGAAACAATTAATGTGAAAACTTGAAATTAAATTAGTTTTTTGAAAAATATGGTATTAAATTTATAATTGTAACGAGAGTTAGATTATCGATTTAATTATCTCGAAATATCTCAAATTAATAAATTGAGAAATTAAAATAATTGATAATGCGGTGTACTCCCATCTCTTGACTTTATCACATATTTCACACTTGGTAGTACATTATTTTTCGTTATTTTGTCATTTCATAATTTTATGATCTATTCGTTAGTTTTCCCTTTGAAATTTTTTTAAAAAAAATAAAAAAAAGATTTTAATAATAAAATTTGAATTGCAAGTTTTCTCATTAATTGTTTCACCCTTGGAAGTTGGATCGATATCCGTACTTACCGCAATACGAGTTGTTTTAAACAAGTTTTGTAGGTACTCAAGGGAAATTTGAGATTAGATTTTAAAGACAAATACCACATGCAAAAAGCCTCCCATTTGACACTTCGTCTTTTGTGTGACTTGTTTTCTTGATTCGTCAGTCATTGCGGCCAAACTTCAAGTATCAAAATTCCCTTGAAATCACCTATAAAACTTGTGAAAAATTCAGTATCGTGGTAAATTCGGGTATCAATCCAGTTTTAGTCAAAACCGTTATCGTGAAAATTTGCAATTTTAATTTTTATAAAAATAATTTATATGTGTTTTCAATTTTTAATTTTTTTTTCGTTTTATAATTAAAAATAATTTCAAGGGAGGAAACGAATTTTTTTGCAATTAAAATGACTACGAAAAATTAAAAAGTAATCTAGTTTAGAATTTATGAGAAGAAATAAGAGGTGGTATTACACCGCGTAGTCAATTTAATTTAATGTCCTAATTTATTCAATTGAATAGTTCGAAATAATATTGAATTTAAAACTTAACTCTCGTTACAATCCTAAATTCAATTTTATCTTTTTCAGCAATTAAATCAGGAATTGTCAATACATAAAAAAAATAAGATTCATACTTGTTCTTACAAATTATCTGCTAAGATCAATTCATAAAAATATGTACGGGTCTTTGAATTGCACATAAAGAATTAATACTTGAATTTAAGAATCGGACCTATCTCTAAGTCAAATCCTAAAATCAAATATCAAATTTCAACATTAATCTATTAACTCTCGTTAAATAAATTAATCGGTGATTTTTCCCAATTTAATTAGCCTAGAACACATCAATGAACAATTTATTCAATTAAATTACTCAACATACGCGTTTCATCTCACCCCTTGAATGGGGAGTTTAGCCAGACATTATTAAAGATTCAGCACAAGCACAATTAAATAATAAGAAATTAAAGAAGAGAGAAAGAAATACGATACGCATTAATTCCTTGTGTCAACTGTGTGCATAAACACACGTCCAAACTTGTCACAAAAACTCCGCTAGATTACAAAACTATAATTAAAAACTGAACCTACATTTTTTTCTAATCCTAAACTAATTTTTTTTCCTGACTTTTTTCTACCCTCTGCGGTCTCTCTTTTTTTCTTTTTTGTCTTTTTTCTGCTCATTTTTCTATTTTTTTTTCTTTTTTCTCTTTTTTTTCTCTTTTTTATTGTGACGCATTTTTCTTTTCATAAAAAATGAAAACAATTTACTTTGACAATTATAAACACTCTTTTTCTCAAAAATGATGGTAGTGATGGGAAATGATATATGTATGGTATATAGAATGGACAAGGGAAATATGGAAAGATAATGGATGAATGATAATGTGATAGGGAAAAAGATGAGTGTATGGTAAAAAAATGGTTTAGTGCGTGGGACAAACTACAATACACATGTTTCTTACAACTCGAAAGTATTTTCATTCTCAGTGATTAAGTCAATTTTGAAAAATAATGAGACCATGCAACGAGTAACTGCGTTATTCAAAGAAAGTTGAGTGAACTCGTGACTCTGAGATACGTAAAAACCCTCAAAAAGATAAAAAGCTCAAATCTCACGGGTTTTAAGTCTGCGCTAGTGATCTTTTAAGGCTTTCTTAAGAATATAGTTACTCTTCAACTTTTGATTGTAACGTGATAGTGTAAAATTACCGAATTTAGGAATTCATAATGCAAGTACGCTTTTAAGAGGCATTATTTAATTTTATGGTAAAAACGTAATTTTAGGGTCAAACACGGGTATTCCGAGATTTCTAAAAGAGGGATGATAGACAAATCATGTGATAAAAATTTATTTTTAACTGCACAAAAAGTTTAAAATGATTTGTTTCTGAATATTTTTTAAAAGAGGTACGATTTTGATAAATTTTCCACCCCCAAACAAAAGAGAACATCATCATCGATGTTTAAAACTATATATGTAAAATAAAAAGCACAAGGGGGGAAAGATATTACCATAACCATAATGAACCACTAATGAACATGTACCGCGTGATGGAGCAGAGATGGGACCTAGAGAACAAATGCGACACAAAAATATGTACAAGTCTAGAAATCATGTGAAAATCATTGAGTGATGTGAAACACCACCCCCAAAGAGGATAAGACTCATACTCAGAAATAATATAAGATGGGTAGCCTCCTGGTAGCGCTAAGTTTATTGTCTTCAGCCAAACAGAACCAATCTCACCCTAAAGATAAGATCTATGAAAGCATGGGGCGGCAGAAAAATCGGGTGATCATAATCACCCCCAAACAAGACTGAAGCGTCAGTCTTGTTGGATAGAGGCAAAAATGTGTCAATGCAATTGTATGGCAAAGAGCATCACACTATGAAAAGCATAACTAGACCACGGGTGGGTGGGTATTAGGGTAAGGTGAAGATGGGCAAGGGTAAAGGTTAACAGGCACCGATCACAGGCCTTATTTAGAGTAAAGGTGAGGGAAACTAGGGCCCTATAAGCTTGATTCTCAAATTGTATAGATAGGAAAACTAGTTTGGCAATAGTGATGGTGTGGGCCTTAGAGAAAGTGCACGATCGTTCTATAAATGGATGATGATAATGGTCGTGCCGTGACAGATCAATAAGCTGGAGAAAATAAAAATCACCACGACAGGCAAGTGGCAAGCATGTAGGAACAAGCTTGGTGTCACGTATGGGGAGAGTAGAATGAATACTCACATGGATGGTGGGGTCGCTGAAAAGTGCACAAATGGGATCGTGGATCACTAGGGTGGTGGGTGGGTGTGGGTGAGGACCTAAATGCATAGATGTGAACAGGGAAGGTAGAATAGCAAATCAAGTGGTGGGGTGGTAGAGACCATAGGAGGGTTGTGTGGGATAAATGGTGGGGGAAGATGATCTAACTTGAGATTAGGGGACACAAACTCATTGTCAAGAGGAAAGGAAAACTCATAAGGGAGTGTGGTATCTAAAGATGGAGTGGTCAACTTTTCCACCAATGTGTCAGCATCAGTGGTGGTGGAAAAATATAACGAGTTATCCAAAGCTGAGATAGAAGAATCAACATGAATATATGACTCCATGGGAGCCAAACATGGTGGGACAGGATCCATATCCAGAGAGGTAGAAACCATCTCATATTCAATCTCAAGACAGTGGGAAACACTCGTAGCCGAAGCTAACCTATACAAAAGTGTTGCCTTAGGTACACACATAAAAGGATCAAAAGGTGTAAACTCGGGCATAATAGTAGATTCGGTTGAAGGGGAAATGGCAACCTCAATAGTGGGTTCGAAAGGGTAGGGAGGTGTAGGGTCAGCCTCATAATCAATGGAGATGTCAACACAATTGTCAACTTGGGGCCCGGACCACGGTGTGGTCTCAACTTCAAGATTCTTAGCATGATAGGGTTAGTCACACTCACAATCAGTGGCACAAGAGGAAAAATCATCGTACCACGCGGGTGCAACAATGTTTTGATTTGGGGTGAAATCCGACTTGTCCGCACACTCAAACTCATTAACCTTTGTTCAAGCCGTTTAAGTGCTTCATTTTGAGATTTAAGAGTGTGCTCGTGTTCGAGGAAGAACTTGTGCAAGAATCTCTCGAGAGCGGATGTGAAAGGTGGTGGTGAAATATCGACGGGTGGCGGTGGTGGGTGAGGTCGACACAACTCACTATAGACACCGGGATGAGGAGAATGCTCATATGAAGTGTGGGGAATGGTGTCAAGTTTGTCATACACGAGAGAAGTGTCTTCGTGAGAGAAAAAAGATTCATCAGCATGAGGAGCATAGTAAGGGTACTTATAGGGATGAGGTGCGCGAGGTTGTGATGATGATTGGTAGAAACTGTAAGGATCCACAACATGGTGTTGGGATTCATATTGCATGGAAGGGTGATTGGGCCTCCATGAATAGCTTGGGTTCTCATACTCCTTGAAATTAGATATGTCACGATAGTACGCTGAGGGTGGTTCCAAAACACTGTCATATGGATGCACATGTTCCATGGTGGGTTCAGATGGAGAGAAAATAAATGGACACTTATGGGACGAGTGATCGACAAGAAAGCAGTGTGTGCACGGTGGAGCATGGGATATGTTGATACTCAGCACCGGAGGCGGTGGAGTATGAGATGTGGGCGTGGACGACACGCGAGTATCAACGGTGGATGTTTGAGAGTTAAAGCCATGAATTAATGAATAGAAGTTCGATTCGGGTTCAACGTCAAACAAGCTTCGAGAGAATGGGAAATGGCCAAAGTATTCCCGTAAAGGACGCTCTTCGGCTATGACGAGAGGAATGTTTTTGGATTTTTAAATATTTTTCAAAAGAAAAAGAAAATACTTTTGGGATTTTTTAAAATAAGAAAAGGAAAATCTTTTTGGTATTCTGAAAAAAGGGAAGAAAATCGTTTTGTGATTTGGACTCGTGATTTGGACGAACGAACTAAAACCGACTACCGAAAGAATTGAATTGGACACATACGAGTAAAGAAAAAATCCTAACGAGAACGTAGCCAATTATTATCTACAAAATTAGTGAAAGGGATAGTCAAAATTTAATTAAGTTCGCGAGCGATAAAAATCATGGAATTTATCTTTGTGATCGCCTGTTGCAAAAATGTGTTCCTACTGGGCTAGCTAGTTGATAGATTTTAAATTTAATTATAGCTAGGGTAGCACACAGTGGATAAGAGAGTGAGTTGGGTGATAAAATCCCTTCTCGTTTCAATGATCGGGTCCAGGTCTTAGGTAAATTAATTCATCAAACCATTCAATTTAAGTGCGATGCAAAAATTAAAATCACACAGGAGCAAGTAATCACACAAAAATTGAACTCGCTTGCAGGAGATTCACGAGGGATAAAGAAATTACTTCCCACGATCTTTACACAGGTGGGTTGAAGACCTAGTTGAGTCGACCGGGGGGAAGCTCGCCTAACTTCAGTCGTCCCCGGGAGTCCTACCAATCCAAACTAGAAAAGTTTCAAAAATCCTCGTCTTTGGATGCCCTCTCTCTACCTTGTCCGGTTTCTCTTTTCGCTTTTTTTTAATGGAATAATTATTACAAATAAATCGGTGTCAAAATGCACCAAAATAAATACAAAGCTTCAAAAATCCTATACAACTAGTCTAACGAGGGAGAAGAAGCAAGAACTACACTAAAAAAATAAAAAATTACAAGTCTGAAACTTTGTCTCAACGTCAAGAAAGCGGCAACGGCGCCATTTGATAAGAGGCTTTTTGCCTATGGCCGTTGTCTTTAAAAGTCAATCTCAAAATTCCCTAGAGTACCTACAAAACTTGTTTAAAACAACTCGTATTGCGGTAAGTACGGATATCAATCCATCTTCCAAGGGTGAAACAATTAATGTGAAAACTTGCAATTCAAATTTTATTATTAAAGTCTTTTTTTCTTTTTTTTTTTAAAACAACTTCAAGGGAAAATTAACTAATAAATGATAAAAATTATGAAATGACTAAATAATGAAAAATAATGTGCAATCGAGTGTGATAAATGTGAGAAAGTTAAGAGATGGGATTACATCGCATCATCAATTGTTTTAATTTCTCAATTTATTAATTTGAAATATTTCGAGATAATATTAAATCGATAATCTAACTCTCTTTACAATTATCAATTTAATAATATCTTTTTCAGAAAACTAATTTAAAAATGTCACACGATGAAAATTAAAGAACTATATTATTTTCAATAAAATATCCCGCAACAATCAATTTAATAAAAACAATATGAATTCCCAAATTTCAACACAAAACTAATATTCAAATTTCGAAAAAAACCTATCTCTAGTTCGATTCCTAAATTAAAACATTAATTTGTACAAATAATTTACTAACTCTCGTTACATAAATTAATTAGTGATAATTAAAAATTAATTTTTCTAGAATTATAACAATTAATGAATTTACTTAATTAATATAATATCTTACACAGTGCATCTCACCCCTTGAACAGAGTGTTCAGACAAACATTCTCATGTGCGCATAAACAACAATCAATAATATGTCAAGAAGGATATAAATTGAAAAGATAAGGAAGAAATACGATACGCAATTTTTTCCACGAATATGTCCTAAAATGCGCCTTGACATGCGTCAACTTCTTCATTATTTTCATCACTTGATTACAAAAATAAAAATAAAAACTAAACCAAAAATTTATTCTAGCAGTAAACTATTTTTTTTATTTTTCTGAAATTTTTTTTAACCTAAACTGTAAATAATATACAGTGTTTCTTTCTCTCTGCAGTCTCTTTTTGTGCGTGTTTTATATGAGAGTCCTCCTTTTATGAGTTGTCTTCCCTTCTTTTTATTAGCCTCAACTTGGTTTTATTGATAAGATATACTTGGGATTTTTTTTAGCCCAAGCCAAAGGGACATTTAGAAGGGTTTTGAGTTCTTATTTTTTTGGCTTTGAGTTTGTGTTTTTGGCAGATACGATTTTTTTTAGCTTTGTGGGTTTGAGATTTGGTTGTAGAAATGGGTAATGGGTTTTGAAATGGGTGGGTTGGTTTGGATATGGGGGTGTAATGGATCCGGGTTGTGGCGGGTTCTTTTGTGGGTTTTGATTTGGTTCACATGGTCTCAAAGCGGGTTGAGACCGGGTTTGTGGGTGTTAGGTTAACTCGGGTATGGAAGTTGGGTTAACGATTTTGGCAATAGGTTTCGATTCGGGTTCGAATTTCAGAATTGGGTTACCGAGTTTGAGGCAACCTCGGGTTGGTCAGAGTTTAGGCAGAAGAGGAACCGGGTTGGAAATGGTAGGTAGTTTCTGCCGTGTTGGAGGTTGAGCCGCTGGGTTTGGGGTAGGGATCACCAGCGGGTTTCGGGTTTGCTAGAAAAGGTGGGTTGCATTTGTGGATGGGTATAGGAGGGTTAATGGTGAACGAAATGGGTGTGAGGTGAAAGAGTGAGAAGGTGGGTGTTATTGTGTTAATGGAGTAGGAGAGAGAGTGAGGTTGGGGAAGAAGATGATGGGGGTGGAGAGGGTTTATGTGTGGTAGGATGTATGGTAGTTAGGATGTGAGTGGTGTGTTGTTTGGGTGTTGTGAAGGTGTATGGGAAAAAGAGTGAGGGTGAGGATAGGTGGGTGGGTGAGTGTGTTTGTACCTTAAAAAAAAAAAAACCTAACTAATTAAAAATAAAACTAAAAAGCTAATAATTAAAATCAACTAAAAAAATAAAATCCTAATCTCTAAAAAAATTGAAAAAAATAAAAACAAAAGTCCTAAAAAAATGTAAAATCTAATAAAACTAAAAATAACTTCCTAAAAACAAATCCTAATAAAATAAAATAAAATAAAGTGAAATAAAGTCTAAAAATTAAAAACTAAAAAATCAAAATTAAAGTAAAACTACACTAAATAAAAAGAAATAGAAAAATAGAAAATAGATCCTAAAAATTCTAAATAAAACTAAAATAAAACCAACTCAAAAAAAAAAAAAAAAAATTGATAAAAGTACTAACTTGATACACACAAGGCTCGGGGAATGGTTTGGACTTGGTGTAGGCTTAGGTTTGGTTCGGGGACAGGGTTCGAAACATCAAAAATGATCTCGACAAGCTCAAATAGGACTTCGGACTTCTCGGTGCTTTCATTTCTTCGCTTCAGGCTTTTGACCGCTACTGTGTCCCAATTATGCTGATTTAGCACTATTTGTACTGCAACTACATATTACGAACATAAGGCCATTTTTATTAAAAACGAGCGACTAAAATGCATCTATTTGGGGTATAAAATATACACTTTTGGGTGTTTATCAGGAGGTGAGAATACTCCCCAGCCGAATGGATCACGCACATACCTACACTCCTATTAAACCGTCGAAACTATTATTCACACCGATAGAACGTGTCCAAGGTCCTATGCTCAAGGTATGAATCTAAAATCCCTCCAAATGGGCTCATCGGGATAAGATCGACCATAACGTAAAACCTCCACCCCGATAGAAAACAACGTAGGTATGTCATACACAATACAAATTATAATATAGGTATTCACCCCACCTATATAATATCAATAAGGTATTCGCACAACCATATGATAATTCCAAACATAGTATATTTTTCTCTCTAATATCCTACGTATTTATAGATTATGACTTTACTTTTTAAAATATATTCCTGAGATTTTCCAACACTCGGAAGATATCAATTTTTCCTCAAATAAGTTTAGTAGGTAATTATCTACACCCTACTAGCCTATGTCATCCCAATTCTTGAATTTTTGCGAATTAATATTATCCTCGATTGGATTTATTCTTCGATAATCTTTAATTTGATTTTTAACCCATTATTTTATTTTCAAGGATCAATCCCACACATATATATTTCCCAGGCTTTAATCATCACCCTACTGACCTTCCCTAAGTCCCATTACGCTCAATTTAATTAACACTGAGCATCCTTAAAGTTTGGGATTTAATCAAATATTAAAAAGGGAAACAAATCACATTTTTTGGGATCATCGATCGATGATCGATCAAGCATATATCGGCCTACATTTTCTGCATATTTTGCCTACAGGTTTAACCATTTCTTTTCATCAAATCTTCTATATTATGATCCCAAAATTCATATAGTTTATTCCAGATGATATAGCAATACATATAAACGATCTCCAATAATTAAACAACCTAAAATCATCAAGAGGTTTGGATTAAAACATATTATTTCTAAAAGATTTTGAAAATCTCATATTTTATCATTTCTCCAAGAACAACTCTTAAACTCAAATTTTCTTCATCAAATGATTCCAAATTCCTGGATTAACATCTATAATCAAAATTAGATTAATCCTACATATTTCTCATTTCCAGAAATCAATTAAAATCACCATATTTTATCTTTGAATCATGCAACTTCTCAGAATTGTACAAGTATCCTAACATGGACAATATATATGATAAGTTTGCAAAGGTTAAATCACTTGCCTTTAGATTGTAGGTCTGAACCATTGGGGATGATAGTCTACTGGTGGTCCTCCCCTTTTTCCTGCCAACTTTCGGTGGCGGTGGTGGTGTAGGATGTCCATTGGCCTCTTGGCTTCCCAGAGGTGTCTCTTCCTTTCCTAGAAAAGCCTCTCCTCTCCTCACAGACTTGTCTCTTGATTTTTTGTGAATGAACCTTTATGTGATAAACTCTACACTTATATAAGATGACTCCAAAATTCATAAGTACTATTCACATAGTTTGGCAAATGACCAAAATACCCCTCTGGGGTGTTTATTCAGTTCCAAAGTGCCCCGAGACCCAAATCAAACACCTAAGTTGATTTTTTTATTATTTAAACCCTTTTGGACACTTTGGCCCAGTCAAAACGACCATTTGGATGACATAAAAATAATTTACTTTTCATTCCATTTAAATTTAGTCCCAACACGACTCACGCGCGCGTCCTGACTTAATTCCCGTAATTGTCGTATTTATCACTTGCAAAAAATTTATTAAATCATAATCATATGTAAAGTCATAATCATATATTACTTTTAATCACTAATTAATATTCATATAAATCACATATTACTTTATCCCCGAGTAATATTTAAATCCGGATTAATTTTAAATATTTTTCACAATTAATCCTAAATAATCCCATTTTAAAAATCATTAAAATTACGGGGTATTACAAAATAATGATATGGCTACCTCACCTGCCTAAATCTTGTGTTTTAAACATAAATCCCAAAATTAGGTTATCCGGCTACATCAAAATGACCCAAAGGCCCCTACATGAGTCCGGGCTAGTCTAAAAAGTCCCCTGGAACCCAATTACTATCCACATGTACTTTTTTGTTACTATTTTGATCTATTCAGAACCAATCCTGCACTCAAAATCTCCAGATGAGTCACTATACATAAATTTTCAATCTTAACCTTAATATATAATATAGTCTACTCATAAGCCCCACTTGACATATCATCAAAAATCTCATCGTTCTCACTCACAACAACGTATTAACAATCCACCGCATTTTATTTAGTATACACACTTCATACATTGAATTGTAAACTCCATGATTACAATCTTATTTAATTGTATATAAATTGGTAGTTGAACATTACCCAACATAGGCCCCAAATGGCCCTATGAGAGACACGAACACCGCGCACGAGACCAATGTAACTTGTAGGAACTAACGGCATAGTCACAAGACTCCCAGTTTCATAATATGAAGATAATTTGAAAATATCTGTACTTAGGCCTAAAAACATGCCATTGGAGGGGGGAAATCAAAAACAACTCCCAAACGGCCCCGTAAGAGAGATGGACACCTCGCACGAGGCCAATGTAACTTATAAGAACTGATGGCGTAGCCACGGGACTCCTGATTTGAGAATATGACGATAATTCTCAAATATCTAGAATTGGTCTTAAAAACATGTTGTCAAAGGGCAAAAATACAAAACAACCCTGTAAGAGGCATGATCACCTCGCACGGGACAAATGTAACCCGTAGGAACTAACTGCGTAGTTACGAGATCCAAATTTAAGAACATGATGATAATTTTCAAATATCTAGACTTAAAATTAAAAACATTTTGTTAGAGGGCAAAAACCCAAAATAGCCACCAAATGGCACCGTAAGAGGCACGAACACCTCGCACGGGATCAATGTAACTGGTAAAAACTGACTGCATAGTCACGGTACTCCAGGTTTTACAATATGATGATAATTTAAAATCTGAAGACTTAGGATTTCAAACATGCTATTAAAGGGTGAAAATGCAAAATAGCCCCATAAGAGGCAAAAACGCCACAAACGTGACCAATGTAACTCGAAGGAATTGACAAAAAAAGTCACGAGACTCACGACTTGACAATATGATGATAATTTGCAAATCTCAAGACTTAAGCTTAAAAACATGCCTTTAATGGGTGAAAACCCAAAACAACCCCAAACAGCCTTGTAAGATACACGAACACCTCGCACGGGACCAATATAAATTATAGGAACTGACCTCGTAGTTATAGGACTAACGATTTGAGAATATGATGATAATTTTGAAATATCTTTACTTAAGTTTAAAAACATATTGTTAGAGGGAGAAAACCCAATACATCTCACAAACGGTCACGTGAGAGACACGAACACCTCGCACAGGACCAATGTAAATCGTAGGAACTAATCACACAGTTATGGGACTCTCAATTTAAGAATATGATAATAATTTGTAAATATCTAGACTTAAGTTTAAAAATATGTCTTTAGAGGGCAAAAACCATAAATAGCACTTAAATGCCCCCGTAGGAGGCAAGAACACCTCGCATGGGACCAATATAACTCGTTGGAACTGTCTGCATAGTCATGGGACTCTTGATTTGAGAATATGATGATAATTTAGAATTATCTAAATTCGGACTTAAAAACATGTCACTAAAGGGTGAAAATACAAAACAGCCCCCAAACGGTCCCATAAGAGCCATGAACACCATGAATGGGACCAATATAACTCATAGGAATGGACCGAATAGTTATTGGACTCTTCGTTGGAGAATGTGATGATAATTTGTAAATATCTAGACTTATTCTTAATAACATGTCGTTAGTGGGCAAAAGCCCTAAACAGTCCCCAAATGGCCCTATAAGAGGCGCAAACACCTCGCACGGGACCAATGTAACACATAGTAACTGAACGCATAGCCACGGGACTCCCTACTTGAGAGTATCACAATAATTTTCAAAATCTGAAGTTAGGATTAAAAACATGTTGTTAAACGGAAACATGCAAAACAATCCCTAAACGGCACCGTAAGTGTCCCGAACACCTAGTACGGGACCAATATGTAACTCATAGGAACTGACCACAAAGTTACAGGACTCCCAATTTTAAAATATCTAGACCTGCGTTTAAAAACATGCCTTAAATGGGAGAAACCCAAAATAGCCCCCAAATAGCCCCACGAGATACATGAACATCTCGCACGAGATTAGTGTAACTCGTAGGGACTAAACGCATAGTTATGGGACTCTCGGTTTGAGAACATGATAATAATTTAGAATTATTTAAAATTAGTCTTAAAAACATGTCGCTAAAGGGCGATGCAAAACAACCATTAAACGACCCCGTTAAAGGCACGAATACCTCGGACGGGATCAATGTAACTCGTAGTAACTGACCGCGCAGTTATAGGAATCCATTTTGAGAATATGATGATAATTTGGAAATATTTGGACTTAGGTTTAAAAATATTTCGTCGGAAGGAGAAGATCCAAAATGGACCCCAAATGGACCCGTAAGAGGCACGAAACCTCGCACAGGACTAATGTAACTCGTACGAATTGACCTCGTAGTCACGGAACTCCCAGTTTGAGAATATGATGATAATTTTCAAATCTCAAGACTTAATATTTAAAACATGCCTTTAACAGGTGATAATACAAAACTTCCCCCAATCGGCCGCATGAGGGACACGAACACTTGCACGGGACCAATGTAACTCATAAAAATTGACCGCATAGTTATGGCACTCCTGATTTGAGAATATGATAATAATTTGGAAATATCTAGACTTAGGGTTAAAAACATGCTGTTAGAGGTCGAAAATCCAAAATAACCCCCAAATGGCCCCGTGAGAGGCATGAACACGTCTCACGGGACCAATGTAACTCGTAGGAACTGAACGCGTAGTCATGAGACGCCTAGTTATAGAATATGATGATAATTTTTCAATATCTAGACTTGGACTTAAAAACATGTTGTTAAAGGACAAAAATGCAAACAGTCCCCAAACAGCCCCATAAGAGGCGCGAATACCTCAAACGGGACCAATGTAACTCGAAGGAATTGACTGCAAAGTCACGGGACTCACGACTTGAGAATATGATGATAATTTGCAAATATCAAGACTTAGGCTTAAAAATATGACTTTAATGGGTGAAAACCAAAGATAACCCCAAAAAACCTTATAAGATAAGCGAACACCTCGCATGGGACCAATGTAATTTGTAGGAGCTAACCTCGTAGTTACTGGACTCCCGATTTGAGAATAGGATGATAATTTTTAAATATCTTTAGTTAAGTTTAAAAACATGTTGTTAGAGGGCGAAAACCGAATACATCTCACAAATGGCCACGTGAGGGACACGAACACCTCACACGGGACAAATGTAACTCATAGTTTCTAATCACGTAGTTATGGGACTCTCAGTTTAATAATATGATTATAATTTGGAAATATCTACACTTAGGTTTGAAAATATGCCGTTAGAGGGCAAAAAAATAAAATATCACCTAAACACCCCTGCAAGAGGCAAGAACACCTCGCACGGGACCAATGTAACTCGTAGGAACTAACTGCACAATTACTGGACTCCCAATTTCAGAATATGATGATAATTTGGAAATAACTATATTCGGGGTTAAAAACATGTCATTAAAGGGCAAAAATGCAAAACATCCCCCAAGCGGTCCCGTAAGAGCCACGAACACCTTGCATTGGACAAATATAACTCGTACGAATTGATCGCATAGTTAAGGGACTCTCGATTTGAGAATATGATAATAGTTTGTAAATATCTAGACTTAGTCTTAAAAATATATCGTTAGAGGGAAAAAACCCTAAACAACGCCCGTAAGAGGTGCGAACACCTCGCACAGGACCAATGTAACTCATAGGAATTGAACGCATGGCCATGGGACTCCCTATTTGAGAGTATGGCGATAATTTTTACATATATAGAGTTAGGATTAAAAACATGTTGTTAGAGGGCAAAATGCAAAAAAAATCCCTAAACGGCGCTGTAAGAGGCCCGAACACCTCACACGAGACCAATGTAAGTCGTAAGAACTGACCATGAAGTTACGAAACTCCCAATTTTAGAATATGAAGATAATTTTAAAATATCTCGACTTACGCTTAAAAATATACCTTTAATGGGTGAAACCCAAAATAGCCCCCAAACAGAGCCATAAATTACACGAACACCTCCCACGAACTAGTGTAACTCGTAGGAACTAAACGCATAGTGATGGGGCTCCCAAATTGAGAACAAGATAATAATTTTGAATTATCTATAATTAGTCTTAAAAACATGTCATTAAAGGAAGATAATGCAAAACAGCCATTGAACGGCCCAGTTAGAGGCACGAAAATACCGCACAGGATCAATGTAACTTGTAGGAACTGACCGCGCAGTTATAGGACTTCCATTTTGAGAATATGATGATAATTTGGAAATATCTGGACTTAGGTTTAAAAAAATGTCGTTACAGGAAGAAAATCCAAAATGGCCCCATAAAAGGCACAAACCCCTTGCATGGGACTAATATAACTCGTATGAACTTACCACGTAGTCACGGAACTCCTGGTTTGAGAATATGATGATAATTTGCAAATCTCAAGAATTAGAATTTAAAACATACCTTTAACAGGTGACAACACAAAACAGTCCCAAATATCCACGGAATAGACACGAATGCCTGGCATGGGACCAATGTAACTCGTAGGAACGGACCATATAGCCTGTAACACCTTGGTCTGGATTTATGGGTTACTAGAGGTCAACCCAGCCCGACGCGAGTGTTATGTGTGACGTCTAATGAAACAACCTACATAATTTTACTAGTCGTGTTTTATTTATTAACATTTCACTTATTTAGCATGCAATTTCCATTTCAAGCAAGCTACGTGAGGGACCCGTTGGAAGCATCCCCGAAATCTATGCATACAGAGCTAACAATGTAAAATAAAAAGAATACTTACCTGTACAATGCTCTCAAAATAAGGAACTGAACCTAACCTGTCGTAACAAAGACGAGGGAGTAATCCAAATGCCCAGTGGAAATTACAACAATGCAATATTGAATCGAGCGACAGAAAGGATACTCTAACACGTTATATCGACATGCACATGCAACTACCTTATATATACTCACACACACTCAAATTCATGAAACCATTTTTATTCCAAAACGTTACTTATCCCAATTAATTTACATTCATCGTATAAAAGAAATCCCATTTTACTTCACTTGACAATTATTCCTTGATTTAACACACCCACTTAAATACTCAAAACAAATACACCTTGCTTAATAAAAACTCATGTCTTTCCTCGAAATTAGCCCTTTATTCATACCAATTCACATTAGTATTTTCACTGAAAATCACCCTTTCAACACACGCAAACACTGTGCTAGAAAATACTTATTTTTCCTTTGAAAACCTTTCATAAATGCACCATTGTCTTAATAATGGGTTAAACCTCTTTAGGTTGCTTATCTACCCATTTAATCCCTTCCCTTTACCATTCCTTTACCTTATGGACATTAATCAATTTTTACATTTCTTGTCCACTTTATCCTTTACCAGAACATTTATTTATTCATTAAAGTTGGGTTGTCTTTCCATATATTTACCACATAACCCATTTCTTGATATGTTCCATTTTCATTATCTTTCTCTCATAATCTTCCAATATTTTCATACTTTAATGGGCTCCACACCACCGGCTATGCTACCATATGCTTTGGCCAGTGATCTTGGGTCTTTCACCCCAAGGCTCCGAGCCCTCTTTAACTATCCCAGTGTCATTCAAGTCCATAGTAATGTGTTTTAATATTTTACAAATGTCCACATTATTCTACATTTTCCTTTTTCCCGGCCGAAGCCAAAATCCGGAGTTTCAACCCAACTTGTGTTACACTTTAAAATCACCATTTCTTATCATTTTTACTCTAGCGTTGATTTTCTCCCAAAAATCATCTTCAATTAGGACCATTTGGTTTAACACCTTTTCCAATATTTTTATTCCATAAAAATATTCCAATTTAAGTAAAATTACCATTTTACCCATTTATTTTCAAACTTGTCTTTTACTCCATTTTCATAAATGTTATTTCCCCAAAACACCATTAAGTTACTCACACTAACCTCTTAAGTGTTTTAACACATTAACGCTTATTTAACATTTAGAGTAACATTCTTATCAAGCTGAAAATTTCTTTATTTCATTACTTTCCTTTTCAATAAATCATTGAACATCTAAGACTACTTTATAAGAAAATTACCATTTTCTTTATTAATACATGTAATCTTGAAACCTTACACTTTTCACATTTTCAACACCCTTTTGGCACACCTTAAGAGCAGAAATTTCTATGTTCTTTATTCCAAGTTACAACTCATTAAAAACCCCATTAAACTTGTTTAGGTGCTTATCCTCAAAATACAGTAAGATTACATGCATGGTGAAAATGAGTTTAAGTCTAAAATCCAAGAAAATGACCTTAACACATGATTTATTCAATAAATCCCGTAATACTTGCAAAAACACACATTTCAAGACTAGAGGACATTTTTATTCTTCAAAACTTAAAAAGATGTCCAACTTCATAAAATCTTCATTTATGCAAGAAACTTTAAAACATAGTTCACCCAGAATATCTTTAGCAAGATAAATATCATTTTTAAAAGGTTTTATTCCATAAAATATTTAATACCAAACTTCTTAAAATACAACATTGAGAAGAGTGCGCTTGCGTTCAAATAAGGAAGTTATTTAATTAAACTCAGTTTTTATCAATTAAGTCCTAAACATGCATCTAGGTGTGATTGATGATGATAAAATCAAGCAAGAACATTCAAACACACACAAATGAGGAAAAATTCCCCAAAGGGGTAAACCTTTTTATTTTCACTATAATTTTGCAAGAAAACAGCTTACACGGATTACAATGAAAATATGTGACACAGAAATACTCTCGGGTGTCGGTTCTGATGTCGTCGGCTGGAACTATCCCTTTCCAATAAGGCAGCAATGAAGAATAGAACGGCTTCCTCACAAATTACTCCAAATGAGTAAATGATCCTCTTGAAGGTTCAAAGATTCACACACATATATGGGAATGATTTTGTGAATCAAAAAGGTTTAGAAAACGTTAGCAGAATTTTGAGATTGCAGAAAGACTTGAAAATCGTGTAGAAGAAGAAAAGATATTTATACGAAAATCGAGGCAGTGGATCATTCGAACGAGATAGCCATGTCTCTGGAACGAAGGACAAATGTCATTCGAACGAGATCATGCGACATGCCAATCTCACGTGAACGACATTCAAAGTCGTTTGAGCGAGCTCGTCGTTCAAGGCACTTCGCTTCTACACTTAGAAAAAATTCTGCTTTTGATAAAAAATTAATCCAGACTTTAAAAATAATTTTCTAAAAAATTTCCCAAATATTAAAGCTCCAATAAACCATTTTACCGATAAAGTGTAGTGGAGTAGTGGGAATGAGATGAGTAGCATGTCGCATGAAGCATGATGCACGTGAAGATAATGGATGCATTGAATTCGAATAAAGGACGTCGAGGTTGATCGTGTTGACGTGCCGAATGTAGCGATATCAGATATACAAACTGTGATCTAGGAGAAAATAAAAAATTCCTAGATTCTACCTCGGACATTTATAAAATTACGTCCTTACAAATCTCCCCCTATGTCTATGCCGGTAAATACATAAAAAATCCGAATTATGCAATCAAATGACATACAAGATAATATTCCCATTAAACCCTCAAACTTAGAATACTAAATGACATGTCTTCCAAATCTTCAGTTCTTGAGAAACTTCCAAAGCTTTTCTCATCAGGGTGTGCAATCCAATAATGAACAATGTTGTACCTACACACATGAGATAAAGCAAATACCCGTGACAAACAACAGTTTGAAATATAATGATATGCAAAAATTGATGATCAATTAAGCTTAATCAAATCATTCATAAATCAACCAAACACCAAAACAATTATCCCTCATAATTCTTCTCCCCCTTTTTATGATGTCCCCAAATAGACAGAAATGAGAAGCATAAATGAATGCATATGGAGAATGACATACGGGAATAAACTGGTATTTTTATATTTTTCAAATTTTTTTACAAATAGTATACAACAAAGAATCACACCATGAAAGAACATACAAACAACCAAGTCGATGATAGCGTAAATGCAGGGGTGTGATCAAATTCGACAGGAAAACCAATGCATACAAACATGACATATGTGCACGATGAATATCGGATACTCCTAACGAATGAACTCAAACTCTTCCTTTGGTGTAAAAAAAAGGTGGTACTATGAGACATCGACTCAATCAATTCAACAAATCAAAGTTCAAAGTGATTTCCACACCAATAATGTCCAAAACTATTTCATGCTTTTTCAGGACTTTCAAGGAAGTGCAAACCCGTTTATAGTCTCCAACCAAACTCCCTCAGATATATATTTTGAATAGAGGCATTCTAAATTATCAAACTTTGAAGAATTGATGGTGAAACCTAATGGCCCATATTTGGCATATATTGTTTTGTATTGCCTTTAATTGTTTTCGGGCTCTTTTAACCTCTTTGGACCCCGGATAATAAAATTCCTCAATTTTTTAGGTCCTTTTTAACGGTGGCTTAAAATCGCAAAGGCTAAATGAACCTTTCACAGCCCTTTCCCGTTTTCAAATAAACACACAGTCTCACCAAAACGATTTTACATGCATTCCAATCTTGTCAAATTTTATCGCAGATGGTTAGTTGTATAGACAGAATTGAGATGAAAGCACTCAAGCCAATATGTGATAGACAAGTAAAATAATCAAATAAAGTCGTGCATATTTGCAATAAAGGACATAGGAGTCAAACATATAGAAAGATATCACTAATCACATCTCAAAGACTCCAATCAATGTAAAGCACATGGATGAAATGATGTAGCGTCTCAAATCTCTATCAAACAGTCACATGGATAAATGGAATGAGATTGTGACTCGGCTATTTTAAATGCTCATCCATAAAAGGTGCAAATAAAATACAAAAATCCTTTTTTTGCTTTTCTAAAATTTTTATAAAACGAAAATCTTTTTGGATTTTTTTAAAAAAAAATAAATACTACAAATTAATGGTACATGCTAGCAATAGGCAAAAGAGACATCATGAAAACCACCCTATGCTAGCAAACATGTCAAGATCTCAACCGGGAAGAGTGGTGGAGTTTTCCCAAGATGGTGACATCTTTTGGACCAACTCCATAAGATCATGTGTGGTCTTGATCAAAAACTTCACTTGCTCGCGAATGTGTGCAATCTCTCTATCATTATGTGCAAGCAAGGTATCATGAGTGGGTGTATGTGCATGAATGTGTGAAGTGGAATGATGTGACACAAAACCCAACTTAGAACAAAACTCGCTAAGATGTCCTCGTTTCTTGGAGTGGGAGCAAACATAAACCGGTCTAGGAACTTATTTATCAAAAATTTTGGGGTGAACTATCCTAAACAGACACCCATGAGAATCACTCACCAAAGTGGAGATAGGATCGAGCGCATTAGAAGTAGAAAATGCATCGTCGTGACCTTTTCAAATATTCTCACCATTTTTCAAACCGGGATAGGGAACCATCTTATCAACCTTCTCAGATGCGTTCTCTAATGAGACTTGGACCTCCCGTGTTTGTATGAGATCATCCTCAAGATGGGATACACGTGTCGTCAGACTAGACACCGTGTTGGTCAAGTCACATTTGTCCCTTTTTAGCTCAACATTCTCTTCCTTCAAGTCACAAATCCAAAGACCTAGAATTCTATTTGAACTTTTTATTTCCATGGTCTCGATAAACAACTTTCTAAAGGCTTTTTGGATCACACTTTCATCACCCTTATCATCATCACTATCGCTTAGGGTAGCGGGCATGGCAACTTTCTTGTCCTCTCTCCTAAGTCTGGTGGGACACTCAAATTTCTTGTGCCCTGTCCCATCACACTCAAAACATCTTATTTTTTCAAGGTTTTCCTTTCTCTCTTTTTCTTTCTCACAAAAATTTTCTCTCTCTCTAAACAATCTTAACTCTTTTTCTAAAGCGGTGATTCTAAGAACTAACACTTTGTTATGTTTTTTCGTCTCAAATGACTCAGAATATAACTCAGCGTAGGCGCGTTGAAGATCACTCTCGCTCTCACTTGTGTCATCCTCCCCCTCACTCACATCTATCTCACTGTCGATGTGTCCCTGTGAAGCAGCATCCTCATCTTCGTGAGGAGCACTAGAAGTACTCACATGACTAGCCATGAATGCGGTGAATTTACACTCTTGTGGTGACTCGTCTCCAGAATCCACCGACTCGACCTCACTGTCGTCACTAAGGGTAGCATTAAGGATAGATTTGACCTTTTCTCTGTTCAGCCTAGTAGCACACTCAAAAGCTCTATGACCCCTACCGTTGCACTCAAAGCATCTCTCACTTTCTTTTTTAGGAGGATCCTTAAAATATTTTTCATTTTTCTTTTCAAACTTATTTTTCTCAAACTTCTTTTTATCTTTTAAATTACCATTTTCTTGAATTTGAGAATTCTCTTGAAATTTTTAGCAAATAGGACCAAATCATCTAAGTCAAAATCACACTCAGAATCTGACATATTTGTCTCTCTTTTTCTAGATGACTCTCCCCTCTTTCTTGCCGACCCCTCACTCTTTATTTCTTGGGCATTAAGTGCAATTCCCTTATCTTTAGACTTAACAGATTTAGGAAACATATCAATTTCATACGTTTGCAAGTCTCCTACAAGTTCTTCCAATTTAAGCATATTTAAATTACCCTTAGAATTTAAAACAGTGACTTAGTGATCTAAGAATCTTTTTAACAACTCTAGCATTAGGAATGTGTTCACTAAGCTAGTGTTAACAATATCAGACAGTCTAGCATAAAATTCATCAAAACATTCAGATTCAAGCATGGTGATTGTTTCAAATTGAGTTGTTAAATTTTGCAGTTTAGACTCTTTCACAGCATTAGTACCTTCATGGGTAAGTTGCAAAATATCTCATGATTCTTTTGACGTGGTGCACGTCATTATGCGTTTGAACTCATTAGGAGTGACAGACCCAGAAATTGCACTTAAACCCTTAGAATTAAAAGATGACCATTTAAATTCTTCTTCAGTCCATGTAGTAACAGGTTTTAAATTTGTCACGTTTTCAAGAGTGACGGAGGAAGGTGCCCACCCTCATTCAACCAAAATCCAGACACGTTCATTAATGGATTTTAATGAAGATCTCATGCGGGCTTTCCAGTATGCATAGTTTGTCCCGTCAAAAACTGGCATTTTATTATATAACTTCTCCATTATGAACACACTCGTTTTCAAAAATCCATTTTTTCATAAAATTAATATCTAAGAAAAATTTTACGGAAAATTACACAGTAAAATTGTGTAACTGGCTCAGATACCAATTTGAGAAGAGTGTGCTTGCGTTCATATAAGGAAGTTATTTAATTAAACTCAGTTTTTATCAATTAAGTCCTAAACATGCATCTAGGTGTGATTGATGATGATAAAATCAAGCAAGAACATTCAAACACACACAAATGAGGAAAAATCCCCCAAAGGGGTAAAACCTTTTATTTTCACTATAATTTTGTAAGAAAATGGCTTACATGGATTACAATGAAAATATGTGACACAAAAATACCCTCGGGTGTCGGTTCTGATGTCGTCGGCTGGAACTATCCCTTTCCAGTAGGGCAGCAATGAAGAAGAGAACGGCTTCCTCACAAATTACTCCAAATGAGTAAATGATCCTCTTGAAGGTTTAAAGATTCACACACATATATGAGAATGGTTTTGTGAATCAAAAGGGTTTAGAAAACCTTAAAAAGATGAAGTCTTATTCTGGACTGTTTTCACAGAATTTTGAGATTGCAGAAAGACTTGAAAATTGTGTAGAAGGAGGACAAATATTTATACAAAAATCGAGGCAGTGGCTCGTTCGAACGAGATAGACATGTCGCTCGAACGAAGGACAGATGTCGTTCGAACGAGATCGTGTGACATTCCTATCTCGCGCGAACGACATTCAAAGTTGTTTGAGTGAGCTCGTCATTCAAGGCACTTCGCTTCTACACTTAGAAAAAATTCTGCTTTTGGTAAAAATTTAATCCAGACTTCAAAAATAATTTTTTAAAAAATTTCCCAAATATTTATGCAAATATTAAAGCTCCAATAAACCATTTTACTGATAAAGTGTAGTGGAGTAGTGGGAATGAGCTGAGCAGCACGTCGCATGAAGCATGATGCACGTGAAGATAATGGATGCATTGAATTCGGATAAAGACCGTCGAGGTTGATCGTGTTGACGTGCCGAATGTAGCGGTATCAGACATACAAACTGTGATCTAGGAGAAAACAGAAAATTCCTAGATTCTACCCCGGACATTTATAAAATTATGTCCGTACAAACATTTATTCAACATTCTTAAATCATAGTATATTGCTCAAAACCATTGAAATCATTTATAAACCATTTGCAGAAAATCTTAAGAAGTCATTTTCTTACTCATATATGAATTCTACTCTAACATTTCTAGTTACGGGACTACTAAGGTAAAAAATAGAGTCTCAAACTAAGAGTAAAGTTTTATCACCTCAAATGGAGATCCAAAAATGGTTGGATGAAAAAGAAGGTGATGGCAGCCCCCCACCTCCTAAGGTGGCTTCAAGGAGGTGTCATACCCCACGTAATTCTGGCATCGGCTGCCACCAAAACTATGCCGGGCGTGAGTAAATAAAATACCATTATTGGCATGAGATAGATATGAGACATAATAAAATAAATCCATAAGATAAATATTTGAATCTATCCCAAATAATAATAGCAACTGAACGATAGAAGATCCATCATATGCTAAAACTTCGAATAAGTTCAATCTCCAAAATGATTTAATTAAAACTGAGTAATAATCAACTGTGAATAATCCAACTAAAATACTCTAACAAATTTTTAACCGAATGCCCGATAAAACCCAAATGAAGTCTCATAATTAATTATGAATGAAAAGAAAGTCTAACTAAATAAAGCGATAAAAAGTATAAACTCCAACTGCACCTCCAAACGATATTCAATAAATCCAATGCAGATACTCCAGCACTAATGCCTGAAAAAGTTAGTCAACGCACGAGGTCAGAGCCTTGAGCATGAATACACACTACTCCCCTCAAATAGGATCCGTGAATCCAGACAATAGCATTATACACAATAAATATCACAATAGAATATTTTAATTACGAATATAATTAAACACAATAAGGATAAATAACTAACCACACCTCAAAGATTCTGATAAAAATACACCAATATCATTTTAATCATCCCACAGCCCCAAAGCGTTAATTTAATTAAATCAAAATAAATTTATTATAGTTCTCACTTCTTATTATGGTGGTCCTCCCACCACGGGTGGTAATCCACCAAAGTGTCACACTTCCCCTTATCAATAGCCAGTCGAATCCATTTAAGCTGTCGATCCTCCGCATATGGCAAGGTTCCACACACGACACGATATAAATTGCCTAAGCTAACCCATTTAAATTGTCGGTCCCTAACACATTATGTCGCCACAAATTTTAATACCCATTTTTGTCTTAGGCATTAATTCTCGTTGTCTCAATTTCATAATTAACAATTTAACCCACCCTTTTTAGTCGATGTGAGATCCTCAAAATATCTTTTGGTCCCATACCTAAGGGTCCCCAAGTCACCAATACATCCTACCCAGTGTATAGGATGAATTTCTAACATAAATCTCGACCTAGTCTCATGCCTAGGCTGGCGTAACGATGATTAAATATCAAAAATCAGCCCAACCCCGACATAATAAAGTCCTAATAATCTACTCTACACTCACTAGTCCCATACCTAGAAGGTGTAAATCATCAAAAGGCCTACCCACTAATCCCATATGTAGAAGGCATACTGAAATATAGGGAGAGGAAAAATACCCAATAACTCGTCATCACAGTGGCAATTTAATAATACCAACAAGTCACACAAATAAGCATAAATAAATCAATTTATAAAATTACGCATAATAGTCCAATTCAATTCAATTATAATTTAATTATCACATCGTCATAAACACCCAATTAATCCCACTTAATTATTTTAAATTAAATACACCGAGCTTTCACCATTAATACATCATATTTCTAATCTCATTATCTCTACACAATTTACATGAGTTATACGTCCCCAAATTCATTTAATTCAAAACCAAGGTTTTTCTACATGCAACCTACCCCAATAAAATCCAAAATCTACTCATCAATCCTACGTGCCCAAGGGTTATGAATATCATTCAGATTAAAAGATTTAATAAAAACAGTCCCATAATCAGTGTCCACTTTTTCTAATTAGGTCACTACTTTCATTTAAGAAAAACATGATTAAAGGTTTGGGTAATACATAAAACGTATAATACCAAAGGAAAGGAATAGAGTATTCATGCCTGAGTGAAGATCGATTTATAAATCTGATTAGAAATCTCGATTCCTCTCAAAAAATTAGCAAAGAGTTGTTCTTTGACAAACTTGATTAAACCCCAATTAAGCCTTCAAAACTTGTGACAAAAACTTGATTATATTGGAGGTTGATGATTATAGAAGAGAGGGAAATCTTTTGAAAGAGCTCTCTGGTAAAAACTTGGGGAAAAGTGATTATGAGAAGTCCCCCAATGAATTATTAAGGTTATATACTAATTAGGAATCCTAACCCAACTCAAACTCTAAAATTAAGAAGTTGATCTGCGCCAAAAACTGATAGGTCGATCGAGCAGGTCTGGCGGAAGTTCCCCCATAAAAATTACATAAGGCAAAAATAATTAAAACCTTATAAAAACTCCATTTTAAATCTGATTTCAATTACTCTTGAAGTTTTATTCTTCTAATATTAAAACCAACATATTTTAGTAATAAAAATTATTAAACCCAAAAATTTATTTTTCTCGAATATTCTAATTAATTAATTAAATCAATTAATAAAAACACGGGGTCTTACAGGTGGTTGCCTATCTCTACAAAGCTTGCCTCCATAAAAGCTCCAAGAAAAACCTCCTTAAAGCTCCATTAATATTCCATGTTCATCTTCAAGAACCCCCCAACAACACCTCTAAAATTCGTAGCTCTTCCCAATAAAGGAGGAAGTTATGTATAAGGCTTATTTATGGTGAAATACAAGTAAAATATGGTGGCATAAGGTGGAGATATGGTGGTGGAATGGTGGAAGAGGCTTTGGGGAGATAAAATATCCTTAAAACTAGAGAGAGAGAGAATCTAGTGGGGAGAGAAACTCCCTACCTCTCTTCCTCTTCACACCGAAATGAACCCACAAACCCACTTAAAAACCAAACCCCAAAGACAAAATCACATTTTTTACTATCTGGGTGCACCACAACTCAAGACCTTATCAATTTAAGGGTAAAAAATTTGACAACACACAAGGGCGTCTCGATTTAAAAAAAATCCGAACAGGTCGTTTGAACGAGAATGGGACCTTGTTTGAACGAGAATGGATTCTCGTTCGATCAACGCTTCGAACGACCTCCTAATGAGATTGTATACCCATATAGTGGTGGTTCATTCAATCGTCATTAAATGTCCACTTCGAACGATATAGGATTTTCATTCAAGCCATGTATTCCTGTTCGAAAGAAATTGGGATCTCGTTTGAATGAATTTCAGGTTCGTTCGGTCCAACATGATTCCTTAAATTTCTAATTTCAACCCCCCCCCCCCCCACCCCACACACACACACACACACTCACACATACACAAAAAAAATCCAAAAAGTACCATCAAGGCCACATGAGTGAACCAAATATAGAGGTAAAGCCCATACTAATGATCCAAATCTCAAAGTCTCATATTATTACAATTGGCACGAGAAAAATAAAAAAATATTGGGCATGGGTATTACATAGTCATGGGACTCCCAATTTGAGAATATGATGATAATTTGGAAATATCTAGACTTAGGTATCAAGCATGTCGTTAGAGGGTGAAAACCCTAAACAACCCCAAAACGGTAGCATGAGAAGCACGAACACCTCACACGGGACCAATGTAACTCGATAGAACTGAATGCGTAGTCAAGGAACTATCAGTTTGAAAGTATGGTGATAATTTTCAAATATCTAGACTTAGACTTAAAAACATGTCGTTAAAGGGAGAAAACACAAAACACTCCCCAAATGGCCAAGTAAAAGTCCTGAACAGGACCAATATAACTCATAGGAACTGATCGTGAAGCCACAAGACTCCCGTTTGAGAATATGATGATAATTTGGATATATCTAAACTTAGTCTTAAAAACATGCCTTTAATGGGAGAAAACCCAAAATAGCTCCCAAATGGCCCCGTAAGATACATGAATGCCTCGCACAGGGCCAACGTAACTCATAGGATCTAAATGTGTAGTCACGGGACTCCTGATTTGAAAATATGATGATAATTTTCAAGTATCTAGACTTAGGCTTAAAAAAATTCATTAAAGGAAAAAAAGCAAAACAACCTCCAAATGGCCCCATAAGAGGCATGCACACCTCGCATGGACCAATGTAACTCATAGGAACTGACCCTGAAGTAACAGGACTCCTGGTTTGAGAATATGATGATAATTTATAAATATCTATACTTGGGATTAAAAACATTCCTTTAGCAGGTGAAAACACAAAATAGCCCCCAAACGGTCCTGTAAGATATACTAACACCTCGTACGAGACCAATGTAACTCGTAGGAACTAAATGCGTAGTCAAGGGACTCTCGATTCGAGAATATGATGATAACTTTCAAATATCTAGACTTAGTTTTAAAAACATGTCATTAAAGGGAAAAATGTAAAACAACCCTCAAACAGCCTTGTAAGAGGCACCACACCTTGCACGGGACCAACTAAACTCGTACGAACTAACCACGAAGTCACGGGACTCTCAAATTGAGAATATGATGATAATTTGGAAATGCCTGGACTTAGGCTTAAAATCATGTCGTTAGCAAGAACGAACTCAAAACAACCCCCAAACGTCCCCGTAGCACGAACACCTCGTATGGGACTAATGTAACTCGTATGAACTGAACGTGTAGTCATGAGGCCAATGTAACTCCTATTATATTGTCCCTTGGCAGCCCTGTTTTTCCAAATAGTAACCTATTACAATAATGACACTATGTTGTCACTTACTTTGATTTATGAATGTTTAGCTTGAATTATGAATGTTTAGTATGATTTATGAATCAACTAGGATGGCACGTTGCTTTATTTTGAATTCTCAACTCCACGGTTACAATATTGCTTAATTGTATATGGATTGGTTCTGAATACAAGTTTTTTATTGGGTTACCTAAAAATAAATTTTATTTTTTATTAAGTGGATATGGTCACGGCCCAAATCTGTGACCCCTAATTTTTTTTAAACAAATAAGTAAATGGTCACAGTCCCAGACCATGGCCATTTATTTATTTATTTAAAAAAAAATTAGGGTCACGGATTTGGACTGTTGAAAAAACGTATGTGTGATACTAATTAAGCCGAATTTACAAATTTCCAAGTTAACCTTATTTAATCGGTTTTAATATTTAAAACGAATTTATTTCAGCCCTCAAACATGAAACTACGTGTGGATAAATTAAATAATCATAAATAAATTACGGACGCCCAGATTTCAGGAAAAAAACCTTTCGGGTAAAACCTTTTATTTCACAAAATAATACTCACAATGATTACAAGTGAAATTTATAATGGATTAACCTCAATAAAACCCACATAGGTCGCAATCTATATTAGTAATGGAATTTCGAAGTAACTCCACACAAACTGCAGTTCAGTCAGCCTGGGAACACCCACGAGTACTCCCTTTGACACGTAGTCACGTCAGCCCAGCACCTCCATCAAGTGTCACCTAGATCACGAGTAGAGATCTTCTATACAATAGAAACTTCACAAAATTGTGTTCTTGGGTTCCAAAACAATTCACATAAAGATTGGGATGATTTGTGAATTGAAAACAAAAGGATTTGAACCCTAAATGAAGAAAACAAAGGATTCTGCCAATATGTAGTGTTTGCAGAAACTAAAACTTTTGGTCTGCTTCATGAAAACGGAGTGGTTTAACACCCTTTATATAAAAAACTTAAGGCGGCACGGTTCTCGAATGAAACAGGGGTTCCGCTTGAACGAACCATGTTGTCGCTTGAACGAGACTTCGCACGAGATCACCCTGTCACTCAAACGAGCTTCTCTGTCACTCGAACGAGACAGAAAAAATAAAAAATTTATTTCACCAAAAGTACTGTGCCTCAACACTTAGAAAAAATTCTTTGACAAAAAACTTCGCTTTTACACTTACAAAAATTTCAGAAAAAATATCCCAACACTCTAAGTGAACAGTTAAGTTATAAAAACACAATCTTACCAAAATTAATCTCACGGAAGCTCGAATGTTGAAGAACGTTGCTATTCGGATCCTTCGTGATGCATGATTGAACTTGAATAAGTTTTCGACGGTTGTAGCAGTATACGACATACTCAAACGTAAATCGGACAGTAAAATAATGTCATTATAAATCTTTCCTATGTCTATGCCGGTACAAAATAAAAACATCGGAATTATCAAAATGCCTATACAAATCTAATACCCTCCCATGAACCCAAAATTGAAAAGGTACTAAACATGTAAGTCTAGAATTTTTCTTCAAAATCTTCAACTTCAAATCTTTAAGCTTTTCTCATCAGGGTGTGTAACATATGATTTTCAATATTTGTACCTATACACATGAGACAAAGCAAATACCTTAGTAACACATCGAGTTTAAAATGATATAAGAATAAATCAATCAATAATCAAATCTCCCCTATAATGCAAAAACTCCCCCATAATTTGTTCTCCCCCTTTTCATTTGTCCGAAATAGACAAGGAAACGAATAAACCAAAAACAAACATGGAGTTGTCATAATAAGCATAGCAAATAACTACGATCATAAAGAGATACTCAAAAGCATTCCACAAACTATTTTTGATTTTTTAATTTTTCATACAAAAAAATACAAAAATAATTTTACAAAAATCACGCACCATGAATTTACGCTAAGATAACCAAATCATGAAAACAGAATGAATGGGTGAACATATTCTATAGGCAAATCAGTGAAATCAAACATAACAAATGTGCACAATGAATATGTGTACTCCTAACGAATGAATCTCAAAATCGTCCTCAGGTGTCGAAAAATGTGAATTAGATGACATCGTCTTAATCAAATTGACAAATCAAACTCAAACTTGATTTTCACACCAATAACGTCTAAAACTATGTAATGCTTTTTCATGACTTTGTCGGGACAGGCAAACATGTTTCATACTCCATCCAAACTCCCTCATAAATAATAATGTTTTTTATTTTTCTTTTGAGGTGATGCCCACTTTATGGCATATTTTTTTCTTTTTATTGCCTTTAAATTTTTTAGGGGCTCTTTTCAACCTCTTTGGACCTTGGCTTCTGTTTTTACCAAATTTTTATTTAGGTCTGATTTAAACGGTGGCTTAATCGCAAAGGATAAATAAATACCTTTTGTAGTCCTTCCCTTTTTTCAAATAAATCACACAAACTCACAAACAATGGTTCTTACATGCACTACTTTCATTGTCAAGTTTTAGAGCTTTTGGTTCGTTTTAAAGACATAATTAAGATGAAAACATATCGACCAACATGTGATAAATAAGAAGAGTAGTCAAACAAATCCATGCAAGTGCATTAAAGGAACTCATGAGTCAAACATGTAGGTAGTAACAAAAAATCACATCTCAATGGCTCCAAACATTGTAAAGCAAAAAAATGAGATGATGACGCATATCAAAACACTATTAAATAGTCATATGGATATGGAATGAAATTGTGAATCGGTCATGCTAAATGTCCATTCATAAATGGTGAAAAATAAAATACAAAATTTTTTTTTGTCTTTTTCCAAAAAATTTATCAAAATAAAATCTTTTTTTATTTTTCCAAAAAAAATTCAAAAACAAAAATCTAATACAAGAAGTACACAAGTCAAGCACTAGCAAGAATATAACATGGAGCATAACTAGTGTATGAAAAACATGCGAACACAATCATCTATATGATATATCAAGATAAGAATCATGTGCAAGCAAACGGGAATCAACTAGTTTACCATCCACCTCCTCTAACAGTGATTTCCTAACCCAAATAGATGTGAAATGTCGAATAGGGGTTTCGGGAACCAGCGGAACTCTAGACTTCAACTTCCTAGGACCTCTTCCAAGATCAAAACAAAAACGCCTAAGGTGACCTTTCTTACCACAATATGAACATGTGTAAATGGGTGAAACGACACCTATGGTTTGACATTTTCTAACATCCTTGGGATTTGTTATCCCTATAAAACAAATAATGGCCTCGGCATTGACAACAGGAGCATTAGAATACGATGAGCCATCACCACACAAACTACTTGAGTCATTTAAATTATTTTTCAACTCCAAAATTTTTTACTCAAGAAAAGAATTAGACTTTTCCAATTTTAGGGACTCCTTCTCTAAATTTTCAATTATTCCTAGAAGGTTATCATGTTCTCCCTTATAATACGCACACTTATCCCTAAGAGACTCTTCACGTGCCACAAACTCATCGATTAAAATATTTTTATCCTTTTTGGCACAAACACTAGAATTTTTTAGGTCCTATAATTCTTTTTCTAAAAATAAGACCCTATCATCACTTTCCTTTTTGGACAATTCTAGTTTTCTAAAGTCGTGGTCCAAGGCAACAAATTTCTCACGATAAAAATCTATTTGATTTTGAACTGTTTGCAAAAGATCCATAGCGGATTTAAAACAACAATTTTCTTTTTCCAAAAAATCAATTCTTTTTTTTAAACGTCAAATTCAAACTATTTAAATCATCACTATTATGACTCGTGTCATCAAAGGGGGGCATCCGATTACATAAGTGCTCAATCGAAAAAATTGCGATTTTTCACAAAACATACTTTTCAAAAAAATCAATATCACATGTGTGATACTAATTAAGCCGAATTCATACATTTCCATGTTAACCTTTTTTAATCGGTGTCAATTTTTAAACCAATTTAATTTAACCCTAAAACATGCAAATACGTGTGGATAAATTAAACAATCATAAATAAATTGTTGACACACACATTTCAGGAAAAAAAACCTTTCGGGTAAAACCTTTTATTTCATAAATAATACTCACAACGATTACAAGTGAAATCTACAATAGATTAATCTCTGTAAACCCACATAGGCTACAACCTAAATCAGCAATGGAATTCCGCAGCAACACCACATGAATCACAGTTCAGTCAACCCAAGAATACCCACGAGTACTCCCGTTGACACGCAGTCACGTCAGCCCAACACCTACCTCAAAAGTGGCACCTAGATCAGCAGTAGAGATCGTCTCTATAAGATAAACTTCACAAAATTGTGTTCATGGGTTCCAAAATAATTCACATAAAGATTTGGATGATTTGTGAACTGAAAACAAAAGAATTTGAACCCTAAATGAAGAAGACAAAGGATTCTGCCAATATGAAGTGTTTGCAAAAACTAAAAGATCAGGTCTTCTTCATGAAACCAGAGTGATTTAACACCCTTTTATAAAAAACTTAAAGCGGAACGTCGCTCAAACGAAACAGGCGTGTTGCTTGAACAAACCATCTTGTCGCTCGAATGAGACTTCGCGCGAGATCACCTTGTCGCTCGAACGAGACAGAAAAAATAAAAATTTTATTTCGCCAAAAATACTCCGCCTCAACAATTAGAAAAAATTCTTTGAGGAAAAACTCCGCTTCTACACTTAGAAAATTTTCAAAAAAATTATCCCAACACTCTAAGTGAACCTTTAAGGTATAAAAACACAACCTTACCAAAATTAATCTTACCAAGGATTAAATGTTGAAGAACATTGATATTAGGATCCGTCTTGAGGCATGATTGAACTTGAATAAGTCTTCGGCGGTTGTAGCGGTATACGACATGATCAAATGTAAACTGGACAGTAAAATAATGTCCTTACAACCATGACCTAATTTGAACATTGTCCCACCCATGGTCAGGCCCAGGTCCATGACCATGGGGTCATGGATGGTCATGGCCCAAGTCCTTAACCATGGAGTCACGAATTAAGTTCATCGCCATCGAGCCAATATTATCCCATGGGAGAGAACATGACCCTCATTTAAAACCACGAATGAGGTCCATGACTACTATTTTTTGTCACGGCTAAAATGGTCGCATCCTTGATTCGTGACTCGTGGCCTTGAGCGACTGTATAGTCATTAGAATAGATAAGTATTAAGTCAAGCTTAATGTAGAGTTAAGGTGACCCCACGTGGTAGTAGTTATTGAGTTTTGAAAATAAGGCTATTGTCTAGATAAGAGACATCGATTAGGTCGATTGTGTGCACGTGTATTGCAAAGGAATAGTTGGGATGGGACAACTTTAGTACCTATGACTCATTAGTTGGTAAGGAAGTCGTGTGGCTTCTCCACCTTAGGAATGAGTAAGGGGGTGTGTTGAGAAGAAATATTAAATGATTGAAGTGAAAATCATTAGGATGGTACTGTTGGAAGCTACTAGTCATTTGGGGAAAATGGTAAGGTGTGTGGTTTTTTTTATTTTAAAGACTTACATCCAAAGGTTACTTAAGGTTGTTATAAAATTGTCAAGTTTAATGACATTCAATTGTGCAAGGTAATTAAATATGGAAAGAAAAATTGTAGGAAAGTATGATGAACTTTAAAGGTAATTAAATAACTAAGGCTCGGTGATGTCGCATTGGTATCTTAGAATAGCACCCAGGAATGGATGGTGGGAATGATTAAGCTATAGGTGTATGCATATTAACTCACTTTTGACAGATCCTGAAAAGGGAATGGGTGGGTTCTTAGCATGCCCGAATGATTGGTAATGGCTGGGGAATGTGGAAATGAGGTAGGTTACCGAAAAATTACAAGTTGAGTAATGAAGGCATCATAATAATGATCATCATCATATGTGAGGTTCTTGGACACTAGTATCTTATGTTCTTAGGTTATTAGGAAATGGGTGTGTTCAAACGGTTATCCTTATGTCAAGTGTGATACCGAAGCATGTGTTGTTATATCGACAAAAGAAACATTTTAGGCCCGATATTTGGTTAAGATTTTCAGCACTCATAATTTGATTCATCATCCTTAGCGCTCGTTAGGATGAATGAAAGACGTAGGTTTCATTTCTATGCAGGGAAGTTTAGTTTAGTGACTTCCCATCGACAATATGCTCACATTCGTCATGTGAGGATTGAAAGGTCATAGTTAAACCATTAAAGGTTGACCACTCGGTCTAGGATATGTGTGGACAGGCTAGGGATTTTCAAGGTTGGTAAAGGTAAGTTATAAGGTTTGATAACATTAAGTTAGGTCTGTAACTAGCGAGACAAGGTTTGGTGCCTATTTGCAGGGTTTTCCCAGTCTTGAAATAAAGTTGTCATTTATTTATCGCATTTTTTTATCTTCTTTCATTACCAGTAGTTTGGAATCATTGCATAGTAATTAAGTTGGGGTGTGTCACAGTTTAGCTAAGTGTTAATCCTAGTTATGTCGAGTATGTCTGATGCATAACGATAACTGGGTGCGCCATCCATATGTTTCTCTTTTCATGTTTGCAGGAGTATCATGTGTGTGTGCATGGTCACACGGACTATGGACTCTTTCATATATCATTTTATAATATAAGGATAAGGATTATCATGTGTCATGGTTTGAGATAAGAGCTAGTTAAGAAAATAAGACACAACGGTAGAAACATTAGATCATGATTCTAGATTAATAAGTGAGCCTCCGGATTTTGATCGGTAGTGGTTGCTTTCACTAAATATGGAGTCTAGGGAAAGTTGTATAATTTCTTTATGGTTCTAGGTGAATTTTATGGAGATTAATAGATTCATAAGACTCTAGAAGTTGAAGTAATACCAAGGGTATAGTGTTCAAATGGGCATTATGATGATTGAAATTTGTGTAGCCTAAAGTGTGAACTTGTAGATAAGATGATGAAGATTAATTATCTTTTGTTAAAAATAATAGCAAATTTCGTGGACAAAATTTTCTAATGAGTGAATAATGTAATACCCTTGATTTTTAAATGTCTCGTTTTGTCAGTAAAATGAGTGTGTTTGTTAAAAAATAAAAGTACTCAGAAAATTCTGAAACAATTACATGAGATGTAAAATTTAATTTTTTACTATTTTCTATTCTCGCACGTCTTTAAAAAATTATTTAGGAATTGTTTAGATATTTTTACGGTGTGGCCTAGAGAGAGAAATTGGGTTTAATGTGTTGTCAATTTGTGGTTGGTTGGGGGTGTTGTACCTTCAATTCTTAGACAGATTACTGATGGTTTATCTTATCTATTAACCACTTTAGTATAGGGAGATTATATTAATGGTTAAGTGAGTTTGTTTAAGAGTTAAAAGGGTTTAATTATAATGTGGGTTAAGTTATGAGAGAGAGAGAGAGAGAGTAACCCATCTCCATTTTCATTCTCCGCGAATTTTTTACAGTCTCTCCCCCTCTTTAAAACCCCCATAGATAGCTGTAATGCCCCGTACTTTTATATATATTTATTTTACATAAGTGGGCATAATCTGGTAATTAGAGGAATTACTGTGAATAGTAATTTGGGATTTATGAGTGTTATATAATTACCAATGTGTGTTAAATTTACTATAAGAACATGATTTTATAAATGTTCATCACAATTAATTATGTCGTATATCGTTACAACCATCGAAGAAGTTCAAGAGCAATCTACATCAAGACGAATCCGAATATATCAAGGTTCTTCATCAAAAAGCTTCCGCAAAGTTTACTTTGGTAAGGTTATGTTTTAAATAGCTTAACTTTACACTTAGAGCTTTGGGATATTTTTACAAAATATTTTCTAAGTGTTGGAGAAAACTTTTTTCGTCAAAATTTGAGAATGAGTAATTTTCTAAGTCCTGTAGCGTTCCTCGATTTTGATGCTCAGGTCGTTCAAGCGAGGTCATATCATCTCGTTCGATTGACATTAAATGTCGCGTGATGTCGTTCCAACGAAACGTGTACTTCGTTCGACCGAGATCCCCTTTCCGTTCTAATGATCGAGGCGGCGCGATTTTCTATAAATACTCATTAAATGGTTTCATTTACATTAAGAAGTCCCGACGATTTGAAAGATAAAAAACTGCTAATCTACTGAATTATTTTTGACTTCTTCTTTTAGGGTTTTCATCCTTTTTGTTTTCAATTCACAAAAATCCCTTATGCTTTGTGTGACACCACGCCTAATTAAATACCGGGCGATCACACCTTTATTAAATTAAAATCAAGCTGAACAGTTGGTTCATTCTTAGCATCACTGTCGCAAATGAAAATTTTCAAATTTAAACACCCTGATTAATTAAGCTAAGTGTCAAAACCATTTAAAACCTTATTTCCATTTTATTAAATCCAATTGTAAAATCTTTAACCACTAACATTTTAAGAGTCACACATTAAGTAAGAATGAAAATGAGCATTCAAGAGTTTAACCATTAATAACAAATCCCAACTTTAAAACACTAAAGGAAAACATCCTGACAGTAATAAATCCCGAAATAAAGATGATGAAAGTAAAAGAATTACAATCTCTGACAATACCAACTAAATAATGGAAAAGGGCGATACATGCCCCACTGGATAAAACTGAACTAGAAGTAGAGTCAACAATGAGGTCGTCTAAACAATGGCCTGCAACTCCCACAAAAGCTACAGCGCGTTCCATCCAAAGAATCCTAAGCATCACGCCCCTGTGGCTGGGCACCTGTAATACATATATATATATATATATATATATATACACAAGAGAGCAGAGGTAATAGCAAATGGGTCAGAGCCCAAATGTAAAACAGTTTTAAAAATAGTTTAGCAAGTATTTAAAATGCTTACCGGCTAATGCAACAGTCATATTAGTATGCGACACTCTCTCTTGAGAATTCTCACCTCTCATCTAGTGTGCACGTCTACCGTACTAATGAATCCCATATATCTCTCTAACTTTTTTTCCATAAGTCTTAACACGTGAAATTAAGGTTATGATATTCACTTTAGTAAAATCTATCTCTTCAAGATTTCTTACGTTATTTAGAATAATTCCGTATCATTATAATGTTTTCGAATACTTATAGTGAAATTGAAGAATTTCATACTTTACTTAACTACTATTTCACTCAGTAGAAAGTTCTCATATAGATACATGTATATATATTAATTACACATATGATATATATACAAACGGCACCCCACATAAAATCTATGGTGCAACATTTCCATAAGTAAGTATATATATACCAATCACTCATATAATACATATATACTAACGGCACCCCACATACAAACTTTGGTGCGGAATACTCTGCTATCATGTCCCTATATCACACATATTTAGGGAAATGCTAGTTCGAAATCACTCTCGAACTGCATTAACACAAACACATACAAATGGAGGCGAAGCATAGTTCCCGGTCCTAAGAGGTCAGCACATACCCACACATCTCTTAGGCCCGTCTGACTATCAATCAGATAGCCTGTACCAGGGAAATACTATGTTCTAGGGTACTAGTCAATATCCCCCATAAAGGTCCCATCGAGATAAGACTGTCCCGACGCGAAAACCCCCTGTGATAGCAAGTAGCCCGGGTACGATTTTTACACACAAGTAATATATGCACACTCACACTGTCATATATATAATATATGTATTCACATCCACATTATTAAATCAGGCATGCTCATGACCCATAATTATAATTATCCGTTATTACACATTTTACTCAATTATTTCATATAACAGACTCATTCATTTTATTCTCGTAATTAAGTCAATTTAAACTCACTTCTCGTCTCTCGAAGTATCATCTTTACTTAAGTACAATTTCAGTAGGCCCTCACTTACCTTCTACTCCAACTTCCTAGACATTTTGATTATCAAAATCAACACACGTATGATTTTGTAAGTATGAATATCTCCCCGTTTACCCTTTATATCCCTTCACATTAATGTCCCACTTAACGGGATTTATCTTGACCCTACTGGTCCTTTTTATGTTCCATTATGTTCTAGCAATCCTAATCAAGATTTACTTCGCATAAAATCGGATTAAGCTAACACAAGCAAAAATGCAGTTTTCCAGGAGGGGTCGATCGATCGATAGAAAGGGGTCGATCGATCGAACCGTCGATCGATCGATGCTCTGGGCTCGATCGATTGATCAAACAGGTATGGCAAAATCTCCAGAATACCAGTTACGGGTTCTATCATCCAAACTCATCCAATTCCAAATTTTTAACTCCCAAACTTCCAAAATTTATACCACAAACATTATAAACCCAAACGAGTAATAATCTACGTAAGGCATGCGAGTTTTCATCAAGAATCATGCATTAAAAGGGACAAAATCTATATAATTCTCATGAACCCTAGAAATCTCTTTAACTTAGTTCTTCTTATTATTTTTCCAAAATTTCTACTTCTAAACCAATATAAATTCGTGGTTCATCCTCTACATGTGAAATGGATTTCCAAAATATGATATTTACCTCTACAACATGAAATTTTTGTCTCTAATTAATGTTTTCTTTCAAGAACACTAATTCTAATCAACCCTAGACTAATATAAAAGAGCATTAACTTGATAAAATCAAGATAGATACTTGCCTGAAATTTCAGAGTTCTGATTTGTGGACGAATTTGGTGTGGTTGAGATCCTCGTTGCGCGATCTACCATTTGGCGGTGACGGCGGTGCAATCGGAGTAGTTCTTGGCCTAGAACTCTTTGGAAAGCTTCTCCTCTTCCTATCCAATGGCCGTCATTAGATTTTGGTTATGTTAACCCTAGAAGAGAACACTTACCATCTGATATAACCCTAGCAAATTCGTGGGTTTAATTACCCATAATTACGAAATGTCCAAAATGCCCTCCCAGGGTACTAAATAGGCCTAAAAACGCCCCGAGACCCAAACTAAACCCCCGGGTACACTTTTCTGACTATCTCGACCCTTCCAGACACTTTGGCGCACTCAAAACGACCATACGAGCAACTTATAATTTATTCACTTTTATTAATCAACATTTAGTCCCGACACGACACGGGCGCGTCCCAACTTAAATTTCCAAAATTATCATTTTCTTCACACGTGACAATTTTTATAAAATAAATCTCATAAATTACTATACTCATTCCAGTAACATTCAACAAATTTCCAATAATTACTAACTCTCGTCACGCTAGTAAATATTTAAAACAACTTTCCGGATTAAAATTAAATAAATTTATCTCAATTAAATTTAATAAATCCCAAAATTTAAAAGCCATAAAAAGACGGGGTATTACATACTCCCCCCCTAATAACGGAATTTCGTCCCGAAATTCGGAAAAATAAGGCTTACCTGGTAGAGCAATTTTGGATATCTTTTTAGTACGCAAACTATCTACATAATAAGGTGCTCAATCACTATAGCCCCTTCCTCACAGCAAGCTTGTTTAACATTCTCATTGGAGACACTTCACATGGTGCTCCTAACCGACAACATTCGCGTAGATCGTGCTTATACATTATAAATTTCCATTATCTCACTATCATTGGGAGGCCGCATCTCACTACATGACAATGAATCGAATGTATTTATATACAAAACTCCCATTCTGAGAAAACCATACGAATATTTGACCACTCTTGTTCGCCTAAAACAGTCGTGGAATTTCGACCATAGTTATCGGATTATTCTCGATCGATCCAAAATTCTGATTATCCACTCACCTCTAAACATACGGAAGGAGAATAGTCGAGGTTCTTCCATACCAAAACCTTAATAAGCACCTCGTATGCGACAAACAGGTACGAGTGCTTCTACAGAGCATTCCTGAAATCATCGTACCAAGATTCCAAAATTTCCTTCACGTGGCTCCAGTAATCTTTAATCACCGTGCGCCTATTCCCTGGCTAAGGGTGATACCTCCTACTCGAAACAAAACCTTATCTTCACTGGTTCCTAAAATCCTATATCAAAGGTGGGATTCATAAATATCATCCCGATTCAGAACTTAATACTGTGTCGTACCATGTACTGGCGCGATCCTTCCTTTCAAAGGAACTCTTGATCTTATTTTGAGGATGGTAACCCATCCAAGAACTTTACCGACCTCTTCCAAATACAGGAATTATCGATAAACAAAAAATTCTATGGTTGATTCTCCTCTTCTAACTAAACCCTACCTATGGGTAGTGCATGTAGAGACTACTCACTAAGTCCCGCTAAACATCGATTTTTCCTTGAAATGTCCCACATTAAGTGACACGTAATACTCCACTTCCTTCCTTGGTGTATGCCGAAATCTCCGACCCTTGCTCTTTCCTCCACGATGCGCACTTCTGGATATTTTATTTCATACTAACAACATCACTCTTTGTATGCGCAAGTCGCTCTCACACTTAACTAATAACAACTCCACTCCGAGTGTTCTTCATAATAATAAAATTCTACTCTATTCAAGGAATACTCCTTCTTAAATGGCCTCCCACAGCCTTCCAATCAAATTAGGGTGTGCTATTCTAATTGCACACTTATGCATGGATTGTTTCCCCTCATGTGACGTTTAACCCACTCTATCACTTCCACTTCGTTATGCTAGTTCCATAAACATATATTTCACACTTCTATTACCACGTCCCCTCCACTCGGACGATTTTAACATCAGTTAACCAAGATGCCCACATTTTGTAACACCCCGACCGCCCTGGGAGAGCGAACGGTGCGCTACTCCTCTGTAGAACTGAAATCCAACAAAATATAAGGAATAGGGCATTAAAATTCCATGTCAACAAAAGAGGGACAACAAATCTAAAACTTCTTCAAATAAGTACAACAATTTTCCCAAATAGATACAACAACCAAAATAAATCACTAACGCTCTATTCATCAAAATAAATACAAGTCATCTCTTTTGTATAATAAAATTATTTCCAGATAATCCATGCTAACAATCATCCCAACACTTTATTTACCTTGTGTTCTGAACGCGGTTACAACACTTGGGTACTCTCAATCACCCCAGAAATCGAAATTTTAAATCCTCCTTATCATCATTCACCCCTCAACTCGTGGGGATCACTTTCAATGCTTTCTTACCACATAACCAGCTCCACTGGCCTTAAATCATGATTCAACTTCTGACTTATAGATGTAATTATCTACTCCTAGTACGACCGAGGTACCGAACTCATGGACTAATGACCAAACATCTCCCTAATTCCAACCTTACGCTAAGTTTCATGCGTGGGATGTCTCGCAAAGCGAAATCCAAATAAGGACCCCCCCCCCGATACACTACTACCTAGCATTGTCGGTTATCGAAATCCGTTAGGTCCTCTGTCTATAGCATGTACCCCTTTAATTCCGTCTCCACATTTCCTCCCGTAATTACACTTAACAAAGAACATTTCACCAATTGCACTATCGTTCAGTATTGGTTGGTGGTAATTACATTCCATAAACCTCGAATACATACAATCGAAATTCTCAAAATTCCTTTCCTTAATAATAGGGGTATAACTCTTAACTCCCACATCTCTAGAGGATAGATATAACAATGCACTCTTCCTATCACTAAGTCCTAAGTGTTAAACATAATACTGAGTTAAATCTTTTCGCTCAACGGTAAACCCGATGCATACTAAATCATAATGATAAAGTCTATACATACATTGGCATCGAATATCTTGATCCCACTATCCCCTCCGAAGTCTCTAGGATAGATAATATAAGTGCGAGTTCGACCTTCTTGGAGGTGAAGCCTCGCCAGAATGAAAATATGCTGCACTAACGCAACCACTCCGATAGCCTTGCAATAAATGCCCACTATCGTACTAACCATTTATATAACGTTTTAACAAAGATAATATCATACTCGCGTATCGCATCACTACAACGAGTAACCTCAATAAGGTACATAACACTGTTAATATACTCATCCATCCTCCGCGGATAGCACTAAAGAAAAATCTCGCTACACTAGAGAAAAATATTCACATAGTAATAACGTTATAATTATATGCATTAAACTCGTCTCACATGCTAATATAGCAATGAACAAAATATAGTGACTCGCTCGTGTCACAAAAACACGCCTCATCCTCTGAGGATACAACTTATACTTTCACCTTGTCAATCGTCTTGACTGTACAAATGGTTTCCGGACGTAACACGTCTGCCCAAACCAAAACAAAACTACCTTAATCGTTGCCCTTTTGGTATTATTGTCCCTTTACTCACTTCGGAACATATTATCGCGTGCGATCTCACTCCCCACAAAATACCTCCACACATGATCCACTTATCACCTGTCCTACTAACCAGGTTAGGATTGTCCTTCTCTCGGACTTTAGTAGACTCGATTCCTATTGGCCACCCCGGTTGTTCCCTTATCTTTTTAGGCCATAAAGAACATGTCATTGTCTATAATAGTCCTTACTGAATTTACCATCACTTGGTAAGAATTCAACTATCCGAATCATTTAAATGGGTCCCATGATGTGTATCCACACCCTTTTGTGGTGGTACACCACCACCGTTGTATTCAGTCTTATTCTCGACTAAATTCTTCGATTCTTTTAGCTTCCCACACAAAGGAGCATTACCATCTTTATTGACAAAATACGACATTGTCAACCCCTGATTCGGTCGTCCATCAGAATTTCCTCTTTGAGTGTTATAAATTATTATTACGAGTCGATCTCCCACTTGGAGTCGTTTCCTCCATTTGTATCTACATCTCCCGATACAAAATTCGCTAATGGTTAAGATTCATATTCACAAATGGACCCTTGTCATGTCCTCCTGTGATGAGTTCAGAACAACGTTCACTTCTAATCCTGAACATCTGACGAAGGAACATACGGTCAACACTGTACCTAAGATTCTCCTATAGACATAGCATTCCATTTCTAAAATTGGTGGTTGACTCCCATCATTATAACTTCATCCCGAAAGCCAAGAAAAATTTTCTCTAAATTTTCACTTTCAGTTAGCCACACTCCGTTCTATATCTAAACCTTTGGATACTTTACCTCCTTCGGTAAACACACACAATTCTCGCATTTTTAAAATTTCCCACTGACAGTTCTCTACACGTTTTGTAACACGTTGGGTGAGTTTACTATCGCACCTCATTCGACTATAGCAGCATTTTGAAATCATGTCTGCGCCTTAGTCACCTTTCTAGTCTTGGCTTCTCGTGCCATAATGGAGGTGACCTCAACTACGGACATCATCCTCGAATATATTTTACCATTTCAACTGAGCCCTGCCTCCTGATGTCCGCTTAACGGTCCTCTTATGAAATCCGTCATCGCTCGGCACACGCACACATCCGAATGAAATTAGAATTCACTAATGTATATATGTTATAGCAGGAGAACGAAATCGCATCAACGAAATCGACAATCCTAAACATAGGGCTCTATATCAAACAAAGTAACACTGAAGCATAATAAGCCGAATAGATACTAAAGGACACTGGAACCTGATGCTCTGATACCACCTGTGACACCCCGCCTAATTAAATACCGGGCGATCACTCCTTTATTAAATTAAAATCAAGGTGAACAGTTGGTTCATTCTTAGCATCACTGTCGCAAATGAAAATTTTCAAATTTAAACACCCTGATTAATAAAGCTAAGTGTCAAAACCATTTGAAAACTTATTTCCATTTTATTAAATCCAATTATAAAATCTTTAACCACTAACATTTAAGAGTCAGACATTAAGTAAGAATGAAAATGAGCATTCAAGACTTTAACCATCAATAACAAATCCCAACTTTAAAACACTAAAGAAAAACATCCTGACAGTAATAAATCCCGAAATAAAGATGCTGAAAGTAAGAGAATTACAATCTCTGACAATACCAACTAAATAATGGAAAAGGGCGACACATGCCCCACTGGATAAAACTGAACTAGAAGTAGAGTCAACAATGAGGTCGTCTAAGCAATGGCCTGCAACTCTCACAAAAGCTACAGCGCGTTCCATCCAAAGAATCCTAAGCATGACGCCACTATGGCTGGGCACCTGTAATACATATATATATATATATATATATATACACACACAAGAGAGCAGAGGTAATAGCAAACCGGTTAGAGCCCGAATGTAAAACAGTTTTAAAAATAGTTTAGCAAGTATTTAAAATGCTTACCGACTAATGCAACAGTCATATTAGTATGCGACACTCTCTCTTGAGAATTATCACCTCTCATCTAGTGTGCACGTCTACCGTACTAATGAATCCCATATATCTCTCTAACTTATTTTCCATAAGTCTTAACACGTGAAATTAAGGTTATGATATTCACTTTAGTAAAATCTATCTCTTCAAGCTTTCTTACGTTATTTAGAATAATTTCGTATCATTATAATGTTTTCGAATACTTATAGTGAAATTGAAGAATTTCATACTTTACTTAACTACTATTTCACTCAGTAGAAAGTTCTCATATAGATACACGTATATATATTAATTACACATATGATATATATACAAACGGCACCCCACATAAAATCTATGGTGCAACGTTTCCATACGCAAGTATATATATACCAATCACTCATATAATACATATATACTAACGGCACCCCACATAAAAACTTTGGTGCGGCATACTCTGCTATCATGTCCCTATATCACACATATTTAGGGAAATGCTAGTTCCTAATCACTCTCGAGCTGCATTAACACAAACACATACAAATGGAGGCGAAGCATAGTTTCCGGTCCTAAGAGGTCAGCACATACCCACACGTCTCTTAGGCCCGTCTGACTATCAATCAGATAGCCTGTACCAGGGAAATACTATGTTCTAGGGTACAAGTAAATATCCCCCATAATGGTCCCGTCGAGATAAGACTGTCCCGGCGCGGAAACCCCCCGTGATAGCAAGTAGCCCGGGTACGATTTTTACACAGAAGTAATATATGCACACTCACACTGTCATATATATAATATATGTATTCACATCCACATTATTAAATCATGCGTGCTCATGACCCATAATTATAATTATCCGTTATTACATATTTTACTCAATTATTTCATATAACGGATTCATTCATTTTATTCTCGTAATTAAGTCAATTTAAACTCACTTCTCATTTCTCGAAGTATCATCTTTACTTAAGTACAATTTCAGTAGGCCCTCACTTACCTTCTACTCCAACTTCCTCGACATTTCGATTATCAAAATCAACACACGTATGATTTTCTAAGTATGAATATCTCCCCGTTTCCCTTTTATATCCCATCACATTAAAGTCCCACTTAACAGGATTTATCTTGACCCTACTGGTCCTTTTTATGTTCCATTATGTTCTAGCAATCCTAATCAAGGTTTACTTCGCATAAAATCGGATTAAGCTAACACGAGAAAAAATGCAGTTTTCCAGGAGGGGTCGATCGATCGATAGAAAGGGGTCGATCAATCGAACCGTCGATCGATCGATACTCTGGGCTCGAGCGATCGATCAAGCAGGTATGGCAAAATCTGCAGAATACCAGTTACGTGTTTTATCATCCAAACTCATCCAATTCCAAATTTTTAACTCCCAAACTTCCAAAATTTATACCACAAACATTATAAACACAAACGAGTAATAATCTACGTAAGGCATTCGAGTTTTCATCAAGAATCATGCGTTAAAAGGGACAAAATCTATATAATTCTCATGAACCCTATAAATCTCTTTAACTTAGTTCTTCTTATTATTTTTCCAGAATTTCTACTTCTAAACCAATATAAATTCGTGGTTCATCCTCTACATGTGAAATGGATTTCCAAAATATGATCTTTACCTCTACAACATGAAATTTTTGTCTCTAATTAATGTTTTCTTTCAAGAACACTAATTCTAATCAACCCTAGACTAATATAAAAGAGCATTAACTTGATAAAATCAAGATAGATACTTGCCTGAAATTTCAGAGTTCTGATTTGTGGACGAATTTGGTGTGGTTGAGATCCTCGTTGCGCGATCTACCATTTGGGGGTGACGGCGGTGCAATCGGAGGAGTTCTTGGCCTAGAACTCTTTGGAAAGCTTCTCCTCTTCCTCTCCAATGGCCGTCATTAGATTTTGGTTATGTTAACCTTAGAAGACAACACTTACCATCTGATATAACCCTAGAAAATTCGTGGGTTTAATTACCCATAATTACGAAATGTCCAAAATGCCCTCCCAGGGTACTAAATAGGCCTAAAAACGCCCCGAGACCCAAACTAAACCCCGGGTACACTTTTCTGACTATCTCGACCCTTCCGGACACTTTGGCGCACTCAAAATGACCATACGAGAAACTTATAATTTATTCACTTTTATTAATCAACATTTAGTCCCGACACGACACGGGCGCGTCCCAACTTAAATTTCCAAAATTATCATTTTATTCACACGTGACAATTTTTATAAAATAAATCTCATATATTACTATACTCATTCCAGTAACATTCAACAAATTTCCAATAATTACTAACTCTCGTCACGCTAGTAAATATTTAAAACAACTTTCCGGATTAAAATTAAATAAATTTATCTCAATTAAATTTAATAAATCCCTAAATTTAAAAGCCATAAAAATACGGGGTATTACACTTTGGTGAATTGTTTTTGGTGTTCAATAGCACACTTTACTTTTGTTCATTCTTTGTGGGGAGAACTCTACAACCGGAGAGCTGCGTGCTATTGTGGAGGGAGTCCTTGTGAAGATTTTAGACTGCGTGTCTGGACTACGCGTCCTGGTGGTAAGCTGCATGTGAACCATTGCTGATTTATTTCTAGCCATTGCTTTGAAGGTTTGATGAAGACATTGTGCGTTACTCTTATGGGCGAAAGCAAGATGGTATATAAGTCAATGGTCTTGTAAACTTGTCAGAGTTCTAGAAATAAAAGGTTTTGCCCATAGGGGATTTTTCCTGAAATTTGTGTCACATGCTTTATTTATTTATGGGTTGACACACGCACACATGTAGTTGCATGTTTAGGTGATGAATTAATTTGGTTTAAAAATAGACTCTAATTAAATAAGTGTGCCAAAGTAGAAATTTGCGAATTTAATCAATTATCACACAGTTATATTTTACGAATTGATATCAGAGCGGGTTACGCTAATTTATCGCATGATCCTGATTTTTCAAGGATTTATTTTTTTGATACAACTAGACTTCTCACGTCGACAAATTGGTATCAAAGCGGGTTACGCTAATTTATCGCGTGATCCTAATTTTTCAAGGATTTCCTTTTTTGGTAAAATTTGACTTCTCATGTCGACAAATTGGTATCAGAGCAAGTTGCAATAATTTATCACGTATTCCTATTTTTTGCAAAATTGTGTGATATAGATTTTTTTTAAATCACTTTTGTGAAAAAACGCAATTTTTTCGATGGGGCACTCATATAATATGATGCCTATTTTTTACGGGTCAAATTATGCATATTGGAAAGCTCGTATGAAATCAAAATTAAAGGCTAGTGATGAACGCGTTTGGTTGTTGTGTGAAACAGGGTGGACTCCTCCTATTGTCACCGTTGAAAATATCACCTCTTTAAAACCCGTGTCGGCCTGGACTGAAGATGATTTTAAAATGTCTATTTTTAATTCACGTGGTTTGAGTGCTATTTTTGTAGTCGTCACTCCCGACGAGTTTTGCCGAATTATGACGTGCACCTCGTCTAAAGAGGCATGGGACGTACTCCAATTGACACATGAGGGTACAAATGCGGTTAAAGAATCAAAATTGCGAAATCTTGCCACCCAATTTGAGACCATTACTATGTTAGATTCTGAAACTTTTGATGAATTTTATGTACATTTGTCGGACATTGTCAAAACTAGTTTTAATTTAGGTGAGGCGATTGATAACACGCGTGTTGTTAAAAAGATTTTGAGATCTCTTCCAAAACGCTTTATTCCTAAAGTCACTGTTTTGAACTCTTTGGGAAATTTGAAATCACTTAAGTTGGAAGAACTTATGAGAGATCTTCAAACCTATGAGATTGACATGTTTCCCTAAACCATTAAGGCTAAGGATAAAGGCGTTGCTTTAAAGACTTATTTTAAGAAAAAGAAAAAAAAAATTGTGAGTCCGATTCTGAGGGAGATTTTGATTTTAATGACATGGACCTATTTGCAAAAAAAATTAAGAAGTTTCTGAAAATTTCAAAAGAAAATTCTTCTAATAAAAAGAGATTTTTTGAGAAAAATAAAAAGAAAGGAAAGGCCAAAGAAAGAGGTGAGAGGGAAAAAGAGAATGACTCAGATGAGGAGTGTGAGGAGTATTTTGAGAACGTGACTTGTTTTGAATGTGGGGGTAAGGGGCATAATTCATTTGAGTGTCCTATGTGTCTTAGAAAGAAAGGGAAGAAAGTATCCATGCCCGCCACACTTAGTGATAGTAGTGAAGGTGAGGGTGATGTGACTAGTGGTGAGAAGTTTGTTTCTTTTTTAGCAAGTCATGTGAGCACACCCACTTTGTCCCATAATAGCGCACACGAATGCGATGGTGATGATTTGAGCGCTTCTAGTGAGGGAGAAAGAGAGAGTGAAAGTGGAGATGAAAGCAAGCTCCAAAAAGCATTTAGAGATTTGTACACCAAAACCTTAAAAACAAAGAAATATAATAGGGATTTAGGTCGTCGAGTGTTATATTTGGAGAGAAACAAGGAGGTTTTAAGAAAGGAAAAATGTGATTTGACCGATACGATGTCTAGTCTGATGACACGTGTATCTTAACTCGAGAGTGATCTCGAACGTGCCAGGGAGGTCAAAGTCAATGTTGAGAATGCACCTAAGAAGGTTGAAAAGATGGTTCTTAATCCCGATAAGGGTAGAGTTGACGGGCTAGGAAAAGGTCATGATGGTGCTTCCACTTCTTTTTTCGCACCCGAGCCGATTCCTACTTTAGTGACAGATTCACATGGCCTGAAAATTAACCCACCTAGGCATCCGTTTTCCGTTAGGAGAGCACTTCCTAGATTTTTTGAGAGAGGTGTTCCTATGCCTATTTATGTTTGTTCCCATTGCAAGAGGATAGGACACCTTAGGGAATTTAGCTTTAAGTTGGGTTGTGTATCATGTTTTGCTTCTACACATATTTTTTTCACACATGAACCCACACATGATACTTTACATGCTCCTGGAGACTACATAAGAGAGTTTGCACATTTAGGTGAGCAATTTAAGTTTTTGGTCAAAACTTCACAAAATTTTATGGAGGTTTTTCATAAGTTGGCACCACCTTTGGAAAACCCCTCTGCACCTAATAATTGAGGTTTGACTTGTTTACTAGAATAGGATGTTTTCCATGATGACATTATTTGCCTATTGCTAGTATGTATCATTTTTGTATGTTTTCCATTAATTTTTGAAAAATCCGAAAAGAGTTTTGTGTTTTGTGTACACCGTTTATGGATGGACACTTAGGATGACCGAGTCACAACATCATTTCATTTTTCATGTGACTATTTGATAGTGTTTTGAGACAATATATCAATTCATCCACGTGCTTTATAATTTTTGGAGTCATTAAGATGTAATTAAGTGTTACTTCATACATGTTTTACTCATGATTTCCTTTATTGCACACATGCACGAATTTGTTTGATCATTGTTCTTGTCTTATCACATGTTGGTTGGGTGTTTTCACTTCAATCCTGTCTTTAAAAATGAACCAATCGCGATAAAACTTGATAAGAAAGTTGTGCATATAAAAGACGTTTGTGAGGTTGTGTGCTTTACTTGAAAACGGGGAAAGGCTGCGAAAGGTTTACATTTGACCTTTGCGAATACTAAGCCACCGTTATATCGAACCAAAAAATTGAGGAATTTTATTATCCGGTGTCCAAAGAGTTTTAAAAGAGTCTGAAAAAATTTAAAGGCAATAGAAAGAAATTCATGCCAAAAGGGGGCCATTAGGTTTTTGCACCGATTCTCCAATGTTTGAGAATTTAGATCACCTCTAAAAAAAATATGCATGAGCGAGTTTGGATGGAATTTAAAACGGGTTAGTACGTCCTTGAAAGTCTTGAAAAAGCATTAAATAGTTTTGACGTTATGGGTGTGGAAATCACTTTGACTTTGATTTGTTGATTTGCATAAGACGATGTCATCTAAATTCAACAATTTCTACACCTAAGGATACTTTTGATGTTCATTCGTTAGGAGTACACGTATGCATCGTGCACATGATTGATTAAGGTTGATTTACCTATCGAATGTGTTCACACATATAAATTCCATTTCTATGACTTGGTTGTTTTTATATAAATCCATGGTGTGTGGTTTTTGTAGCATTTTTTACTTTGTTTGAAAAAATTTGAAAAATCAAAAATACTTTGTGGATTTTTTTTAGATATACATTTACATGCTTGTAGTTTGATTCATGTTTGCTATGCATTTTATCGTGACACTCCATGTTTAGATTGTTTCTTCTTATCTGTCGATTTGGGGACATCATAAAAAGGGGGAGAACGAATTATGATTATATGGGGAGTTTTCGTATTATGGGGGAGATTGGATTATATTGATTGATTTATTCTTATATCATTTCAAACTCGATGTGTCACGAAAGTTTTTGCTTTATATCATGTGTATAGGTACAAAGATTGATGATCGTTATGTTGCACCCCTGATGAGAGAATCTTTGAGATTTGGTGAAGATTTTTTAAGAAAAGTTTGAGATCTTGCAAATTTATACCCTTTTTGTTTTGAGATTTATGGGAGGGTAGATTTGTATAGGCATTTTGGTACTTGATAATTCGGATGTTTTTATGTATGTACCTACATAGACATAGAGGGAGATTTGTAAGAACAAGATTTTATAAAGGTTTGTCACAATTAATTATGTCGTATACCATTACAACCGTCGAAGAAGTTCAAGAGCAATCTAAATCAAGACGAATCCGAATATATCAAGGTTCTTCAACAAAAAGCTTCCGCAAAGTTTACTTTGGTAAGGTTATGTTTTAAATACCTTAACTTTACACTTAGAGCTTTGGGATATTTTTACAAAATATTTCTAAGAGTTGGAGCAGACTTTTTTCGTCAAAATTTGAGAATGAGTAATTTTCTAAGTCCTGCAGCATTCCTCGATTTTGACGCTCAGGTCGTTCAAGAGAAATCATATCATCTCGTTCGAGCGACATTAAATGTTGCGCGATGTCGTTCAAACGACACGTGTACTTCGTTCGAGCGAGATCCCCTTTTCGTTCGAACGACCGAGGCGGCGCGATTTTTTATAAATACTCATTAAATGGTTTCGTTTTCATTAAGAAGTCCCAACGATTTGAAAGACAGAAAACTGCGAATCTGCCGAATTCTTTTTGACTTCTTCTTTTAGGGTTTTAAACCCTTTTGTTTTCAATTCACAAAAATCCCATATGCTTTGGTGAATTATTTTTGGTGTTCAAGAACACACTTTACTTTTGTTCATTCTTTATGGGGAGAACTCTACAACCGTAGAGATGTGTGCTATTGTGGAGGGAGTCATCGTGAAGATTTTAGACTGCGTGTCTGGACTGCACCTCCTGGTGGTATAGCTGCATGTGAACCATTGTTGATTTATTTCTAGCCGTTGCTTTGAAGGTTTGACGAAGACACCGTGCGTTACTCTTATGAGCGAAAGCAAGATGGTATGTAAGTCAATGGTCTTGTAAACTTGTTAGAGTTCTAGAAATAAAAGGTTTTGTCCTTCGGGTATTTTTCCTGAAATTTGTGTCGCATGCTTTATTTATTTATGGGTTGACACACGCACACACGTAGTTCCATGTTTAGGTGCTGAATTAAATTGGTTTAAAAATAGACTCTAATTAAATAAGTGTACCAAAGAAGAAATTTATGAATTTAATCAATTATCACGCAGTCATATTTTACATTTACTTTGGGGACTAAGTAAATGATTCAAAATATTTTTATTTCATGTCGTAGTTGGGTTAAGTGACGAGTGATAGATTACGTTGTAGAAAATGAGTGTTGAGAAGTGTCAGGTCTGACTAGTGATTTTTAGTTAAGTGACTCAGATGGATATTTCGAGTGCACAGTTGGTTTCGGAATGGCCGAGATAGTCAGAATAGAGTTTTTGAGGGTAGTGTTTGGGTTCCGAGGGCTTTTGGACTAGTAGGGACTCGCAATTGAGTAAACGAGTCATTTTTAGGTTTTATAAGGGACAAGCCCTTATTTTTCTCTTATAAGGCACAAGAGATAGAAAGGATAGAAAAGAAAAAAGAGAAGAAAGGAAGGAAGGAAAAGAGGAAGAGAAAGGGGATTTCGGGCCAAACTCCGCGGGATTCTACTCAAGGTCGTCGAATTTTATCCATGAGGCATGTGTTTACTTGCTTTATTCAATTGAGTGTGTATATCTCATATTGTAGTTGGTAAACAACATAATTTTGGGCTAGAACCCTTAAAATAAATTTGAGAAATTTAATTTACAGTTAACAAATTGATGTGTTGTTAACTCCTTATGATTTCTAGTGATAAACCCATGTTAATGGAGTGTGCAGATGATTAGAAATATGAGAAAATGATAAAGTAGGGTTTTAATGGTTTTAGGGTTTAAATCTAAGAGAAATGGTTTAATATCGCAAAATTAATTGATGTGTTAGTTATAAATTAGTGTTAGGATGATTATAGTGTTATTGGTTGAGGTTAGAAACCATAAAATGGAGTTTGGGATGATATTTGGATATTTTTGAGAAGATGAAACCGCCCAACCAGTGAGCTCCGAACAGGGCGAATCGATTCGGGTATAGATCGAATCAATTCGCAAAAGGGGACCTGTAAGGCTGTCTCAGTTTGAATCGATTCGAATTGAGACTGAATCGATTTGCCTTTGAGGACCTGCTTGCAGAAAACTTTCCAAATCGATTCAGATTGAGACTGAATCGATTTGCTTGCCCGAATCGATTCGCATTAGGGGAGAATCGATTCACCTTTGCTGAATTTGAGAGTTATCTTCCCTCGAATGTATGGGGAGTTAAATTATAACATGGAGATTACTATTGGGGATTCTAGATGTGATATTAGGACTCCTAAATAGTGGAATTGAGGGTAAGTAAACCTTGGAATGAAAGAGAGAACCTTGGATTAGTTAAGGGTACAATTTGGGGTATGGACCTAATGAACGGTTAGAATGCCTAACATTCGAGAGAGGTCTTTGACAAGTGTGTATAGATATATTTATGATGTTAGTATATATGGGCCGATTGCATTTGAGTAATTCCTAATATGTGATTAGGATGGAATTTAGGACATGGGCTAAAGAGGATTGAGCGACTATCCGGTACATCTATTGACGGCTATTATTATAGGTGATGCGATACCTATGGAATTAAGATAAGTAGCTTGTATACTTATTAAATATTACGAATTGGCATATTCGGGATTATAAATAAATCCTTAAAAGTGATTAAGGTAAGTAAGTCTTAAAGTAAAAGAATACTTATAGGTTTAGTATTTTAAGTGTGTAAATACTTATATACTATTACGAATGGGAACATACGGGATATTTTGGCCATTTCTATAAGAATTCGGTAATTATAGCCAGAGAATATTGAGAAGTGATATATATTATATATCCGAGTGTTGTTATAGTATATATAGAGAGAGATGATTTGGTTATAAATATATTGGTATGTGAACGATATATTTATGTATACATATATCTCTAGTGCTATCGAGGGAGGTTGCGCGATGTGGGTGAATCCCCTGGCTTGAGGAGCAGGGAGAGTATATTCCCCAGGTCATATCGTCCCGCATATGGGTGCGATAATGATTCCACTTTCAGGAGGGAATATGACCGCCTCCACCGTTTAGTTTTTCTACTATGATCATGAGTAAGTCTGACTTGGTACGAAGGTTCAGTTGAGCATACCCAAATAAGGATAGCACTTTAAGATTGCATCCTCGAGTTATAGCTTGGTGGGATGGTTATTAAACTTATGATTGTAAAATAGGTATAAATATACTTGTTGTGTATAGTATATTTCTAGTATATGAAGATGAGTTATCATATAATTTAGACTTGTGTAAAGTGTAAAATAAATAAGAGTTTATTCTTCTTCTAGGAGATTTATATCCAGATTTATAAGGATGTGATTCGTATATCAAAGTAAGAAATATATATACGGAATTTTATACACTAAAGTGAAAATGGTATTTTAAACTAGTGAAAGTTACGAAAAATGAACGGTATATATATAATCGATGATTATATCAATTAAAGTGTGACACCCCGCCTAATTAAATATCGGGTGATCAGTCCTTTATCAAATTAACTCAAAGTGTCAGGTTGGCTCATTCTTTGCATCACTGTCGAAAAACTATTTTTTTATTTTTATTTAATCACCTAATAAATAATTAAGCCGAGTATCAAAACATTTAATTTTTATAAATTAAGTTCGGTTGTTATTATTAACTATGAAACCATTTTCACGAATACAAATGATAGTATTAAAACCAAACCATCCAACGAAAGAACGTGCTAGATAAATCAATCCAAATAAAATATTCCAAATCACCGGACAATGTAATAATCACAATTAATCCCAACTAAACTGAATACTAACATAAGTAAAGAGTAAAAATATCTGAACTAGATAAAAACTGGAAATGGGCGACACATGCCCTATCTAATGAGAACTAAATGAAAGACTAAGAATACAAGGATGAAGTTGTTTACTACAAAGACCTGCAACTCCCACACTAGCTGCAGCACATCAATAATCCAAAGATCCACGCCTAACGCCCCTGTGGTTGGGCACTTGCAATACATATATATATATATATATATATATATATATATATATATATATATATATATATATATATACAAGAGAGAGAAAAGATGACAGGAAATGGGTCAGAGCCCGAGTGTAAAATAGCTTTAAAGTAGTTAGAAATTATTTAAAATGCTTACCACTTGACATTAGATACATGTTAGTACTCTACACTCTCTTGAGAATTCTCACCTCTCATCTATTGTGCACGCCTACCATACTACTAAAATAACTCATGAGTCTAACCCAATTCTCCTCCCATATATTCTGATTCGCGAGACCGTATGTCAATAATTCATTAAAATGTCATCTCATTAAGGATTTTTTAAGTCAATTATGTATATCTCAATACTGCTATGAAATCTCAAACATTTACTATGTTTACGAGCGTTTATTCAATATTTATCTACTTACACATACAGTAGAAGAATTCCTGGTATATGCATATATATTAATCACTCATATAATATATATACTAATCGGCACCCCACATAAAATATATGGTGCTGGCATACTCTACTATCAAGTCCCTGTACCTCTCGTACAAATGAGGGAAATACTAGTTCGGATTCAGTCTCTAACGGTATTAGCACAAAATACACATATATTGGAGGCGAATCATAGTTCCAAGTCACTAAGAGGCCATCACATACCCTCACGTCTCTTAGGACCGTTTGACTATCATTCCCGGATAGCCTGTACCAAGGATCCTATGTTCTAGGGTACGAGTCAATATCCCCCATAAAGGTCACATCAGAATAAGACTGTCCCAGTGCGAAAACCTCCGTGATAGCAAGTAGCACGGGTATGATTAAACACAGATATTCAAATAATATATATACATTCACTCATATATATATTTACATTAATTAGAGAGGTACGCCCATTACCTATAATATATTCAAACCATACGCGGTACCTAACACCCGAGTCCTACGTATAATTAGGTCATTATTTTATTTCCTCAGTTAACGCAAGTTCTTAAGTACTTCCCGTCTCTCGAAGTATTTCATCTTATTAAGTATAAAATCAGTAGGTATACACCCTCTACTCTACTAGTCTAAGTCACCCTTAATTCCCAAAAAACTTGATTTAATATGCTCATGATCTTCTCCCAATTTCTTACCCTTGTAACCCCATGGTTGAATCACATATGAATCGTATCACCCGAACCTTGCCTACAACCCTACTGGTCTTTCCCAAGTCCCATTATGGTATATAAATTATGTATAAGGGTTCCCACCAAGTGGCACAAGGTAAATCATTAAGAATAAAGAACAAACTTCAAAATCCAGAAGGGGTCGATCGATCGAAGGGAGGGGGTCGATCGATCGATCGCCCAGTTATTTCCCAGATTCTGCATATGCTATCCTACGGGTTTCATCACCAAAAATCCTCAAAACCTCTATCAATTTCTCCCAAACTCCCAACCAAGTATCACAAATGTTTTAGTGGCATGTATAAATAATTTGTCACGAAAAATCTTGATTAAATCTACAAGGAATCATCATTACGTGGGATTAATTCAAGAAGCTATCACAAACCCTAGTTGATCATATAAATTCCAGAACTTCTTAGTCATTACCATATTTCTTTCTCTAAATATCTTGCAAATTCGTAATTATGGTTCTACACATAATAAGGATATCAGCCTCGTATAGTTTCTACTCGAACCTATTAATTTAATTCTTCCTATTTCATGAAATCTCCAAGAAGCATGCAATTTTCCTTCCTATTCTAACATCGATGTTGTATCAATATGGAAATAGCAAGATCTATACTTTCCTCGAGAATATGAGTCTGAATTTTTAAGATTTGATGATGTGGTTGTGCTCTCTTTCCTCCGATCTACACTCCGGCGGTATTTGTGGTGAAAATGGTGCAACTATGGTGGCTCTAACCTTAGGAAGTTCCTCACCTTCCTCATCTAATGGCCTCTGTGAAATATGCAGGTTCTAACCCTAGAAGACTACCTCTAACACCTAATATACTTCTCTAATTTTTGTAGGTAATTAGATCCCAAAAATAGAATTTACCAAAATGCCCTCTCGGGTTACCGGTTAGGCCTAAAAACGTCCCGAGACCCAAACTAAACCCCCGGATACACTTTTCTGACTATCTCGACCATTTCGGACACATTGGCGCACTCGAAATGAGCCTACGGGTGACTTATAATTTATTCACTTTTTATAATAATAATTTAGTCCCCACATGACAAAGGCGCGTCTCGACTTAATTTCCATAATTGTCATATTATTCACTCGTGACAATTTTAATAAATTCAATTCTACATATTACTTTACTCATTAAGTTATATTCAACAAATTTTAAATAATTACTAACTCTCGTCACGCTAGTAAATATTGAAAACAAATTTTTGGATAAATATTAAATTAATTTATCTCAATTAAATTTAATTAATCCCATAATTAAATGCCATAAAAATACGGAGTATTACATACTCCCCCCCCCCCCCCCAATAACGGAATTTCATCCCGAAATTTAGAAAATAACGCCTACCTAGTAAAACAATTCGGGATACCTTATCAGTACGCAAACTATCTTTATAGTAAGGCGCTCAATCACTATAGCCCCCGCCTCACAGCAAGCTTGTTTAACACTCTCATTAACGTCATTGTACATTGTGCTCCTATCCGACAACATTCGCATAAGACGAGCATATACATCATTGACTCCCATTATTTCAATATCATTAGGAGGCCTCACCTCACTACGTCAACTACTCGTATTTTTCTAAACACAAAACTCCCATTCTGAGAGACTATACGAACATCTGACCACTCTTATCAGTTCTTTGAATCTCGATTTTCGGCGACATAACTCTTACAACAGATAAAAGGTTACCTCAGACAGTATGTGGTTATTCCACTTTAGTCATTGCATCTAACTCGAGTAATCCAAACTTAGGATTATCCGCTCGCCTCTAAACAACTCGAGGGAGAAAAGTTAAGGTTTTTCCACTCAAAACTTCAATAAATTGTTTGTCCACAATAAACAGTTACGAGGGCTTCCGTGAAACTCTATTGTACTATACCTCACTTGCTAGCTACATCCGTTGTGGAAATGAAATGATTACCATGAATCCAAAATTATTTTCGCGCGGCTCCACTAATCGTTAATCACCGTTCTCCTACTCCCCGACTATGGGTGATACAACCTACTCAAAATGAAACGTTATTCCTGCTGCTTCTTGAAATCGATATTGAAGGTGGGATTCAAAAATATCATCCTAATTCTGGAAAAAAAAAACATACAGGACCACGTACCAGCGCGATTCTTCTTTTCAAAGGACGACTGGGGCACACTAGCTAATATTGTAAATCACCCCAAAGGAATGTCAATCACTTCCTTCTTGGGAAACTTGTTCCACACGTTCGAAGGAACCCTTGATCTTACCTTGAGGTTGGCAACCCATCAAAGAAATTTTACCGACTGTACCAACCTCTTCCATTTTAGGAATCGTTGGCTTGCTACAAAATTCTCTGGTTGATCCTCTTATTCCAACCGATTTCTATCTATGAGTGGTGCCCGCGGAGACTACTCGCTATGTCCCTCTCAACATCGACTTCTACTTGTAATGTCTCACATTAAGTGACACTTAATACTCCCCTTATTTCCTCAGTGTATACCAAAAGTTTTGACTCGTGCACCTTTCTCCACAATGTGCACTGCTGAACCTTTTATACCTTATTAGCATCATCATTCTTTGTACGCGCAAGTCACTCTCAACATTTGAATAGGTAAAACTCCTCTCCGAGTGTTTCCATAATAGTTAAATTTTAACCTTCTCAAGGAATACCCTTTTTAAATGGTTTCCCACGGCCTTCCAACCAAATTCGGGTGTGCTACTCTGATCGCACACGTATATATGGATTATCGTCCTTCACCTTACGCTTAACCCACTCTACCACTTTCACTTCGTTATGCTACCCTCATAAACATAGATTCCACACGTCTATTCCCACATCCCTTCAACTCGAATGATTCTAGAATCAGCTAACCAGGATGCCCACACACCTTATAAACCGTGCATACTAGTGTAAGCATGACATACGCTTCACACATAACACCAAATGCTTTATTTCCCTTGTGCTCACAATGTGGTTACAACACTTGGGTATTCTCAATAACCCTACAAATCAAAATTTTAAATCCTCCTTATCATCGTTCCACCCTTTAACTCGTGGTGATAAAGCAAAACTTTGAATGCTTCCTTAACACACAACCGGCTCCACTGGCCTTAAATCATAATTTAGCTTCCAACTTACAGTTATAATTACCTGCTCCTATAACAACCGAGGTACCGAACTCATGGACTAATGACTAAACATCTCCCTACTTCCAACCTTACTCTAAGTTTCATGCATGGGATGTCTCGCAAAGCGAAATCCAAACAAGGAACCCCCCCCCCCGATACACTACTGCATTATCGGTTATCGAAATCCATTAGACCCTCGGTCCATAACGTGTACCTCTCTATTCCGTCTCTTGACATAAAATCTACATCTCCTCCCGTAATTGTACTAAAACAAAGAACTTTTCACCAATTGCACTATCGCCCAGTATTTGTGGTAATCACATTCCATAAACCCCGTAGACAAACAGTCGGGACTCTCAAAATACTATTCCCAAAAATATGAATATAAGTCTTAACTCCCACGTTTCTAAAGGATAATTATAACAATGCGCTCTTCCTATCACTAAGTCCTGAGCACTAAACATAATAATGAGTTAAATCTCTCCGCTCAATGGTAAACCCAATACACACTGAATCATAACAAAAAAGTCCCTACACACCCCGGGATTAAACATTTCGATACCACTATACCCTTCCAAATCTTTATAATAGATAATATAAATGCGAGCCCGACCTTCTCAGAGGTGAGGCTTCGCCAAAACAAAACATCTTGAACTAGGACAGCAACCCCGATAGCCTTGCAATCACTTCCCACTATCGTTCTAAACATTACTTATATAACTATAATTAGGATAATATCATACCCATATCACGCATCACTAAGACAAGTATTCTCAATAAAGTATATAATACTATTAATACACCCATTCATCCTCCGCGGATAACACTAAAGAAAATCCCGCTACATTAGGGAAAATATTCACATAATAATAACGTTATAGATATACGCACTAAACTCGTCTCACATGAGAATCTAGCAATAAACAAAATGTAGTGACTCACTTGTGTCACATAAAACACGCCTCATCCTCCGAGGATAAAACTCATACGTCTACCTTGCCAGTTGCTTTGGCTGCTCAAATGGTCTCCGGACGTAACATGCTTGTCCAAACCAAAACAAAAACTACTTTAATCTTTGCCCTTTACTAGGACTATATTCTTTTCCCCTTTACTCGCTTCAGGAAAAAATTTAACGCATGTGGTTTCATTTTACACAAAATATTTCTATGCATAATCCACTTACCACTGGTCATACTGACCATTTTAGGGTTGTTCTTCTCTCGGAATTTGGTAGGCTCGATTACTGATGGATACCCCCATTGTTACCTTAGCTTCATTGGCCCTAAGGAACGTGCTACTGGCTTCAATTACCCTTACTAAATTCACCATTGCTTGGTAAGAATTCGGCCATCCGAATCATTTAAATGAGTCCCCTGATGGGTCTCCCCCATGTGGTGCTTCACTACCACTATTTCATCCTGTCTTATTATCTGACTAAATTCTTCGATTCTTTTAGCTTCCCACATAAAGAAGCATTATCATCTCCATTGACAAAGCACGACATTTTCACCCTCTGAATCGGCCGTCCGGAAGAATTCCCTTTAAATGTTATTAACTATTCTTATGAGTCAATACCCCACTTGAAATCCTCTCCTCCATTTGTATCTACATCCTTCGATACAAGATTCGCTGACAGTTTAGACATATATCCACAAATGGACCTATGTTCAGCCCTCCTGTGATGAGTTTAGAACAATGTTCACATCTTATCATGAACATCCGATGAAGGAACCTGTGGTCAAACTGTACCTAAGATCTTTCTATAGTCATAGCATTCCACTTCTAAAAGTGGTGGCTGACTCCCACCATTTTAACTTCGTTTCGACAAGCCAAGAAAATTTTACCCCAATTTTCACTTTCAGTTAGCCACATTCCGCCATATGCCCAAGCCTTTGGATATTTTACCTCCGTTAGCTAGCACACACAATCTCCGCATTTTTAGAATTTCCACTAACAGTTCTCTTCAATGTTTCGTCTGACGCTCTCCCAATCCAACCACGTTGGGTGAGTCTAATTTGGCACCACTTTCTACTATAGTGGTACGTGAATATCATAAGTTGTTCCCTAACCATATTTACCATCCTGGCTTCCCGTGCCATGATAGGGGTGACCTCATCTACGGTCATCATTCTTGAATATAACCTCTAACATCAACTGAGCTCTGCCTCCTGCTGTCCGCCCAACGGCCCTTGCTCGGCATACTTCATTGTTCGGCACACGAACACAAATAAGATTCACTAATATATACGTGATAGCGGGAGAACGAAATCTCATCAAAGCGATCAACAATCCTAAACATAGGGCTCTATATCAAAGAAAGCTATGTTGGAAGCATAATTAGCAGCACAGATACTAAAGGACACTAGAACCTGATGCTCTAATACCACCTGTGACACCCCGCCTAATTAAATATCGGGTGATCAGTCCTTTATCAAATTAACTCAAAGTGTCAAGTTGGTTCATTCTTAGCATCACTATCAAAAAATAATTTTTTTTATTTAATCACCTAATAAATAATTAAGCCAAGTGTCAAAATATTTTATTTTTATAAATTAAGTTCGATTGTTATTATTAACTATGAAACCATTTTCACGAATACAAATGATAACATTAAAACCAAACCATCCAATGAAAGAATGTTCTAGATAAATCAATCCAAATAAAATATCCCAAATCACCGGACAATGTAATAATCATAAGTAACCCCAACTAAACTGAATACTGACATAAGTAAAGAGTACAAATCTCTGGACTAGATAAAAACTGGAAATGGGAGACACATGCCCTATCTAAAGAGAACTAAATGAAAGACTGAGAATACAAAGATGAATTCATCTACTACAAAGACCTGCAACTCCCACACTAGCTGCAGCACATCAATAGTCCAAAGATCCACGCCTGATGCCCTTGTGGTTGGGAACCTGTAATACACACACACACACACACACACACACACACATATATATATATATATATATATATATACACAAGAGAGAGAAAAGATGACAAGAAACGGGTCAGAGCCCGAGTGTAAAACAGCTTTAAAGTAGTTAGCAAGTATTTAAAATGCTTACCAGTTGACATTACATACATGTTAGTACTCTACAATCTCTTGAGAATTCTCACCTCTCATCCAGTGTGCACGCTTATCATACTACTATATATTCTAACCATACGCGGTACCTAACGCCCGAGTCCTACATATAATTAGGTCATTATTTTATTTCCTATGTTACCGCAAGTTCTTAAGTACTTCCCGTCTCTCAAAGTATTTCATCTTATTAAGTATAAAATCAGTAGGTATACACCCTCTACTCTACTGGTCTAAGTCACCCTTAATTCCCATAAAACTTGATTTAATATGCTCACAATCTTCTCCTAATTTCTTACCCTCGTAACTCCATGGTTGAATCACATATGAATCGTACCACCCGAACCTTGCCTACAACCCTACTGGTCTTTCCCAAGTCCCATTATGGTATATAAATTATGTATAAGGGTTCCCACCAAGTGGCACAGGGTTAATCATTAAGAATAAAGAACAAGCTTCAAAATCCAGAAGGGGTCGATCGATCAAAGGGAGGGGGTCGATCGATCGATCGCCCAGTTATTTCCCAGATTCTGCAAATGCCATCCTACGGGTTTCATCACCAAAAATCCTCAAAACCTCTATCAATTTCTCCCAAACTCCCAACCAAGTATCACAAATGTTTTAGTGACAGGTATAAATAATTTCTAACGAAAAATCTTGATTAAATCTACAAGGAATCATCATTACATGGGATTAATTAAAGAAGTTATCATAAACCCTAGTTGATCATATAAATTCACGAACTTCTTAGTCACTACAAGATTTATTTCTCTAAATATCATGCCAATTCATAATTATGGTTCTACACATAATAAGGATATCAGCCTCGTATAGTTTCTACTCGAACCTATTAATTTTTTTCTTCCTATTTCATGAAATCTCCAAGAAGCGTGCAATTTTCCTTCCTATTCTAACATTGATGTTGTATCAACATGGAAACAGCAAGATAGATACTTGCCTCGATAATATGAGTCTGAATTTCTGAGATTTGATGATGTGGATGTGTTCTCCTTCCTCCGATCTACACTCCGGCGGTATTTGTGGTGAAAATGGTGCAATTATGGTGGCTCTAGCCTTAGGAAGTTCCGAACCTTCCTCCTCTAATGGCCTCTGTGAAATATGAAGGTTCTAACCCTAGAAGACTACCTCTAACACCTGATATACTTCTCTAATTTTCGTAGGTAATTAAATCCCAAAACTAGAAGTTACCAAAATGCCCTCCCGGGTTACCGGTTAGGCCTAAAAACGTTCCGAGACCCAAACTAAACCCCCGAGTACACTTTTCTGACTATCTCGACCATTCCGGACACATTGCTCACTCGAAATCACCATACGTGCGACTTATAATTTATTCATTTTTTATAATAATAATTTAGTCCTGACACGACAAAGGCACATCCCGACTTAATTTCCATAATTGTCATATTATTCACTCGTGACAATTTTAATAAATTCAATTCTACATTTTACTTTACTCGTTAAGTAATATTCAACAAATTTCCAACAATTACTAACTCTCGTCACGCTAGTAAATGTTTAAAACAAATTTTCGGATTAATATTAAATTAATTTATCTCAATTAAATTTAATTAATCCCATAATTAAATGCCATAAAAATACGGGGTATTACATACTCCCCCCCTAATAACGGAATTTCATCCCGAAATTCAGAAAATAAGGCCTACCTAGTAAAAAAATTATGGATACCTTATCAATACGCAAACTATCTTTATAGTAAGGCGCTCAATCACTATAGCCCCCACCTCACAGCAAGCTTTTTTAACACTCTCATTAACGTCACTGCACATTGTGCTCCTATCCGATAACATTCGCATAAGACGTGCATATACATCACTGACTTCCATTATTGCAATATCATTAGGAGGCTTCACCTCACTACGTGTCAACTACTCATATTTTTCTAAACACAAAACTCCCATTCAGAGAGAAACCATACGAACATCTGACCACTCTTGTCAGTTCTTTGAATCTCGATTTTCAATGACATAACTCTTACGACAGATAAAATGTTACCACAGAGAGTATGGGGTTATTCCACTTTAGTGATTGCGTCTAACTCGACTAATCCAAACTTAGGATTATTCGCTCGCCTATAAACAACTCGAGTGAGAAAATTTTAGTTTTTCCACTCAAAACTTCAATAAACAGTTTGTCCATAATAAACAGTAATAAGTGCTTCCGTGGAATTCTACTGTACTATATCTCACTTGCTAGCTACATCCGTTGTGGAAATGAAATGATTACCATGAATCCAAAATTACTTTCACCTGGCTCCACTAATCGTTAATCAGTGTTCGCCTACTCCCTAGCTATGGGTGATACAACCTACCCAAAATGAAACGTTATTCCCCCTGCTTACTGAAATCGATATTGAAGGTGGGATTCAAAAATCTCATCCTAATTCTGAAAAAAAATGTGTTGGACCACGTATCGGTGCGATTCTTCTTTTCAAAGGAAGAGTGGGGCACACTAGCTAATATTGTAAATTACCCCAAAGGAATGTCAATCACTAACCCATCAAAGAAACTTTACTTACTGTACCGGCCTCTTCCATTATAGGAATTGTTGGCTTGTTACAAAATTCTCTGGTTGATCCTCTTGTTCCAACCGATTTCTATCTATGAGTGGTGCCCGCGGATACTACTCGCTTTGTCCCTCTCAACATCGACTTCTACTTGTAATGTCTCACATTAAGTGACACTTAATACTCCCCTTCTTTCCTCGACGTATATCGAAAGTTCCGACTTGTGCATCTTTCTCCACGATGTGCACTGTTGAACCTTTAATACCTTACATGCATCATCATTTTTTATACGCCCAAGTCACTCTCAACATTTGACAAGGTAAAACTCCTCTCCGAGTGTTTTCCATAATAATTAAATTTTAACCTTCTCAAGGAATACCCCTTTTAAATGGCTTCCCACAGCCTTCCAACCAAATTCGGGTGTGCTACTCTGATCGCACACGTATATATGGATTATTTTCCTTCACCCTACGCTTAATCCCCTCTACCACTTTCACTTCTTTATGTTACCCTCACAAACATATATTCCACATGTCTATTCCCACGTCTCTTCAACTCGGACGATTCTAGCATCATCTAACCAGGATGCCCACACACCCTATAAACTGTGCATACTAGTGTAATCATGACATACGCTTCACACATAACACCTAATTATTTATTTCCCATGCGCTCACAATGTCGTTACAACACCTGGGTATTCTCAATCACCCTACAAATCAAAAATTTAAATCCTCCTTATCATCGTTCCACCCTTCAACTCGTGATGATAAAACAAAACTGTCAATGCTTCCTTACCACACAACCGGCTCCACTGGCCTTAAATCATAATTTAGATACCAAATTATAGTTATAATTACCTTCTCCTATAACAACCGAGGTACCAAATTCATGGACTAATGACCAAACATCTCCCTACTTCCAACCTTACTCTTTCATACGTGGGATGTCTCGCAAAGCGAAATCCAAACAAGGAACCCCCCTGATATACTACTACCTAGCATTATCGGTTATTGAAATCCATTAGGCCCTCCATCCATAACATGTACCCCTCTATTCCGTCTCTTGACAGAAAAGCTACATCTCCTCTAGTAATTGTACTAAAATAAATAACTTTTCACCAATTTTTGTGATTGTTTTCTTGGTTGGTTTGGTTAAAAAGATTAGTTAAATAAAATTTTGATGCAAGCCTAATAAGTTATTAGTAATTAAATTGGTTTTTGACAGTGATGCTGAGAATGAACCATATGAGATTCCTATTTCAATCTGGTATAGGATTGATCACCCGGTATTTTATTAGGCGAGGTGTCATAGATGGTATCAGAGCATCATGTTCTAGTGTCCTTAGGAATCTATGTGGACGTACTACGCTTTTAGCGTTGCTTTCTATTTGATATAGAGCCTTATCATTAGGATTGTTGATTCCTATTTTGAGATTTTATTCTCCTGCTATTATGTAATATTATAGTAAATCTTTTTCACGCTCATATAAGATTCATTTGCTGATCGATGAAGGGCGACCAGGGAAGGCCGTTACGAGGGCAACAGGATGCGGGCCTTAGTTGGAGTTGTTAGTGAAGTTGGGAAAGAGGGACACAATTGAGGTCACTCCCTTTGTAGCATTTTCATGCATTGATGCAATGACTACTAGAGTGTAGTAGTTATAATTATCCGCGTGCCTCTATAGTAGAGAGTGGTGTTAAACTTGACTTACCCAGTGAAGTTAAATTGGGAAAAAGTTTAAAAGTTCTTGAAAAGGACCATACGTTGAAGTTTAAGTTATGCGAAGGAAGTGTAACATTATCTAACGAAAGTAAAAGGATCAGAAGCTCTGGCTTAGAGCAGGGTATAGAAATGCCCAGATGTGAAAATTTGAGTAAAAATTTACCACTCATTAGAGCAATGTTGGAATAGTGGAAATGGTGGTTACCATATTTGGGGGAGCAGAATGTTTTACTCGAAGAGTAATCTTATGGATGGCTTCAATCGCGAGTTCCTTTAAGTCGTCAGAAATGAAGAGAATGCAGTTTTTGAATTTCTCACATAAAGATCGGTCAGGGTCCGGCCGTGATCAAAGAGTTATACGAATAAGTGAACTTTGTACTTGATAAGGTAGGTACAATGAAGAGAGAGTCCTTCAGCAGAATGATAGGGTCACTGGTAAGTGTTGCTAACACTTGTAGAGATTTTACTCGGATTTCTGATGAATATGAGGGCCATGTCGTGCCTCTTATATTGGGAATATTAACGCTTCCATGAGAGTGGAACTAGAGGAGTCGACGAATTAAGTCTAAAGGTAAAGACTAGAATTGTTTATGTTCATGAGACCCCACAAGTGGAATCCGTCTGGGGATTCATTGAAATAGGGTCGTTGCGGGAATCCGTCTGGGGATTCATGAGACCCCACTTTTCAGCCTCGATCAAAATGGCGCCGTTGAAGGGGATAAGTTTGCTTTAGAATTTATTTTATTTAGTATTTCGTAGTATTTTCTTTCTATTTGTATTTTTTGCTAATATTTTTGGACTTCAACATTTGAGCGCTAAGAAACACTTGAATTTTTCTCGCGCGCATCACTTTGTGGAATTCGCCACTTCGAGCCATTTTTTCGGGTAAGTATACCTTATTCCAATTCTTTCGGTAATCATTATGATAATTCTCAAAATCCTCGCATCGCAAACCTTTGACTTTTGGTGAATACTTAGAGTCCCAAAAAAATGCAAATTCAAAAATGACTTTGGGCGACTATTACAAAAGTCAAGCTTTGGAGTGCGTGTATTTTGAGGATGATGGTAAAAATTTTGGGCCTCTAATTCCTTATAATAAGAATTCCGAAACAAATTGCAATATCTTTCAAAATTCTTATAATAATGAGTTCGAGTATAGTTCCGATAATAATTTTCAAACTTCTCATTTCCAAGAATCTGCACCTCGGCCAATGACTTTCGGTGAGGGTTTGCTCATGCTTGAGAATGAGAGGTATAAATACCGTTATCAGGAAGAAAATCATTTATGGGAACATGAATTGGATTTATTATTTGAATCCGACGACGATTTTTCTTCAGAAACTTTTGAAGTCGGGGAATGATTTGAACCAAATGAGGACTTTGTGCCTACTTTGGAACAAACCATTCTTGACTTAACCCATTATTTAATAGAGAATGAAAGTGAGGATGAAATGGATGTAGTATCCATTTGCAATGACATGATTTCGTCTTTGGATCCCAAAGAAGATTTCATTGAAAATGATCCTATCTCCTTTGAAATTCCAAATTTGAGTGATGATAACTCATCTCTCGAGTTTGAATGTCTTTACTCCCCCTTTTGATTCTCCGTTATCACACCGTCACCAGTATCCGATGAATCGGTGTCGAACTTTAAAACGTTCAACCCTTTTACTCACGAGGAGTACTTACTCGAGTTGATTTCCATGAAGGCATCTTTGCCCTCATGTGCGCCACCTCCCATTCAAATTTCAAAATCCTTGGGAGGATATTCTACTTTTCTCGGTCCCCACATGTTTTTGTCACCCGTTCAATCCAAATCCCATTTCATCCCTCCAAAACTTTTAATTGGCGATGGTTCATTTCTTCCGCCTTACACATGCCTTCCATTGTTCAAACGGAATTCATATTTTTCGGAAGGCATGCTTGAGAGTGAGGGTACACCGGTCACCCTCCAAAGTCAAATCATTTTCGTGGTGGACCCTCAACTATTTAGACTTCTAGTGTATAGTTAGTGTGAAGCCTAAATAGTAGGTTGTATAGAGTTAGCTTTTTATCATTTCTTTCTTTAGTTTTTCTTTCTTTTTAATTTAGTCTCTTGTAATTAGTTGACTTTTTGTTATTTGTTTTTGCTATGCTCGGTACTAACTTGTTTTGTAGATTCTTTGGACTTGTTCTTATGGGGATCGCTCTAATTTTGGGTAATATCGCTCTTTTCCTCTCTTTAACTTGGTTCTTAATTCACATTGAGGACAATGTCAGGTTTTAAGTTAGGGGTGTGGGATATTCTATCCATTTCTTTGTTTAGTCCATGTTTTTGCTCACATGTTAGTTACTTAGTATGTGTTTTCTTAGAAAAAATTGAAAAGTTTCAAAAATATTTTCTTTCTTTTTTCTCCTTTATTGTGCATTTTTCCTTTGTTTCTGACGATAAATTTCAATAAATGCCCGATCCAATTGACAACCCAATGATGCATGTTCTCGATTTTAAAATGTAAGGACATTATTTTTTAAGTCCTTTATCAATTTACTATGTCGTATACCACTACACCGTCGAAGAGCATTCAAGAACATTCAAGCATCAAAGACAGATCCGAATATCAAAGTTCTTCATCAAAAAGACTCCGCAAAGTTTTCTTTGGTAAGGTTATGTTTTAAATACCTTAACTTTCCACTTAGAGATTTTGGGATATTTTTACAAAATATTTTCTAAGTGTTGGAGAGGACTTTTTCGTCAAAATTTGAGACTGAGTATTTTTTCTAAGTGTTAGAGCGGACATTAAAATAATATTTTCTGTCGTAACAGTCGTTCAAACGACTTTGCTCTGTCGTTCAAACGACATTGCATTATCGCGCGATGTCATTCAAACGACACGCGTATCTCATTCACGCGACATCCCTTTCTCGTTCGAACGAGCTCGAATACTGAGGCGACGCGATTTTATATAAATATTCATTAAATGGTTTTGTTTTCATTAAGAAGTCCCAATGTTTTGAAAGACAGAAAAATGCAAAACTGTATTATCCTTTTGACTTCTTCTTTTAGGTTTTAATCCCTTTTTGTTTTCAATTAATAAAAATTCCCATATGCTTTGGTGAATTGTTTTGGTGTTCAAGAACACACTTTTCTTTTGTTTATTCTTTGTGGGGAGAACTCTACAACAGGAGAGCTGCGTGTTATTGTGGAGGGAGTCTCTACAGAGTTTTTGGGCTGCGATCCTTATGGTATAACTGCGTGTGAACCACTGTAGATTTCTAGCCGTTGCTTTGAAGGTTCGACAAAGACACTGTGCGTTACACTTGTGGGCGATTATCAGGTTGTATGTAAGTCAATGGTCTTGTGAATTCTTCAAAGTTCAAGAAATAAAAGGTTTTGCCCTGCGGGGATTTTTTCTTAAATTTGTGTCGCATGCTTTATCTCTTTATGGTTTGACACACGGAGTTGCATGTTTAGGGGCTGAATTAATTTGGTTTAAATAGAATCTAATTAAATAAGATTTACTTGGAAACTTGAGAATTAATTTAAATCGGTATCACACACCGCATTTATTCGTTTACAAATTGGTATCAGAGCTTATTTAAGCGATCACCACTTTTACAAATTCGTATCAGAGCAGGTCTAATTTATCGCGTATTCCTATTTTTCGCAAAAATTGTGTGATATTGATTTTTTTGAAAAATTAGTTTTGTGAAAAATCGCAATTTTTCCGATGGAGCACTTATGTAATCGGATGCCCCCCTTTGATGACACGAGTCAGAGTTTTGATGATATAAATCATTTGAATTTGACGTTTGCTAAAAGAATTGATTTTTTAGAAAAAGAAAATTCTCGTTTTAAATACGCGGTGGATCTTTTACGCGGTGGATCTTTTGCAAACGGTTCAAAATCAAAGATATTTTTATCATGAGAAATTTGTTACCTTGGACCATGACTTCGTTGCTTTAAAATTGACCAAGAAGGAGAGTGATGATAGGGTCCTATTTTTAGAAAAATAATTAGAGGACCTTAAAAATTCGATGGTTTGTGTTTATGCCAAAGAGGACAAAAATATTTTAATCAATGAGTTTTTGGAACGTGAAGAAACTCTTAGGAAAAAGTTTGCTGTAATTGAGGGGGAGCGAGATAACCTTCTAGGTTTGATTGATAATTTGAAGAAGGAGTCCCTCAGATTGGAAGAGTCTAATTCTTTTCTTGAGTCAAAAATTTTGAAGTTAAAAAATGATTTGACAAACTCGAGGAGGTTTAATAGTGATGGTAATGGCTCATCTTGTTCTCATGCTTCTAGTGCTAAAGCCAAAACTATTATTTGTTTTAGAGGGTCAACCAATTTCAAGGACGTTAGAAAAGATCACACTTTAGGTAACATTCCTCCCGTTTACACATGTTCACATTGTGGTAGGAAAGGTCACCTTAGGAGATATTGTTTTGATCTTGGAAGAAGTCTTAGAAAGTTTATGTCTAGTGTTCCCTTTGTTCCTAAATCCCCTACACGACGTTTCACATCTATTTGGGTTAGAAAATCACTTTTAGAGGCACTAGATTTTAGACAAGGTTATTCCCGTTTGCTTGCACATGATTCTTCTCTTGTCATATCATATAGATGATTGTGTTCGCATGTTTGACATACGCTAGTTTTTTTTTTGCTTCATGCTATTTATGTTTGCTAGCGTTGTGACATGTACTTTTTGTATAAATTTTTTCTTTTGAAAAATTTTGATAAATGCAAAAATATTTTATTTTGATAAAATTTTTAAAAAAATTCGAAAAGAGATTTGTATTTTGCTTTACACCGTTTATAGATGAACACTTAGGATAACCGAGTCACGACATCATTCCATTTTTCATGTGACTATTTGATAGTGTTTTGAGACAATGTATCATGTCATCTTTGTGCTTTATAATGTTTGGGGTCATTGAGATGTAATTAAGTGTTGCTTCCTACACGTTTGACTCATGATTTCCTTTATTGCGCACATGCACGGATTTGTTTGATTACTGTGCTTGTCTTATCACATGTTGATTGGGTGTTTTCACTTCAATTATGTACTCAAAATGAAACAAGCGTGATAAAACTTGATGAGAAAGTTGTGCATGTAAGAGCCGTTTGTGAGTTTTTGTGCTTTATTTGAAAACAGGGAAGGGCTGCGAAAGGTTTTCATTTGACCATTGCGAATACTAAGCCACCGTTTAAATTGGACCTAAAAATTGAGGAATTTTATTATCCGGGGTCCAAAGAGGTTTAAAAGATCCCGAAAAAATTTAAAGGCAATAAAAAGAAATTCATGCCAATTATGGGCCATTTAGGTTTTTGCACCAATTCTCCAAAGTTTGAGAATTTAGTTTATACACCTCTAAAAGAAAATATATATGAGGGGGTTTGGATGGAGAATTAAAACGGGTGTGCACGTCCCTGAGATTCTTGAAAAAGCATTAAATAGTTTTGGACGTTATTGGGGTGGAAATCACTTTGACTTTGATTTTTTGATTTTCATAAGACGATGTCATCTAAATTCAATAATTTTTACACCTAAGGATACTTTCGATGTTCATTCATTAGGAGTACACGTATTCATCGTACACATATGATTGATTGATTAGATTTTCTTATCGATTGTTTTCACAACCATTCATTCCATTTCCATGACTTGGTTGTTTTAGTATAAATCCATAGAGTGTGATTTTTGGTATCTTATTTTTGTATGAAAAAATTGAAAAATCCAAAAATAGTTTGTTGGTGTTTTTGGTATATACCTTTGCATGCGCGTAGTTTGATCCTTGTTTGCTATGCATTTTGTCATGACACTCCATGTTTTGATTGTTTCTTCTTATCTATCTATTTGGGGACATCATAAAAAGGGGGAGAAAGAATTATCATGTTATGGGGGAGTTTTTGCATTATGGGGGAGATTTGGGGGAGATTTGACTTATTAATGATTTATTCTTATATCATTTCATACTTGATGCATCACGAAGGTTTTTGCTTTATCTCATGTGTGTAGGTACAAAGATTGATGATCATTATGTTGCACACCCTGATGAGAAAAGCTTTGAGATTTGATGAAGATTTTTTAAGAACAATTTGAGATTTTGCAAATTTATTCATGGGAGGGTAGATTTGTATAGGAATTATGGTATTTGATAATTCGGATGTTTTTATGTGTGTACCGGCATAGACATATGGTAGATTTGTAAAGACATTATTTTATAAGTCCTTTATCAATTTAGTATGTCGTATACCGCTGCATCGTCGAAGAGCATTCAAGAACATTCAAGCATCAAAGACGGATCCGAATATCAAAGTTCTTCATCAAAACAACTCCGCAAAGTTTACTTTGGTAAGGTTATGTTTTAAATACCTTAACTTTCCACTTAGAGATTTTGAGATATTTTTACACAATATTTTCTAAGTGTTGGAGAGGACTTTTTCGTCAAAATTTGAGAATAAGTATTTTTTCTAAGTGTTGGAGCGGACATTAAAATAATATTTTCTGTCGTAACAGTCGTTCAAACGACATTGCATTATCGCGCGATGTCGTTCAAACGACAAGCGTATCTCGTTCGCGCGACATCCCTTTCTCGTTCGAACGAGCTCGAATACCCAAGCGGCGTGATTTTGTATAAATACTCATTAAATGGTTTCGTTTTCATTAACAAGTCCCAGCGTTTTGAAACACAAAAAACTGCGAAAGTGCAGAATCCTTTTGACTACTTCTTTTAGTGTTTAATCCCTTTTTGTTTTCAATTCACAAAAATCCCATATGCTTTGGTGAATTTTTTTGGTTTTCAAGAACACACTTTTCTTTTGTTTATTCTTTGTGGGGAGAACTCTACAACCGGAGAGCTACGTGTAATTGTGGAGGGAGTCTCTACGGAGTTTTTGGGTTGCGATCCTTGTGGTATAACTGCGTGTGAACCACTGTAGATTTCTAGCCGTTGCTTTGAAGATTCAACAAAGACACCGTGCGTTACACTTGTGGGAGATTATCAGGTTGTATGTAAGTCAATGGTCTTGTGAATTCTTCAAAGTTCTAGAAATAAAAGGTTTTTGCCCTGCGGGTATTTTTCTTAAATTTGTGTCGCATTCTTTATCTATTTATGGTTTGACACACGGAGTTGCATGTTTAGGGGCTGAACTAATTTGGTTTAAATAGAATCTAATTGAATAAGGTTTACTTGGAAACTTGCGAATTAATTTAAATCGGTATCACACACCGCATTTATTCGTTTACAAATTGGTATCAGAGCTTATTTAAGCGATCACCACTTTTACATAAAAGTTATTAGACTTTAGTCCTAATTATTGATATTATGAATAACTTCATGAATTAAACTTTAATCCCATGAGCACATGCACTTTTCTTTCTTTATTGATTTGGTTTAAGATTTTTATAACTCGGTAATCTTTTGTTGCATTGTATATACTTACACCGAGTAAGCTTTGTACCTTTCGTTGTCTGTGAGTGTATACACTATTCTTTCCTCTTTGAAAATGTTACAATCATCGGTAATCTCTCATTATTTCATTTGATCGTTCATTAATTGAATTTATATCTTGAAATGTATTACTTGAGCATGATTTTCAAATATTGTATTGACTCGGGAATTGCGTAAACTTTATGAAATGATCATAGGCAATCCTTGTTATATCACCCATATTAGCCTTGACCTCACCTTATATGCTTCCCCTCGTCAACCCCTTTGAGCCTAAATATAACCTTTCGTTTCATAACCCAAAATTCCCATAACCAACTCCGAATTGGAGTTAAAACCATACATACACCTTCCATACCTTTGTTTGGAATGTTACTTGGGATTGGATGATGTTGTATTGCGATTGTAATTGAGGCATGTGAGAGTGTGAAAAGTAAAGAAAAGAAAGTAGTGAAAGAGTGAAAAAGAAAAAGAAGCAAAAAGAAAAAGAAAACATGAGAAAAAGAAGAAAAGAGAAAATTTGTATATGTTGTATATAGTTCAATAAGCTTTGTTTACTCTCCCCATTTGTATTTCTAATGCCTTTTATGGATTGTATTTTCCAATTTTTGATATTGCCCGCATTTTCCATTATTTTGAGTTTTCATTTCCAAACACTTTGAATCCGTATATACATATCCTTCGTTTCATACTCTAGACAAACCTACATTATAACCCTATCAAGTCTTTTGTGATCTTAAAGTGTATTTAATTTAAAAGTCAAAATAGTTTTGATAATCTGTGAAAATGCATTTCGCCGCCTTTAATGAGTGGTATCTTTCATTGAGATTACAGTTTTTCATTTTCTATATAGCGTTCTTCATTTGTGACATGTGTGCGGCCTAGTTTCCATTTACATTTACTCTTTATGCCCGCATGTTCCGTGTGTTAACTCCCTATTTAGAGTGAATTCACTTGATGAGTGTAATGTCCGTGAAAATTGAATATATTCTTGCTTTAATATTTAGTATCCGATTTATTTAAGTTTTTTCCAAATCACACTTTTCATGTGCTCGCTCCCCTCCTACATTTTAAGGTTTCAATTCTATGAGGTGCATTCTATAATGTTAATGATTTGGACTTTCGTTTGAATTCGTTCATTTTGCTAATAATGCGTATGAAATCCTTTTCATATTATTGGGCTTGTCGCATGTTGGTTTGGGCATATTTTAAGAAAACCATATGATGTTTGTGGGTTTCATCCCTGAAAACCCTCACGAGACGACACTCGTCCACTAGGATAACCTAGGGGTTTAACGGCTTATTGCATATGCTAAATGCAATCATGTTCCCTACAAAAGTGACATTTATATTTCGATGAATATATACGTCTTGTACCGCCTTCTGTGGACTGGTTTTGTTTGTTTCATCACTAGGGACTAGAAATGTCTAAGTTAGGGGTGTGATTTGTATTGAATATTGCATATTTCTGCCATATATATTTATGCATTCTAGCACTTTTTTGGTCCTAAATGCCTATATTTATGCTCATTAACCAGACAACCTTGTATTTGGATATATACATGCTTTGCAGGGGTTAATTATGATTTTTTAGGTATTGGAATGCTAAAAGTAAGTATCCGTTGCATTTCAGAGAAGTTTTGTTGTCGGATGCTACTTCAAGGGAATTTTAGTCAATTCACATTTCATCTTTGGCTCATGGAATATTCAGGGATGTGTGGTTCGCTGAGTTAGCATCGTGTGGCTGCAAACGGCGTGTCTTTTGGAGTCTGGACGATGAAGTTATGGTTATTTCCGTAATGGACCTTTTCCTCCTTTTTATGGACCAAAGAATTGCAGAAAACAGAGTACCGGTCGATCGCGGTTTTCGATTTTACGATGGAAAGGAGACAGTGGGTTTAAACTTGAAGGCGCGGTCGACCGGTCGACCGTGGTCACCAGATATTTTGCACTTTCTCCTTTTCTTTTCTTTTCTTTTTCCTTTATTTTCTTTTCCACTTACTATATAAATCAATTTTGGTTTCTATTTTCATTATCTTACATTTTAGATTAGGTTTAGGGTTTGTAATTTGGGAGCTTCCCTCCCCTCATTCATCTTGGATATTTGTCCATTTTTTATGTATGTAAGTTTACTATTCCATTGTCTTCCTTAGTTTAATTGTTGTTCTAGCTTTGTTTCCATTATTGCCATTAATTTCCCTTTTTAAGATTTACTTGTAGTTCATTTATTTATTGCTTTCATAATTAGGTTTTTTTTCTTTCATTAAATACATGCTTTTTAATATGCTTTCTAGCTAAGTTAGTCTAGGTTGTGTCGGATTGAACTCACTTTGGGTTGACATCTTGCTTTGCTTTGGTGATGGAGTTTTACAGGCCTATTTAGAGTGAGTTATCCTAGTTATTACGCCTAGGAGATTTGACGGGGTATATCATGTATGTTGTGTGCTTAGACCTTGCATGTGTAATTTTTGGGGCATTTGTTGACGCCAAAATCTTATTAGACTTTTATGCGAATTTAGGGGTGTGACAACTATTAATTTAATTAACTGTCGAAATGAGACGCAGTCTTAATAACTCGTCGACCCATGTAACCATTTATATTACTTAACTCGAGTTAGGGATATTTGACGCAACCTATAGTTTTTATACGCTTTGTTAATCTAATTTCAATACACTCGCTTAGATTAATCTTTCCCTTTTTTGCATCTTTTCCTTTTTGTGTATAATCATCTTTTACACTTTTATTTTAGGAATATTAAACCTTATAAATTCTAGAAACTCATCTCTGTGGATTTTTTGATACCCGTAGTTCGCCGCTATACTCATCTATTGAGTTTAGTCATAAGTTTAGGTTTTTGTATTGAGGCGAGGAACAGAAAACAACGATCGGCGTTTGACACGCACCACTTTTCACCCTCGATCAAATATACGGGGCTTCATGCTCCCCTCTCCAAAATTTACCGAGCCCATTTAAGCCGAAATCTTATCAAGCCATTGGACCCTTGTCCATTACCAAACCAACTCCCAAAAATTTCAAACTTAATGCCCATTGTGATTTTCACCAAAATGCCAGCCATACCACTGATCAGTGTTTCCACCTCCACAATGTAATCCAAGTTCTGATTGACCGAGGTATCATCTCCCCACCAGCCAATCCAAAACCAAACACTACTCATAAACCACTACCAAATCATGCAAATGCTTTCTTCCTAGAAAAATAACCATAATTTTATCCATCTACCCAGATTATACCTAGTAAATCGCCCATCATACCCATATATTACCCTAAACCCCTCCAAGTTTTCCCATATTTTCTCCTGCATCCTACCTATTTTTCCGATCAGACCCTATCACTCCTTTCAAGAGCATGCATTATCTTTTGTACCCGTTTCAGAGGGAAATATAAGGAATTATCAGCAGTATTGAACTAACTTCTAGAGTTCGGGATGAAATTGCTCTCAGTGATGAGCATTTATTGCCAGATATTCAGTGCGTTGTTCTTGGAAGCTCAGAAATAGGCTCGAGAGACAGATAATTAGGTGGTACATACTGATGAAGTCAATTTAGATAATCTCATTTAGCTCATGTCAGAATTATTCTGACAGACCGATGAAATTTGTAATACATTCGAGCCACTTGATGCTTTGAAACTACAAGGGCGCCTTGTCCCTTAGCTTTTACATCTCCCCTAAGAGTGGATTGATTTATATGAAGAGATCGTTGAAGTTGTGGAATGTATTAACTTTTTATGGAAAGATTATGTTATTGCCACCGGATGGGGAGACGAATTTGATAGTTTAAATGAAGAGAAAAGCCCAAACAATACTAGCCTTGAAATCAGTATATGTGAAATGATATCATTTTTGGATCTGCTAGGACAGATTGACAAGGTGGCCTAACAACTCGAGGTAGATTAATAAGGTGGCCTAATAACTCTATTTTTTCCCTCTTCTGTGAACCATATGACTATATCAGTGAGGCATTACCAGGTTCCAAACCCGTAATCATCAGTGATCGATAAGGGAAAAAGTGTTGGGAAACTTCTTATGTTAGAAATTACCCTCGAGGAAAGCAAGATCCTCGATCAGTTGAAAAAAAGCTAAGCTAACATCACTCTGTGCGGAATCTTCATGTCTTCCCAGCAGCACCAAAATGCCTTCATTAAACTACTTATCGAGCCCACAGTACCTCCTTCCACCACGCCAAAAGAAGCAGTGAATATGGTCAGATCTCTAACCTTAACTAGAATGCTCTCCTTATCTGAATAAAAAATCCCTAAGTTTGGACCAAATCACAGTTATGCTCTCAATATCTTTGTCGAAGTCATGGGAAAGACCGTCCCACTTTCTCTTGTCGATAATGGATTAACTTTTAATATTTTCCCGTTGAGAACCCTCAATTGTTTGGGATTGAAAGTAAGTGACCTTTCTCCAACCTCTGTCGTGGTGCGCGCTTATGATAATACTCGTCGAGAAGTGATGGGATCCATAAAGCTTAGAATGGGGGTTGTCCCTATAAATCCCATTATTAAATTCTAGGTCATCGATATCCTAACTTATTTTAAACTATTACTCAGATGAAAATAGCTCCATAGTATCAAGGGTGTGTCTTCTTCCCTCCATCATAAACTTAAGTTCTTCACCAATGGGCAGGTCATCACCATCTTAGGCGATGACGATAACACTGAGGATGCAAGCACCAGTAATCTGGTACTAGAAATACAACATGGGGCAAATGATATGCTTCTATCAGGTTTCTGAGTTGAACCACTTTCGCTCCCGACAGGGGATGATTTCAAAGACAGAGTCTATTCAAAACACAACCCTCATGGAAACGTTATTGTGATATAGATGTTTAAAAACATGCACTTTATGCCCAAACTAGGGATGGGAAGACAACAATAGGGAATACTTAAACCCATAGTACTGAAGAAATCATTTCCTCCTTATGGCTTGGGGTATTAACCTTCATTAGAGGAACTTAGAATGCTCCACCAACCTTAATTGAAGAGAAGGCTAGAAATTGCTAAAACTGTCCCAAGTGATTCCTTGAACGGAAGATTCATCAAAGAGGGTGAATATTTCCCTTTTTGTGGCTTTCCCGAACCATAGTATGATCATGTGGACAAGAAGATGAAACCAGGAATGGAGATCTTTTTCCAAGACAAATACTCATGGGTTGAAAGTTCCCAGCATTATGTGCAACCACTCATGAAGAAGACTGTGGCTACTACCAAAGATTCTAAGGGAAGTGACTTCGAGGATTCGTTTAATTTATGGGTCACACTCTGCATAGTCCACTCGAGCGCTACATCATCAGCTCCATCCCACCTGATCAAAGTTGTTGATGCACCTCTCCTTGACTGGAATGTTGTGCCAGTTCCACCTGTTGAAATGAAACCCAACCCATATATTTATCCCATTTCCTCTTCTTTTTTTTCTTCCTCCCTATTCTGATCATAATGTAATCGAAAACCTCCTTCGATGAGGTTCTCAACTCTATTTTTCCCAACAATGAAATAAATAAAGATTTTGAATATCTTGGTGTGCCTTCCGTTATTTATTTTGATTCTAATCAAACTCTTGATGATGATTATTTTGCAAATGAACAATTCTTAACTGATCTTAATAAGGTTCATAACAAACAACATAACCACATTCAAGTTAATGAAGATAAAACTATTATTATTAATCTCAGTTCTAATAGTCAACTACGCGAGATTAGGATAGGGTCTAACCTTGATGAGAAAGAGTGCGCACAACTCGAGGAATTACTGAAGGAATTTATGAATGTCTTTGAATGGTTTTATGATGACTTGCCTGACATTGATCTCGAGATAGCACAGCATGAGATTCCAACACTCCTAGAATATATGTCGGTCAAACAGAAACTGCGAATGCTTCGCACCAAATGGTCACTTAAGGTTAAGGAAGAAGTGGTCAAATAGTTAAACGTGGGTTTGATTCATGTGATAAAATATCCCATGTGGATAGCCAATATCGTACTTGTACCAAAATTTGGAGGGAAGGTTCGCATATGCGTTGATTATTGAGATTTGAACAGGGCCTCTCCAAAGGAAGATTATTCGCTACCTAATATTGACATGATTGTGGATAACACAGCCAGTCATGCTCTCAAGTGATTTGTTGATGGTTTTTTTGGATACAACCATATCAAGATACACCCATATCATCAAGAGAAAACCGCACTCATCACTCCTTGGGTAACATTTTGTTACACCGTTATGCCATTTGGTCTAAAAAATAGGGGCTACCTACCAGAGGGTTGCCACAACTATCTTACATGATCTGATACACAAAGAAGTTGAGGTTCATATTGACGACATGATCATCAAATCTAAAACTCGTGAATGTCATGTTCTCTCTCTCCAAAAGTTCTTCGAGTGACTACGGTGATACCGGATGCAACTTAACCCACATAAATGTGTTTTTGAAGTTACTATAGGAAATATCTTGGGATCGATGGTTAGTAAGAAAGGTATAGAAGTTGATTTTGCCAAACTGAAAGCCTTACTCAAATTTCCACCACCCCAAATAGAGAAATAAGTCCGAGGATTCCTTAGAAAATTATAGTATATTAGCCGGTACATCAGAAAGTTGACTCTTATCTGTGAAACCATCTCCAAACTCCTTCGAAAGGGTTCAAATAAGGTTTAGAATGAAACTTGCCAGGAGGCCTTTAACTGAATCAAGAAATATCTAACCCGACCTCTTGTACTCATGCAACAACAACTTGGTCTACCCCTACTCCTATACTTTACTGTAATAGACATTGCAACTGGGGCTTTTTTTTACTAATACCTTGAAGAGTCTTATAAAGAGAGAGCCATCTATTATGCCAGTCACAAGTTGGATGGGTACAAATTTAACTACACTACCTTAGAGAAAGCATGCATCGCCCTTCTCTGGGTCACCCAAAAATTACGACACTATATGCTCGCTTTTGCAATCGAACTTGTGTCTCAAATGGATCCTATCAAATACCTTCTCAAGAAACCTGCCCTGTTTAGCCGAATGGATCGATAGTTGATGTTGCTAGCCGAATTTGATATTGTATGTCACGTAGAAAGCCATGAAAGGAAGAGCCATCTCTGACTACCTTGTTAACTACCCTATAGGAGATATTGATGTTTTGACGGTCCTTCCAATAAGAAAGGGTATGGCATTGGGATACTCTTAATTTCCCCTGATGACTCTCACACTCCCATTGCCATCAAGATGGATTTTCCTTGCACCAATAACATAACCGAATATAAGGCATGCATAGTAGGCCTCAAAGTCGCTCTCAAGAAAGGAATTCGATACCTAGATGTCTATGAGGATTCATCCCTCATCATCGGTCAATTATCATAAAATGGAAAGTTAAGGACGAGAAGATCTTACCCTTTGATTCCCACTTAGAAGAGTTGGCCTCCCAATTACAAGACATCACCTTCCACTACATGCCCTGAGTAAAGAACAAATTAGCCGATGCCCTTGCTACCTTAGCCTCCATGGTCGACATGCCCCAAGGAATAATGATGGCCCCCGTCCTAGTCCTAAAGAAAACTAAACCTACCCACTACTACCATATTGAGCTTGTCACAGAAGAAGATCCTGATATAGCTGATTAATGGTACTATGATATTTGGCGCCTCCTCAAGAATGGTAGGTATCCCCAAGATTATAATAAGAAAGACTGAGCTACCCTTCATAAACTGGTTTCCCAGTACATTATCTGCGATAAATCACTATTCAAGGGAAACTTCGATGGAACCCATTTACATTGCATCGCAGGGGTTAACATTGAAGAGATGATGTAAAAAATCTACAATAAGGAGTGTGAACCCCACATGAATAGCCATATGCTTGCCAAGAAAATCGTCTGACATGGATACTATTGGACTACCATGGTCCAGTATTGCGCCACCTATGTTCTGAGATGCCTTAAATGCCAACAATTTTCAAATCCCAAGCACTTGCCTCTATGAGAATTGAACAACATGACTTCTCCTTGGCCGTTATCCACATGGGGCATCGATATCATAAGGAAAGTTACACCTAGAGGTCGTTGAAGAAGTATCAAGGGAGTGACATGGCTTACTGGCATATGCCGTTGGAGGAGATTGATTTAGTTAGACAATACATATAAGGAGAAATATGTTGACATCCTGGACCGTAGCGAACGTAAGATTCAATCGAAGGTGGTACCATTAATTTGTGTTCAGTGATGGCATCATAATGACGAGGAGTCGACTTGGGAGCATAACGATGACATGCGGTAAAAGTATTCGGAGCTCTATGTACTGGGTATGTCTGAATTTCGGAGATAAAATTCCGTTGTTAGGGGGAAGTATGTAATATCCCGTATTTTAAGAGCATTTTTAATTACACATTTGCATGTAATTTTAATTGAACCAAGAAAAAAAGTGACTTAAATAAATATTAATAAGCGAATAAAAGGATTAATATTTATGTGTATCTATATTTACTTGTGTGAAAAGTAAAAAAAATATGTTAAATTATATTACGTCCTAAGTGAATAAAAAGCGACCGGTTTATTAGTATCTCATTCGGGACATGATGATAGAGTCATGTTGGGCATGAGATGGAAATAAATGTTAGAGAACTCATATAATAATTTTAAGTGCGCCAGTGGTCCGAAATGGGTCGAAATAGTCTGAAATACGTACCCAGGGGTTAAAATTGGGTGTCGGGGGCTTTTTAGGATCAACTGGAGCCGAAAAAGTGTATTCGGGTCATTTTGCATAAAAGGGTTGACTCAATTTCGGAATTTGGAGTGTTTAGGTTTATATTTAAGTAAGGTGGGTAGAATGAGAAGCTATCCAACCATCCACGAGGCTAGGGTTTTGAGAGAAGAGAGAAAATAAAAGAAAAAAAGGGGGAAAAGTGAAGACAAAGGGATTCGGAGTGAAGATCAAGTGCTTCCGAGTTGGAGATAATTATCAAGAGGGGAATACAAGAAGGAAATCTCATAAATTAATTGATTTCAAGGCAAGTATTTAACTTGTTTTAATGATTATTATGTAGTTTTAAATATTCATGTAATTGGTGTATGAAAAATACAATTTTGTGTTGGGAGAACAATGCAAAATTGGTTTTGAATAAAGTAAATATTGAAGATTAATCTAATGATGAGGACATGATAAATCTGATGTGATTAGAATGAAAAAGATAGGTTCTTGATTAATATAAGAAAGAAAATATTGAATCTTGAATTAGGGTTTTAACCATGCATAAATATTCATATAAATTAGATGATCGTATAAATTAAATGTTGTTCGGGATGACTTCTATGTAGAAACTTATGGATTTATGTTTAAGAATGGATTAGTATACATATTTGGGGATTTCATGAAGGGTATAAATAGTATGGGTGAATGAAAATGGCAAAATCTCGTCTTAAGATCGTTCTGGTAGCCCCGCAAACCAAACAAGTTCGCTAGGGAGAGCGAACCAATTCATTCATCGAGTCGGATCGGTTCAGCCAGTTAATCGGTTCAATTTGGTTGGTTGGTCTCCCTTTCCTTTTGTTGCTTTTTGTGGATCGTATAGGGATCGGGATGAATTATGGGGGTTCGAGGAATGGAGTTATACTTCCAGGAATTCAGAGGGAAGATTAAGAAGAACCTTAGGCTAATCAGGGATGAATATTGTTTAAGAAATTACGTGTATAATAGGATGAATGTACTCGGGTGATAATTGTGAAATCGGGTTAGGATTTATAGAAGGATTAGGTTAAGTATTTAGGTAGCAAAACATGTTGGCCAGAAATATGAAGTTGGAGAGTTAAGCATAAGTAACTGAATACTTGGCTAAAATAATAAAGTCTGGATAGACTTTGGGATTGGTAGGCTAGTGCTACGAGAGACATTATGCATGTTAGCCAATTATAAATATATATATATATATATATATGTGTGTGTGTGTGTGTGTGTGTGTGTGTGTGTGTGTGTGTGTGTGTGTATGTGTGTGTGATTAACTTTATGAGAACATATATACTCTAGTTATGCTATCGTTGGAGGTTGCGCATAGTAGGCGGTCCACCCTGATGTTGATTAGCAGGTGTTAGGTCGTTATTTAGGTCATAGGACTATTGCATGACCATCGTAGGTAAGTTTCGAATCCCGTTGGGGTAATGTGGTATGGTTATGACCCATGGATGTGTGTCTATTACCACCTCCATTATGTTTTTACTATTTAGTATTGGTGGTGAGAATCAGATCTGGTGACTCACGAGTGGTACGTGGCGTACCTCGAGTCTGATAGTATACTAGTGATGGATTCTGGAGGCCAACTCGGGGATGTTATGTACATATATATATATATATATATATATGTGTGTGTGTGTGTGTGTGTGTGTGTGTGTGTGTGTGTGTGTGTGTGTGTGTGCTCAAATTATTGTGTGAGCATTAAATTATAACTAGTGTATAGTTACGTTGATTATATAGTGGTTTGAGTATAATTGAGAAATACTACGTCATAGCTTATGTGATAGCTATGTGGTAAATAAAATAAAGTAAAATACGAGTAGCACAATTGGGCTAGAGTTTTAGCATATTGGATTATGTTAAGAATGGTTCAACTAGCTAGTCGGGGTAGCATAACTTGGTAATTGAAATACGTGCATTAAGTGTACACTATAGATGAGGGGTGAGGATAATCTCATGTGAGTACGAAACTAGATGAATATAAATAATTCTTGTTGCATGTTTATTAATGAATTTAAATACTTGAAACTATTTTTAAAATGTTTTGGGTGTTGACCCGTATAAAAAATATTTTCATAAGCTTTTAGGTGCTCAGGCATAGGGACACGAGGGTTAACTTGTCATTCCAGTCAGACGATGTTGCAGCAGCTGTGGATGCATGCAAGATTTGTTTAGGGCCCTCTTTCCATTTTATCAAGTTATGATGATTATTCGAGTATTTCTTTTGGGCATTGTTGATGTCTAAAAATGGATATATTCCCATTTTATAATCACAGATAGAAATGATGAAAATAATTCAAATCACACACATAAAAGACAGAGATTTTAAAGTTGTTCGGTTGTAAAAAGCCTACGTCCACTGTAGCTGTTATTTAAGCAATTTTACAATAGCTCAATAAGATGAGAGTATATGTGCATGAAATTAAGTTGTCTTGTACCTTGAGCTGGGAGATGGGCTTGTATTTATAGGGGTGTTAAACTCTAAAGATGGAATGCCTTTATATTGCTAGGCGTTTATATCTATGTACAATAAGTAAAACTCTTGGTATTCATAACTGGTTGATATTCCACACAAATAACCATTGATGTTCCCATTTGTTGGCCTTCTAGAGTTGATCGGCTATCCTTCTGACTAAGTTCTTCTGAGGCCGATCAAGTAGGTTGGTCGGCCAAAATGGGTGACACGTGTGCCTTCTTCATTGGTCCGTATTGGAATATAATTTTACATACAACAAAAGCCCCCAATGTTTCATGCTTGATATTTTCATGAAAGTACGAAGTATTTAGCCCAGTAAGTTACTTGGCATACGGTATTGAGTATTTTTTCGACAACTGACCTCCCACGCTAGTAAAATTTTTGCCTACACTATTTGACGATGGTATTTTTATAAATAGTTTGAAGTGTAACGAACCCCCAAAGGGTAATTTAGCATTTTCCCTCCTTTAGAACTGTGCATCCATTAGAATATCAATTATTGGTTCAATTAATCATTATTTTTTCTTTTTTCAAGGTAAGCTATAAAATCAAAGCTTGCACTGATTTTTTTTAGCACAACTTCTTTCAAATTATAAATTTCTCTATATCTCCAAGTTTTCATTCTGCTTTCATTCTCATCGTTCTTACTTTAGCACTCATTTCCTCTGTAAACCTTATTTCCTCTTCTTTGATTTCTGTCTTTTGTTTAATCATGATTTATATTGTTTATGGAGATTCTTTAGAAGAGTTTAGTAGGGAAAGAGGAATACCTGATTGGTTAGTTTTATAAATGCTCATTCCTTCAGTAGACGTGTTGTCATTAGCATAAGGTCATTGGATCCCTTCTATGTTTATAGCTGAGTGCGGCATTACCTTTCACTCAATCCCTTTTTTCTAGAATTTTGTCGATACTTTGATGTTGTCCCTTATAGGGTAGTCCCCAATACATAGAGGATAGTGAATGGTATTCATATGCTTAACCAGATATATTGAACCCATATTGGTATTCCTAAGTTGATGTTATGCTATAAATGGGTTACTAGTGACAATACCTACTATTTGAAGACTAGGTTTGCCAAAGGGCTGTAGTGGTCAGCTTACTAGATTCTAATAAGGACTACTTTGATTATAGCATAGTGGTCAAGAACTGGCAACAAGCTCCTCTTCAATATGGGGATGAGTATGATGGACCCAGGTGTCCTCAAACAAGGCAAGGCATAGGTTATAAAAAAAATTTCCTCTTTTCTGCATATTTCCTGCTTGATGCTATGTCAACTGACCTTCTTGTCATCTTTTTATACAGTAGAGAGTAAGAAAAAGTGTCCTAAGGATGGGGACATCAAACTTAGGGAGCTTAAATATTTGTGGATCATTCATTAGAGAATTGGAGAAGAGCACCCAAGAGCAGTGATTCGTATCAAATATTGCATATTTGTACCCTCAAACCTATGCATTTTTAGCCCCCTCGGGTGCCTTAATCTTTTTATTTAAGATCGTTAACCATACAACCTCATATTTATATTGTTAACATGCTATATGAGGTATAATTGGGCTTTTGTAGGCATTTAGGTACTAAGTATGGAGTTTGGATGCATTCCGGCTAAGTTTCGTACATATCCACATGCACAAGGGCAATTCAGTTAATTTACAGTTTGGGTACCTGGCTCGACATCTTCATGGAATTTGTATCCCTCCTCTTAAGCTTCGCATGGCCGCAAATGGTGTGCAATTCCGTGTCCGAATGAAGAAGTTACGACGATTTTAGCGGAAGAGAATTCCAAATGAACCAAAACAGGAGGGAGCTTATTGCAGACCTGCTTGATCGATCGATCGACCAAAAGGGTCGATCGATCCACCCTTCAAAAATTTGCCTTCGAGCTTTCACATTGGGCTGGGACCTGATCGATCGATCGATCGATCCCCTATTTTTCTCAGCTTTTCTATTTACAAGTTTGCCATTTTGGGGTTTCGTATATATACTCATTTATCTCATTTGAGAGAAATATCAAACATTTTACATTAGTTTAAGGTTTGTATGGAGCTTTGCCCTACTTCGCCACTTTGGTTGTTTTGCCCACTTTGATGTATGTAAGCTTATTAATTTAGTTGTCTTCCATTTGATTAATGCTTTCTCTACTTGCTTCCTTTCATTTCCATGCATAGTTAATATTTATTTCTTGCTATTTATTGCTTTCATAATTCGGTGAGGGCTTGCGCATGCTTGAAAATGAGAAACTTGAAAATCGTTATCGGGACGAAAATCGTTTGTGGGAGCATAAATTAGATTTATTATTTGAATTCGACGACGATTTTTCTTCCGAGACTTTTGAAGTCGAGGAATGTTTTGAACCAAATGAGGACTTTGTGCCTATTTTGGAACAAACCATTGTTGACTTTGCCCATAGCATAATAGATATTGAAAGTGAGGATGAAATGGAAGTAATATCCATTTGCACTGAAATGATTTCTTTTTTGGCTCCCAAAGAAGAACATTTCATTGAAAATGATCTTATTTCCTTCGAAAATCAATCTTCTTGCAATTATGACTCATCTCTTGAGTTTGAATTTCTTTCCTCCCCATTTTCATTCTCTGTTATCACACCGTCACAAGTACTCGTTGAATCGGTTTCAAACTTTAATGTGTTAAACCTTTTCGCCGATGAGGAGTACTTGCTCGAGTCGCCTTCCATGAAGGCATATTTGTCCTCATGTGCGCCATCCCCCATTCTAATTTCAAAATCCTTGGGTGGATATTCTTCTTTTCTCGGTCCCCATACGTTTTTGTCACCCGTTCAATCCAAATCCCCCATCAGCCCTCCAAAACTTTTAATTGGCGATAGTTTATTTCTTCCGCCTTACACATGCCTTCCGTTGTTCAAACAGAATTCATATTTTTTGGAAGGAATGCTTGAGAGTGATGGTACACCGGTCACCCTCCAAAGTTAAATCATTTTGGTGGTGGACCCTCAACTATTTAGACTTTTAGTGTATAGTAAGTGTGAAGCCTAAATAGCAGGTTGTATATAGTTAGCTTTTTATCATTTCTTTCTTTAGTTTTTCTTTCTTTTAATTTAGTCTCTTGTAATTAGTTAACTTTTTGTTATTTGTTTTTTCTATGCTCGGTACTAACTTGTTTTGTAGATTCTTTGGACTTGTTCTTGTGGGGATCGCTCCAATTTTGGGTAATATCGCTATTTTCCTCTCTTTAACTTGTTTCTTAATTCACATTGAGGATAATGTCAGATTTTAAGTTAGGGGTGTGGCATATTTTATCCATTTCTTTATTTAGTCCATATTTTTGCTCACATGTTTGTTACTTAGTATGCTTTTCTTAGAAAAACTAAAAATTTCAAAAAGATTATTTTCGATGATAAATTTCAATGATTGCCCGATCCAATTGACAACTCAACGATGCATGTTCTAGATTTTAGAAGTTATTAGAGTTTAGTCCTCAAAGCATTTATATTATGAATAACTTCATGAATTAAACTTTAATCCCATGAGCACATGCACTTTTCTTGCCTTATTGATTTGGTTTAATATTTTTATAACTCGGTAATCTTTTGTTGCATTGTATATACTTACACCGAGTAAGCTTTGTACCTTTCGTCATTTATGAGTGTATACACTATTCTTTCCTCATTGAAAACATTGAATTAATCATTAATCTCTCTATTCTTTCATTTGATCATTCATTAATTGAGTTCATATATGAAATGTGTTACTTGAGCATGATTTTCAATAATGTTTTGACTCAAGAATTGTGTAAACTTTATGAAATGATCATAGGCCATCTTTGTATATCACCCATATGACCTTGACCTCACCTTTTATATGTTCCCTAGTCAACCCATTTGAGCCTAAATACTAGCCTTTCATTTCATTACCCAAAATCCCATAACCAACTCCGAATTGGAGTTTTAGCCCATACTTATTACCTTCCTTACCTTTGTTTGGAATGTTACTTGGTATTGAATGATGTTGTTGTGTTGCGATTGCAATTTAGGCATATGAGAGTGGGAAAAGAAAAGAAAGAAATGGAAAGGAGTGAAAAAAAGAAGGAAGAAAACAAAACAAAGGAAAAGAATAAAAGAAAAGAAAGAGAAATTTGTATATGTTGTGTATAGTGTTCAATAAGCTTTGATTGCTCTCCCCGTTTGTATATCTAATGCCTTTTATGGATTGTATTTTCCAATTTTTTATTTTTTTCGCATTTTCCCATTATCCCGAGTTTTCATTCCAAACACTTTGAATTCATACATACATTCCTTTTATTATGCACCCTAACCTAACCTACATTACAACCCTATAAAGTCCTATGTGATCTTAAAGTGTATTTAATTTAAAAGTCATAATACTTTTGATAATCTGTGAAAATGCAGTTTGCCTCCTTTAATGAGCGGCATCTTTCATTGAGATTATAATTTTTCATTTTATATATAGTGTTATTCATTTGTGACATGTGTGTGGCCTAGTTTCCATTTACATTTACTCTTTATGCCCGCATGTTCCGTGTGTTAACTCCCTGTTTCGAGTGAATTCACTTGATGAGTGTAATGCCTGTAAGGATTGAATATATGCTTGCTTTAATTTTTATTCGGTTTATATAAGTTTATGTCAAATCACACTTTGCATGTGCTCGCTCCCCTCCCACAGTTTAAGGTTTCAGTTCTACGAAATGCATTCTATAATGTTAATGATTTGGACTTTCGTTTGAATTCGTTCATTTTGCTAATAATGCGTATGAAATATTTTTTGCTATTGTTGGGCTTGTCGCATGTTGGTTTGGGAATATTTTAAGGAAACTGTATGATGTTTGTGGGTTTCATCCTCACGAGACGACACCCGTCCACTAAGGTAACCTATGGGTTTAACGGCTTATTGCATACGCTAAATGCAATCGTTTGCCCATGAAAGTGGCATTATCTTTTTATTGCTTTTTCTTCCCATTTTGTACTAGTATCCTTCTTTTGGTTTGTTTGTAGTTCTTGTTGCATCTTATTTCATTGCTAGGGACTAGCAATGTGTAAGTTAGCGGGTGTGATTCGTACCGAATATTGCATATTTATACCCTCGAACCTACGCATTTTTAGCCCCCTCGGGTGCCTTAATCTCTATATTTAAGATCGTTAACCAGACAACCTCGTATTTATATTGTTAACATGCTATATGAGGTACAATTGGGCTTTTTTAGGTATTTAAGTACTAAGTATGGAGTTTGGATGCATTCCGGCTAAGTTTCGCGCATATCCGCATGTGCAAGGGTAATTCGGTCAATTTACAGTTTGGTCACCTGGCCCGACATCTCCATGGAAGTTGTATCCCTCCTCTCAAGCTTTGCATGGCCGGAAACGGTGAGTGATTTCGAGTCCGAATGAAGAAGTTACGGTTATTTTAGCGAAAGAGAATTCCAAATGAACCAAAATAGGGGGAGCTTGTTGCAGACTTGCTTGATCGATCGATCGACCAAAAGGGTCGATCGATCGACCCTTCAAAAATTTACCTTCTAGCTTTCATAGTGGGCTGGGACCTGATCGATCGATCGATCCCATGTTTTTCTCAGCTTTTTTATTTACAAGTTTGCCATTTTGGGGTTTTGTATATATACTCATTTCTCTCATTTGAGAGAAATATCTTACATTTTACATTAGTTTAGGATTTGTATGGAGCTTTGCCCTACTCCACCACTTTGGTTGTTTTGCCCAATTTGATGTATGTAAGCTTATTAATTTAGTTGATTTCCATTTGATTAATGATTTCTCTACTTGCTTCCTTTCATTTCCATGCCTAGTTAATATTTATTTCTTGCTATTTATTGCTTTCATAATTAGGTTTACTTGCTTTCTTTAAATACATGATTTTTAATATGCTTTCTAATAATTATTCTAGGTTGTGTCGGATTGAACTCACTTTGGGTTGACGTGTTGCTTTGCTTTGGTGATGGAGTTTTACGGGTCTATTTCGAGTGTGTTGTCCTAGTTATTACGCCTAGGACATTTGACGGGGTATATCATGTATGCTCCATGCTTATGACCTTGCGTGCGTAATTTTTGGGGTATTTGTTGACGCCAAAATTATATTAGACTGTTATGCGAATTTAGGGGTGTGACAGCTCTTGATTTAATTAACTGTCGAAACGAGCGCAGTCTTAATAACTCGTCGACCAATGTAACCATTTTATACTAATTAACTCGGGTGAGGGATATTCGACGCAACCTATAGTTTTTATCCGTTTTGTTAATCTAGTTTAAATACACTCGCCTAGATTAATATTTTCTCTTTATTATCTTTTCCTTTTTGTGTATAATCATCTTTTACACTTTTATTTAGAAGTATTAAACCAATTAATATTCTAGCAACTCATCTCTGTGGATTTTCGATACCCGGACTTTCCGCTATACTCCCTTAAAAGAGTGTAGTCATAAGTTTAGGTTTTTGTATTAAGGCGGTGAACAGAAAAAAATGATCGTCATCTTGACACGCGCTACTTGTCGCCCCTAATCAAGCAGCGTCCTACCTATTGAATTATAGAAATTCCATTACCTCTTTTGTTGCCCAACCTACAGTTGTTTTGCCCCTCACTTACCATAAATCTTGAAGAAGATCTTGTATCCACTTCTTTGACTATTAAATCCATAGTTGTTGAGGTTATTCCTGTAGGAACTTCTTCCTCATTTGAGTCTTTGAACGTTTCTGAAATTCCTATTTCTCCCTCTTCCCCTGTTCTAGATATGACGAAGAGGAAAATTCCTAGCTTGATGGGTGGTCCCATATCTCACCTTTCCAAGTCTGTGAAGGGAAGTAAGAAGGCTAAGGCCAGTGATAAGAGGCCTATTAGTGTTGTTGAGACTCAAGATGAGGAGCATCAGTAAAAAGTAATGAAGAGAGGTTTGTCTGATCCTTTAAAACAGGTTCAAAAAAATAAGTTGACCAGCAGTTTGTTACTGCCAAGAAAACCACTAACCAACAAGAGTTGGTGAAAAAAATCCAGGTTGACCTAGACATTGGGTTAGCCTCAGTTGTTATTAACCTTAGTTTGTCTAGGGGTTTAATCAAGAATGTACTCTTCCTAATGTCGAGTTGCATCAGCCCCCTTGCTGAGGTCCCGTCTGACTGAGAGGGCTTTCCATAGTTTGGCATTGGTAAATTTCTACTACTTGTTGGTCTGTATAATTATAATGATGATACACTGATAATTTCTGCTAACTTTTGTGCCTTTATGTGCAGTTCCTGGTTGATTTCAACTAGATGATAGATAAGGATGACTAATTGTGTTCTTCTGGAGAAATTAAAGAGGCTTTTGCAGGTTTGAGAAACTCCCTGGATAAATCCCACCGAGCTGTAGAGATGAAAAAAAATCCTGGGAAGAGGAGATGAATAAGGACAATGACAAATCCAGTAATGCTGAGGGCCAGCTAAAGTCTACAGAAGATAGGGCAGTGGATGCTGATAATAGGGCGAAGGTGGCTGAAGATAAGCTTGTCGAGGTCTCTGCCCAAGCCAAAACTGTAGAGAACAAAGTAGTTGGTTTGTCTTCTGAAGTGATTGTCTTGAAGGCCAAGGGAAAAGCTTCTTTTGACAAAGGCTAGGAGAAGGCCATTTTTATTGCCTTTGTCAAATTAAGTATGCCAAAAAATTATCCTTCAAGGAAGGTTGGACTGAAACTTTGAAGGAGGTCAGCACATAAGAAAATTTTGAAATCTTCTCTAGACATGATCCTGGCACTCCCCCCAACTTGGACGAGGAGTTTGATGATGAAGAAGGATTATAAGAGTCCTTTTTATGCCTTCTGAGCCTGAAATAGTGCCAGCTAACCTACCAGCTGATGGTCAAGCCCAGGCTAAGGATAAGGAGAAGGTCTAGCTAGTTTGCTTTTATGTGATTTTTTTTCTTGCCTTTAATGTAACAAATTTTATACTTATGAATTATTTATCTGTGAAAAAATAACCTTTTGTCTCTATTCTTTTATGCTCCTAATGTTTGGATGAACAACATTATTTATTATTTGTTATTGTATAATGTCTTGGATTATTCAACAAACTCATATCCCTATTTATGATTTTTCATTTTCATGCAATGAAGATAACTAGAGTAGCTACTGAATATGATCTGCTCAGAAGAAGTAAGAATCTCCTGGAAGATGGTCATGTTCCTCTGGCTGAAGAAAATTTTATGCACTCGACTAAGTTAGGGAGTCCTATATTCATCTTCACTATTTATGGGATAGGGTTGTAGTCAATAATGCTGCATATTATGAAATAATAGAGCAACTACAAGAGGATCGCAATCAGTCCAAAGCTCTGTTGCATGCTGATAATGAGGCTAAGTATAAAGCTTTGAGCGAAGGATAAGGTTCTGAGAAAAAATTGCAAGATATCACTTATGCTCTGAACAAGAATGAATTATCTTTGAAGCAAGTTATGGAGAATGCCCAAGTAAATTTTGTTGCGCTGGAAAAGAAGAATAATGCCTTGAGGAGTGAGGTTAACAACTTAAAGAAATCGTCCACCGATGGTCCCGATGAAGGTGCTTCTTTCTTGGAGACTGAAAATGTAAGGTTGTTAGAAGAACTTGAAGCATTACATAAAACTAAACCGGGCAAACTTCCAGGCAACTGATGGTTGTCTAACCAACGATTGCTAAAAAAATAACTAAGAAAACTTTGGCCGACTAAGTTGCCCAGTTGAAAGTGAAGAATAAGGCCATTGCCAACCTATCTGCCCAACTGAAGATGAAACATACTAGTATTGTTGACCATGTTGCTTAATTGACAACTAAGGATTATGTCATCAAGAATCTTCCAAACCAGGTTGAGAGGTTGACTTTCCAGTTCCACAAGCACCCTAGAGAAGTATGGATAGAAGGCTATAGTGAGGCCTTAGGACATATGGATGAACACCTTGCCTAAAGTAATCGTGAGGTATTTAAATGGGGTGGACTAATGTGTTGACTTTGCTGAAATATGACCATAATAACACCTTGTGGCATTGGAATGACCCAAGATTTTTGGACTGTAACAAGTCTCCCTGCAAGTTAGACACAACATGGATTCCTCTTGATGCCATTCCTCAATGTTTGATAACTAAGTACCTGGGGTATTATGGTCTTCATGGTGAGCATGAGATAGTTCACCCTCCTCATTTAATTGACAGGTCGAGCAGGAGTAACAGACAAATATTGAGAGACTTGAATTACATAAATTCTCCATATACCCCTGATGATCCTCCGGCTGGGATGGATAAGGTTCAAGGAAAACGTCCAGCTGAATAAACTTATACTTGCTTGATTTGATTGTAATACCTTTATTTGAATGAAAATACAGGTATTGTTTATGTATTTATTTTCAGCTTATGATTAGTTAATCAGCTAACTGACTAGGAAATCTTCTTGTTTAAATTATGTGTTTTTAAACTGTGATTACAGGGCCTTAGATTCTACTAATGAACTTAGGTAAAGTTGTAATAAACTTTGAACTAAGTGTTGAAATTAGTTATCAGTGGCGACCAAGTGTGTTTAGGAATGTATATATATTACTATTTTATAACTTGGTCGAGTAAAGCTTCTTGTGCTTATACTAGAAGTTTATTGACTTCTTATTCGTGACTTGTTGAGACGAAGTCATAAATGAAGTAATAATGGGTGATTAAGCGTATTAGGAATGTATATATGTATCCCTGTGTTTAGGAATGTATAAATGTATTTTAGTGTTTAACTTAATCAAAAAACGCGACTGCTTGTTAAACTGTTGGTGCATCTCGAACTGTTTGGTAAGCTATTGGTGCATCCTGAATTTGATAAGCTCAACATGATTACGTAGTTGATTGAATAGTTTCTACCTTATGTTGATCGACAAGGGCTGAAGATTAAGATACATTGTTTGAGTATTATTTTATTTTTGCTAGGGATGTATATCGTCGTACTCCGAAAAAAAATCAAAAAAATTGGAGTATAATGAAACTGAAATTAAGATATTGTATTGAACTTAATTTAAAAGTTTATTGAACTGAAAGAAAATAAGAAATACAAAATGCCTTTATTTCACTGATAGTATTTTCAGAGATGGTGAACATTCCAAGGATTCGTGAATTCTTCCTCATCAAGTGTCTTTAGTCGAAAAGTTACCGGTCGGACGACTGTTGAAATGCGATATGGACTGTGCCATTTTTTTCTCAAGCTTGTTTCCTTTCAGGATGACTTTTTTGAGGACTTAATCTCCTTCTTTTAAGTTGGTCGACTTGACCCTTTTGTTGTAAAAGTGAGCAGTCATTTGTTGATATGCAGCAATTCTGAGGGCACCATTCTCTCTGACTTCTTCCACTATATCCAAATCTAACCTTCTCATTAGATCACTTCTAGGAGAATTAAAGTTCAAAACCCTATGAGTTGGTAGACCTAGCTCGTCTAGTTTCATGGCCTTTGTCCCAAAATCAAGTATATAAGGTGTTTCTCCAGTGGATGTCCTCGGCGTGGTTCTATAAGCCCAAAGAACAGAATGTAACTCATTGATCCAGTTACCTTTGGTAGCATCGAGTTTCCTTTTTATTCTATTAAGCAAGTTTCTATTAGTTACTTTTGTCTGACCATTGCTTTGTGGATGTCCTGGAACAGAATGAAGTTTCTAGATCTTGGACTGAACATAGTATACTTCAAATTCATCGTTGTCAAACTGGGTGCCATGATCAGTAATGAAGGCATAAGGCATGTCATACTTGTATATAATGTTCTTCCATATGAACTAGAATACCTTCTCATAGGTCATCTCTATTAATGGCTCTACTTCCACCTATTTCATAAAATAATCAACAACTGCCACCAAATATTTGAACCTGCCTTTGGTGGTCGGTAACGGGCCAACTAAGTCAATTCCCCAAATGGTGAGTGGCCAGTGAGAAGTGATTGCCATCAAAGCAGCCCCTAGTGGCCTATGAATTGATACAAATATCTGACACTTATCATACTTTCTAGCGAAAGACCAATAATCTGCCTTTGTAGTTAGCTAATAATACCCCTGTGTGGTAATTCGCTGGTCTAACGATCGACCAGCTGAATGAGCTCCACAAGAACCTCCATATACCTCCTTGATTAAATCGGTCACTTCTAATGGATGGACACATCGTAGTAAGGAAACAGTGTATCCCCTTTTGTATAGCACTCTGCTATCCAACACATATCTAGTTGCTTTGTACCTAAGTTTTCTCATATTTTTTTGATCAGTTGGTAAGGTTCCTTTTTCATTGTAAGCCCTAGTTGGGTCCATCCATGATCGTCCCAAATCTACAGAAATAAAATTAATCATTTGATCATCATCTATGCTCCTTGCTGCTAGTATTTCTACTAGAATGCTTCTCTTGAGTTCCAATCTATTGTCGAGGCTAGCCGAGCAAGTGCATCGGCTCAAGCATTCTCTATCCTTGGTATTCTACTTATCTGGACTGCTGGAAATTTGGAAATGACTTCCCTTACTTTAGCCAAGTATCTTACAATTAAATCCCCTTTTGACTCCATATATCTGAAACACTTGATTGATAATTAATTGAGAATCATTATGTGTTATTACTTGCTTGGCACATAATGATAGAGCTAATTCAAGGCCGATGATTAAGGCCTCGTACTCAACTTCATTATGTGAAGCTTAATATTAAAACCAGAGGGCATATTCCACATTAATATTGTCGGGAATGTTAAGTATAATACCATCTCCACTATCGGTTGCACATGAAGATCCATCCACATATAATTTCCATAATGAAATTTCATTGTTAAAGCTTTCTGCAGATAGAATTCCATGGCGGAATATCTTCTTGCTTTCTTTTGCATACTTTTGGGCCATATTTTGAATAGTGGATGATTCAAGTTGGTCGGCTACAGCCTTGGCTTGCTATGAAGCTGTAACACCCCGTATTTTTTATGATTTAAATAATTATAGGATTAATTATTATTATGGGATTAATTATTATTGTTGAATTAATTAAATTAAAATATGAAAAACTAATTGTTAATGAATCCAGATTAAAAATAAATATTAACTAGCGTGCAAAGAGTTAATACTTATTGATGAGAATTATTAAATATTACTGTGTGAATACGTAATATGGAATTATGAAATTTCATAAATGGTCGAGACTAAGAGATATGACAGTTTGGTAAATTAAGTCGGACGAGCGTGTGAGTCGTGTCAGGACTAATTATAGGAAATAAAAAGATAATTTATTTTAAGTAACTCGTATAGTCATTTCGAGTGCGCCGTTGAGTCCAAAAGGGTCGAGATAGTCAGAAAACACTATCTGGGTATTTTATTTGGACTCTGGGATATTTTTAGGTCAAATCGGAAACCCATAGAGGTATTTTTGTCTTTTGAATTTTTGGGGAATTATTATGGACGAAAATTAGGAAAATAAAAATAAGAGTGCGTGGGTGAGAAGGAAGTTTTCAGTTTCTAAACCTGAGAGAGAGAGAGAGAGAGAGAGAGAGAGAGAGAGAGAGAGAGAGAGAGAACCACAGAAGAAGAAGAAGAAGAAGAAGAAGAAGAAGAAGAAGAAGAAGAAGAAGAAGAAGAAGAAGAAGAAGAAGAAGAAGAAGAAGAAGAAGAAGGAGGAGGAGGAGGAGGAGGAGGAAAGTCCCATAGGTATTCTTGGTGCAAAACTCAAGAACTCACACAACAAATCCCACCACCGTGTAGATCGAAGAACGAGGAACAAGATTATACCAATTTCATCAGCGGATCAGACCATCATAATCGAGGCAAGTGTTTATTACTTTCTTTCTTTTAGCAATAATCGTACTTATATTAGTGTAGGTGAATTTAGTCATGAATTCCATGTGAAATTAGGGGAAATTGGAGAATTTATTTATGATTATGGACTGGTCTGACTAGTGGTTTATTTCCTTCATGTATGTAGAGGATTAATCACGAAATTGAAATGTAAATGAATAAACGAATCTGAGATTTAATGGTTCTTGAATTTAAACTGGAAGAACTAGGGCTTTAATGGCTTAATTTGGGGATTCTGAAATTATGTGATGATTATGAATAAATTGATGATCCTAGGATGGTAGAAATTATGTATACATGTTGGGTTATCAATTAAAATAGTTAAATGGAGGATTGGGTACGAACTGTGGAGTTTTGGGTTCGATAACGGCGAAAAAATGTGAGTGTGAAATAACAGCTCTGACAGCATAGGATCGGTTCATTTTATAATAGGATCGATTCATTTCTTTTAATAGGATCGGTTCGTTTTCCTTAGGATTGGTTCGGTTTGGTCTGCTGCTGAACCTCGGAGAACCTTTTGAATCTTAAATTATGAGATTAATTTTGATGTGTAATGAGGATTAGTTTAATAAAACCGTAGGCCAAGGTTGAAGTTAGGTTTGGTACTAAGAGGGGGAAACCATAAGCTAATCTAAATTGGTATAAATCGGGGAAAACACTTACCTTAATGAATAATTCGAATCTTGGACATTAAGGAAAAATGATGTCCTAGACCAGTAGAGTATAGGGACCTTAACTGCTATTATGATGTGTAAATTTAAGGATACCCTTCGAGTGATGAGAAATACTCGGGAGCGTATATTAATGAAAGTAGCTATGAATTAATACTACGTAGATAATTTGGGATAAAATATACGATGTATGGGAAATATATGTTGGGTTGGGGGAATACCTAATAATTTTAATAGGATGTGTGAATGCCTATTAGATGATTATTATTATGTGTATAACATACCTAGCTACTTGCTATTGTGAGAGGTGGTGTTAGAGGCAGCCTTATCTTGAGGAGCCTTCGAGGGGATAATTGACTTGTATCTCAGGACGTAGGTCTGAGAAAGACTTATTTGTGAGTTGATAAGTCCGTGGTCACTTGGGTGCGTAGGTATGTGCGTAGCCGATGGGGCTGGGAACTATGTTCGCCTCTAATATGTGTGATTTGTTTATATGGTTCGTGGGAGGTTTCCAAACCGATAGTCCTTGTTTGAGTACGAGATGTATCGGGACATGATAGCAGAGTATGCAATGCACTACAAGCGTATCCTCTGGTTGCTGTGTTAGTATATGTATATAATAGTGATGGATATGTATGTATACTTGTGGTATATCTACAGTGGGATAATTTTAGGTTTGTAAGATAATGAAATCTTAAATAACGTAAGTTGTGAATGCTTAACTTTAGTGTAATAACACTTAATCGAGATGATAAATGTTGAAACTAATAATACAAATATTGGGGATTACGAGATACTACTACGAGGTATAACTAGAATTATAAACCATTACCTAGTTAGAAGTGTTATAGATGGCTAGGTTGGATTAGATGTACTGTAGGCGTGCACAATAGTTGAGGGGTGAGAATCTCATGTGAGAGTTCGAACTAACATGCGCTTAATACTTGCTTTATTGAAAATTTTAAATACTTGCTAAAACAAATATTTTTACAACTCGGGCTCTGACCCGTTTCTTTCAATTCTTCTCTATTTTTCTATATATATTTATATCAAGTGTCCAGCCAGAGGGACGCCAGGCTTAGGCGATTTGATTGGTTGACATGCTATAGCAGTTGTGGGAGCTGCAAGTCCATATGCTTAGACGCCTCCACTCTCATTTCATTCAGTTATATTTAGACTTTCATTTAGGGCATGTGTCGCCCATTCTCAGTTATTTCATTAGAGTGATTGTACTTCTTTCTTTTCAGCATTTAGTTATTTAGTTCGATTCAGATTTATTAGTTTATTGGTTTGAGACTTGGGCTGGAATGTTTCATCCAGCCTTATTTATTTCAGCATTTGATTCGTATCTAGTATTTTATTCATTTGTTTGGAAATGGTTTATGGTTTAATAATTGGAAATTTTGAATCAATTTTATGTTCTTAAAATGGAAAATATTTTGACACTAGCTTAATTATTTATTAGGTGATTATATTGGTTAAATGTTTTCGACAGTGATGCTAAGAATGAACCAACCGAACATTCTATTTTAAATTTAATAAATGACTGATCATACGGTATTTAATTGGGCGGGGTGTTATAGGTGGTATCAGATCATCAGGTTCTAGTGTCTTTTAGGATCTCTGTGACTTGTCATGCTTTCAGCTTAGGGTCTTTTGATATAGAGCCCTATTTTTAGGACTGTTGTATTCTTATTTATGAGATTACGTCTTCAGCTATTTGAGATTTAATAATAATTGTGGTCTAATAGAATTCTTTCTCGTCTTAGATGCCTCCTTGACGTGCAACACGAGACAGAATGGCCAAGCCAGTAGCTTATGCTCAGGGAACGATAAACACTGCACAGGTTGCTGCCATTGTCACCCAGGCAGTTGATGCAGCACTAGCTGTGGTTCAGCAAGCTCCAGTACTAGTACAGGTAGACGCACCAGCTCCAGTACATGCGTTCCCTTCTGCTTGGGAGCGAGTCATAGATGCCTTTCAGAAGGCACCCCCCCCCCACCCCCCCTCCCACCCCGAGTTCTAGGGGAGTTCAGATGTGGTGGCAACGAGTCAGTGGAAGAAGGACATTCAATGGCGCTTGCAGATGTATGAGTGCACCGATGCTCAAAGGCATATACTAGCTACTTTCAAGCTAGTAGGAGTAGCGCTTCAGTGGTGGGAATCCACTACTACTGTAGAGGAGTGTGACATGATGAGTATCCAGGACTTCTGGGTGCGGTTTGACCGCAAATATTTTTCCTCTGCCATTCAGACTGAGATGAGGCGAAAATTACTTGACCTCACCCAGGAGGGGAGGACTGTGGAAGAGTATGAAGAGGAGTTTTGTAAGCTTGGTACCTAGTGAGGTGACTACTGAAGAGAAGAAGATACAAATGTTCGTGGATGGCCTACCCTGGAGGATCCGACAGCATCTTCTGGTTAATCTCTCTTTGCAGTTCGATACAGACGTACTTAATGTTGCATTGTTACATTGTCAGGACCACCATTTCCATGCCAAGGGGAATAAACGAGGATCTAAGCCTATCCAGCAAGGCAGGACAGTGGGGTTATGCCAGCGGGGCACCAGTAGCTGAGCAACAGCAAAGGCAGGGTGAGAAGGGTTCCTAGAATGGGGATTCTGCTAAAAGGTTCCGATCAGGTAGCTTTCGACAGGGGCAGGGAGGTTTCAGGCATGGACAATAGGGTCATCAGGACCATTAGGGACAGCAGGGCACCAGGGCCAACAACAGTTCCAACCGGGCCATCCAGACTAAGGGAGAGGTGGCAACGGCCAACAGGGCCAAGGCCAACAGGGGAAGAAAAGGGGAAATTTTGTTGGTAAATGCTTTACCTATGGCAAGATTGGCCATCAATGTTTTGAATGCTCCGATAAGGGTAAATATCCTCAGCAGCAGGATGCTCAGTAGGAGCCTCAGAGATCGATGTTTCCCACTTCCCTCCCAGCACCAGCGCAGATTCCAGCTTTGCCCATAACCCTGATTCAGCAAGGGAAGTTACAGAATGGACGTGTCTATAACGTCCACCAGGCAGCAGTTCCTTAGGTTCCACCTGCAGTTGAGGGTACATTTTTTATCCATGGTACTATGGGATGCATTTTATTTGATATTGGGTCATCACACTCCTTCATAGCCACTAGATTTGCACGGGCCACAAGGTTGTTAGGCATGGCAGAGAGTACAGTGACTTGCATAGACTCACTATTGGGTAGTGGGTCGTTGATTTTCTTTATATGCCAGGGAGTAGGTATACAGATTGGGAGTCTGATTTTACCTTCTGATATGTTAGTCTTAGATATATTTGAGTACGACGCCATCATTGGCATGGATTGGCTGGTCTCTTATAGGGTCGTGATTGATTTCTTTAGTATGAGTATTATTTTCGCTATCCAGGGCCAAGAGATGTTCATAGTGGCAATGCCTCATCCCGAGGGAGGGTCGTCTCCCCATTTATATTAAATAGAGGAGGAGATATTTACGATAGTATAAATTTCACTTGGTTTGATTCCAGTCATTTGTGAGTACGTTGATGTGTTTCAGGACATACCGGGATTACCGTTGAGTAGGGAGATTAAGTTTGTGAAACACTTGACACTGGGAACCCATCCTATAGCGCATGCGCCTTACCATATGGCTCTAGTGAAGATGAAGGAGTTACGGGATTAGATAGAATAGTTATTGGGACATGGTTTCATCCGTAGGAGTACCTCGCCTTGGGGTGCTCCAATTCTGTTTGTGAAGAAGAAGGATGAATCCTTACGACTCTGTGTTGATTATCGGGAGCTTAATAAAGTCACGATATAAAATAAATATTCTTTGCCTCGCATCGATGACTTATTCGACCAGCTAAGAGGAGTATCCTACTTGTCAAAGATAGACTTGAGATCTAGGTATCATCAGCTACGCATCAAGGAGCAGGATGTATCGAAGACTGATTTTCTGACGAGGTATGGGTCATATAAGTTTCGAGTTATGCCATTTGGGCTAACCAACGCCCCAGCAGTATTTATGGACTTGATAAACAGAGTCTTCAGAGAGTTCTTAGATCAGTCTATCATTGTCTTTTTATATGACATCCTAATTTATTCCCGTACCAAGGAGGAGCATGTCGTGCACTTACGTAAGGTTCTGCATACCTAACGGGAGAATGATTTTTACGCCAAATATGAGAAATATGAATTTTGGCAGTGGGAAGTACAGTTTCTGGGACACATTGTATTTGAGAGGGGGATAGCTGTGGACCCTAGCAAAGTGTCAGTGGTGAGGGAGTGGGGATAGCCCACAACACCGACGGATGTACGGAGTTTTTTGGGTTTAGCCAGTTATTACAGACGATTTATTCGGGGTTTCTCGAAGATTGCGGGTCCGATGACAAATCTGACTAGTAAAGGTGTGCTATTTGTTTGGGATGATGCGTGTTAGTTGGCATTCGATGAGCTGAAGATAAGTTAACTTCATCACCCATACTAGCACTTCCCAGAGTAGGTGTGGAGTACCTTATGTATACTGATGCATCCTTACAGGGGTTTGGGGGAGTAATACAGCATGAGGAACATACTATAGCTTATGCTTCCCAGAAGCTTAAGCCTCACGAGAAGAATTATCCCACCCACGACTTAGAGCTGGCAGCAATCGTGTTTGGGCTTTGAATTTGGAGGCATTACTTATTGGGGGGAAGTTTTGCCTGTTTATAAACCACAAGTCACTACAATACTTGTTCACATAGAAGGAGTTAAATATGCGTCAGTGCAGGTGGCTTGAGTTTGTAAAAGATTATCAGTTTGAGATACACTATCACCCGGGGAAGGCTAACGTATTTGTTGATGCGTTCAGTCGTAGTCCAGTAGATAAGATGATCGAGGTGTGGAAGGAGAAATGGAAGGAACTGGGACATCAGGATGCATTTACCAGATCATTCATGTCAGTTATGACTATCACTCCACAGATAGTGAGGAGGGTGGTTCAGGACCAGGCAGTAGATCCATGTTGTCAGAAGAGGATTAGACAGCTCTTAGTTGGTGGAGCTGAGTCTTACTCAGTGATTTCTGAGGGAGGCTTGCGCTTCAATGGGAGACTGGTCGTCCCTGAGGGAGAGGACCTATGACATGCAGTGATGATAGAATCGCATGGGTCCCAATTTGCGATACATCCCAACGTGGATAAGATGTACCAGGATATGAGGTGACAGTACTAGTGGAGTGGGATGAAGAGAGACATTACAGAGGTCGTCTATAAGTGTACCACTTGTCAGCTGGTGAAAGTGGAAAATCAGAGACCACTAGGTTTACTCCAACCGCTAGAGATCCCTATGTGTAAATGGTGAAGCATTTCCATGGATTTCATTACATGGTTTCCTACTTCTCAGAGAGGACACGATTCTATATGGATTATTGTGGATCGTTTGATGAAAGTAGCCTACTTTCTGCCAGTCAGGACAGAATATATAGCGGGACAGTATGCCCAGATATTTATTGTAGAGATAGTGAGATTACATGGTGTACCCCTTAATATTGTGTTTGACACAGATAAGACTTTTGTGTCTCATTTTTGAGAGAGTTTCTAGGAGGCTATGGGTACCGAGTTACGATTGAGTACGACGTATCAGCAGCAGATTGATGGCAGACTAAGCGCACTAATCAGATGCTTGAGGATATGTTGCGTATGTGTGTCCTTGATTTTAGTGGAGGTTGGGACCAGTACCTCCCACTGGTGGAGTTTGCTTACAATAATTCCTATCAGTTCACGATTGGCATGGCCCCATTCGAGGCATTATACGATAGGCCTTGTCATTCTCCTGCTTGTTGGCTAGAGGTGGGGGACAACAAGCTACTTGGACCGGAGGTGATTCAGGACACGTCGAGCAAGATTGATATGATTCGGGGTCGCATTCGGGTAGCCCAGGATAGGCAAAAAAGCTATGCCGATGCTAAAAGGTTCTTTAGGGAGTTCGCTGTGGAGGACCAAGTTTTGCTCAGAGTATCTCCTATGAAGGGGGTAATGAGGTTTGGAAAAAAGGGAAAATTGGCTCTGAGATACGTGGGACCATTTTCTATTATCAAGAGGATCGGACCGATGGCATACAGACTTGGGTTACCAGAGCACTTACACCGTATTCACGATGTGTTCCACATTTCATCACTGAGGTGGTACCTCCGGGATGAGTTGGCCCACACTCACATTGCGATAGAGGAGATTGATTTACAGCCCGACAGTTGATATAAGGAGAGACCAATGGTAGTTCCACTGGTGCGGGTGTAGTGGCAGCATCACAATGTGGAGGAGTCTACTCGGGAGCGAGAGGAGGATATGTGTGAGAAGCATCCAGATTTATTCGTACCAGGTATGCCTTATTTCTTGAATTTCGGAACGAAATTCCGTTATAAGGGGGAAGTATGTAACACCTCGTATTTTTTATGATTTAAATAATTATGGGATTAATTATTATTGTTGGATTAATTAAATTAAAATGTGAGAAATTAATTGTTAATTAATTCGCATTAAAAATAAATATTAACTAGCGTGCAAAGAGTTAATACTTATTGATGAGAATTATTAAATATTACTGTGTGAATACGTAATATGGAATTATGAAATTTGATAAATGGTCGAGAGTGAGAAATATAACAGTTTGGTAAATTAAGTCGGACGTGCGTGTGAGTCGTGTCGAGATTAATTATATGGAATAAAAAGATAATTTATTTTAAGTAACTCGTATGATCATTTCGAGTGCACCGTTGAGTCCAGAAGGGTTCAGATCGTCAGAAAACTCTACCTGGGTATTTTTTATGGACTCCGGGATATTTTTAGGCCAAACCGGCACCCGTAGGGGTATTTTTGTCTTTTGGATTTTTGGGGAATTATTAGGGATGAAAATTAGGAAAATGAAAATAAGAGTACGTGGGTGAGAAGGAAGTTGTCAGTTTCTAAACCTAGGAGAGAGAGAGAGAGAGAGAGAGAGAGAGAGAGAGAGAGAGAGAGAGAGAAAACCACAGAGGAAGAAGGAAAGGGCCATAGGTATTCTTGGTGCAAAACTCAAGAACTCACACCACAAATCCCACCACCGTGTAGATCGAAGAACGAGGAACATGACTATACCAATTTCATCTGCGGATCAGACCATCATAATCGAGGCAAGTGTTTATTACTTGCTTTCTTTTAGCAATAATTATACTCATGTTAGTGTAGGTGAATTTAATCATGAATTCCATGTGAAATTAGGGGGAAGTTGGAGAATTTATTTATGATTATGGACTGTTCTGACTAGTAGTTTATTTCATTCATGTATGTAGAGAATTAATTACGAAATTGGAATGTAAATGAATTAACAAATCTGAGATTTAATGGTTCTTGAATTTAAATTGGAAGAACTAGGGCTTTAATGGCTTAATTTAGGGATTCTGAAATTATGTGATGATTATGAATGAATTGATGATCCTAGGATGGTAGAAATCGTGTATACATGTTGGGCTAACAATCAAAATAGTTAAATGGAGGATTGGGTACGAACTGCGGAGTTTTGGGTTCGATAACGGCGGAAAAACGTAACTGTGAAAGAACAGCTCTGACATCATATGATCAGTTCATTTTATAGATAAGATCGGTTCGTTTTTTTTAATAGGATCAGTTCATTTTCCTTAGGATTGGTTCGGTTCGGCCTGCTATAGATTTCCAGTTCTTCTGCAGAACCTCGGAGAATCTTTTGAATCTTAAATTGTGAGATTAATTTTGGTGTGTAATGAGGATTAGTTTAATAAAACCGTAGGCCAAGGTTGAAGTTAGGTTTGGTCCTAAGAGGGGGAAACCATAAGCTAATCTAAATTGGTATAAATCGGGGAAAACACTTACCTTAGTGAATAATTCGAATCTTAGACATTAGGGAAAAATGATGTCATGGCCGAGTAGGGTATAGGGACCTTACCTACTATTATGATGTGTAAATTTAAGTATACCCTTCGAGTGATGAGAAATACTCGGGAGCGTACAATAATGAATTTAGTTATGAATTAATACTACATAGATTATTTGGGATATAAATATACTACGTATGGGAAATATATTTTGGGTTGGGGAATACCTAATGATTTTAATCGGATGTTTGAATGCCTATTACATGATTATTATGTGTATAACTGACCTACCTACTTGCTATCGCGGGAGGTTGTGTTATAGGCAGTCTTATCATGAGGAGCCTTCGGGGGGATATTTGACTTGTATCTCAGGACATAGGCCTGAGAAAGACTTATCTGTGAGTTGATAAGTCCACAGTCACTTGGGTGAGTAGGTATGTGCGTAGCCGATGGGGTTGGGAACTATATTCGCCTCCAATATGTGTGATTTGTTTATATGGTTTGTCTGAGGTTTACGAACTGATAGTCCTTGTTTGAGTACGAGATGTACCGAAACATGATAGCAGAGTATGAAATACACTATAAGTGTATCCTTGGGGTTTTGTGTTAGTATATGTATATAATAGTGATGGATATATATGTGTACTTGTGTTATATCTACAGTGGGATAATTGTAGGTTAGTAAGATAGTGAAATCTTAAATAACGTAAGTTATGAATGCTTAACTGTAGTGTGATAACACTTAACCGAGATGATAAATGTTGAAACTAATAATATAAATATTAGGGAAAACGAGATATTAATACTGTGGCCATCCCCGATCCTCGCCGCTGGCGGGCGCGTGAAGGGAGGATCCTCGGGTCCCACGCATCCCTCTCGAGAGAGCTTTGGCCAACGTCATTTGAGATGAGGTGTAAAAATGTAGGGAGATTTAGAGTCGCCAGTTTATTTTACCCAAAACGGAGAAAAGGAACAGGGGAAGCCATCCCGAAAGACGGCATCCAAAGACATATTGGTCCATATGAAACCAAAATGATTCGAGAAGGGTTCGGAGGATAAGTTACGAAATAGGAAGGTGTTAGGCACTCATTCCACCCTTTAGGTCTCTCATGGATGTTTGCTATTTTCCTTTTTATTTTCCCCGTGATATGTGTGCATGTGTATATATATATAGTGGAGATAGGAATCCTCGACTTGTATCATGGAAGAGATAAAGCGAGTCATCCGTAGGAAGGTATAAAAATAATATTAGAAAATAAGATTTACGCGATTACCCTTATGTTAATCGTTATAATGGAATGATAACTCATATGGAGTAATACGTCATTAAGACCAAGTATATAGAATATAAGAAAATTGGATTTAGAGAAGATAGAAAATGAGGGAGAAAGTGAGAATAGGACTAGAGTCTTGGGTTTTACCCCGAGACGCCTACGTAGCCTATAAAGGCATCAAAGTCCACGTAGTTCGCATACAAAATGAGGGGTGGGGTTTATCCCATAAATCCAAATGGGGGGATCTCTTATTTGTGAGTGTGTGTGTGTGTGTAGAAAAAAGTGTTTTAGTTATGAGAAAAGTGTGAAAAAAGTATGAGAATCCCTATTTGGAATTTATGAGCAAACCCTCTTTTTCTCGTTTTTGGGGTTTTATTTATATGAAAATAAGAGTTGTGAAATAATACTTAAATAAAAAGTATATTAGGATGTGTGAGATGAGATAATAAAAGTGCTAAGTAATAAAACAAGTTATTGATAATTTAAGGGAATTTAAGAGAAAGTTGAGAAAGTTGGACCTTCTTGAAGATCTTGAGCTTGATATTGAATATTGGAGAGCAGCCCTTGCACTTGGATGATGATGGAGAGTGGCTAATTCACCAAGTTTGATGAAAAGTATGATGAAAAGTGGAAGTTAGAAAGGGATTTGGATGTTGAAATCGCGCTACCTTCGAGAAAGGTTTTTGGTATTCGTTGAGGGTAGACCTGTCAAAATACACGATAACCCGTTAACACGACACGACCCGACACGAAATTATAAGTTAATGGGTTTATCCTTATTGGGTTTGGGTCATTAACGGGTTGACACGGTAGACCCGTTAACACTAACGGTTCGGGTTTGGAAATTTACATGTACCCGTTAACACCCGTTAACACTAACGGGTACTATAGGGTCACCCAACCCGTACCCAATAAGAATAACCATTAAAACCCATTATTTCTAAATCTTTAAAGACTAACGGGTGCTATAGGGTCACCCAATCTATACCCAATAAAAATTACAATTAAAACCCATTATTTTTAAAGTATTGAAGACTAACGGGTATTATAGGGTCACCCAACCCGTTACCCATTTCGATCCAAAATGATTCGTTAATATTAACGGGTGTTAACGGTTTGGGTCGTGTACCCGTTAATATTAATGGGTCATGTTTGGGTATTGTTATTAGACCCGTTCGGCTTAACGGGTCGTGTATGGGTTAGGGTGTTTTGACCCGTAACCCGTAACCCGTACACGACCCAAACCGACCCGTTGACAGGTCTAGTTGAGGGAAATTTCTATCAAATCTGGGCTCCCCTTGAAAATGAGGTGAAGGCCTCCTTTTATAGGCCCGGGTCATTACCGATTGGCATAGACCTGGTCCTGCCTATCGGCACCTGCCGATAGGAAGGGTCTGGAACTTGTCATTGGTTAGTGTGTTTCAGGCCTTTTCGGAAAATTGGCTCTCGAGGGCAAACCGTTTGTCAGAATTATGCACGGGGCATACCGTTGGAAAGGTAATTCAGAGACCTTTGAAAGTTCTTTAGACCGCTCCTGGGTTAGGGAGTTAACTTTAGGTCAAATATGGCTCGGAAACATTTGTCGGCCCATTAGACGGGGAATCGTTCGGACGCAAACGGATCGTTCATCCGCATGGTAAGTCCGAATCGCGCACAGAGTGGACCTTTGGAAATTTTAGGAGATGTAATTAGATATTCCAAAGAGTTTGACCTGGTTTAGGGAGTTGACTTTGGTCAACCGGTCCCTGGAAGCATTCGGTGACCTCTTGGAGTCAAACGGATCGTTCGTCCGCATGGTAAGTCAGAATAGTGCACGAAGTGGACCATTGGAAAGGGGTTTCATTGCCCTTCGAAGATTCATTTATCCTCAGTTAATATGAATAGTAAACTTAGGTCAAACAGATCCCGGGAGCGCCCGGTGGCCTCTGGATCAAGTTTCGGACGCAAACGGATCGTTCGTCCGCATGGTAAGTCTGAATCGTGGACGAGATGAACTGTTGGAAAGGGGTTTCAGTGCCCTTCGAATATTCATTCATCTTTGGTGTAGCTAAAGAGTTAACTTAGGTTAAATAGAGCCCGGGAGTGCCCGGTGGCCTCTAGATCAAGTTTCGGATGCAAACGGATCGTTCGTCTGCATGGTAAGTTCGAATCACGCATGGGATGGACCGTTGGAAAGGGATTTTGGTGCCCTTCGAAGATTCATTCAGCTTTGGTCGAGCTGAAGAGTTTAACTTTTTGGTCGTCAGTACTCGGGGTATGACTTGGGTTTGTAGTGATGAAGGGAGGTACTAGGGACCTAAGGAGAGTTAGGGGGTAACAGAATGGGGTGTCTATAGAGCCCCTCGATGGGTGAGGTTAGAACAAATGATAACCGTCGAATAAACACCACATTATGCTTTTGATGGAGTATGACCGATTCAGAGGGTCGAGGCCAATTCTGAGGAGCTGAGGGGTATGCCGGGGATGACCAATTTTATGGGTCAAAACCAAATCTGGGGGCTTAAGTGATGAGGGTGACCGATTCTGCGGGTTAAAGCCAATTCTGTGGGCTTAGGGTGAAAATCTAATAACCAAGGTCAATTCTGACCTAAGAGTGGTGATGACCTAGGATCGAGGTCAATTCTGAACTGACTCAGGTGACGATCCAAGACCGAGGTCAATTATGACCTAAGAGTGGTGATGACCGAGTACCGAGGTCAATTCTGACCTAACTCAAGTGACGATCCAAGATCGAGATCAATTCTGACCTAAGAGTGGTGACGACCGAGGACCGAGGTCAATTCTGACCTAACTCAGGTGACGATCCAAGACCAAGGTCAATTGTGACCTAAGAGTGGTAACGACTGAGGACCGAGGTCAATTCTAACCTAACTCAGGTGACGATCCAAGACCGAGGTCAATTCTGACCTAAGAGTGGTGAAGATCGAGGATCGAGGTCAATTCTAACCCAACTCAGGTGACGATCTAAGATCGAGGTCAATTCTGACCTAAGAGTGGTGACGACTGAGGATCGAGGTCAATTATGACCTAACTCAGGTGACGATCCAAGACTGAGGTCAATTCTGACCTAAGAGTGGTGATGACCGAGGATCGAGGTCAATTCTGACCTAACTCAGGTGACGATCCAAGACCGAGGTCAATTCTGACCTAAGAGTGGTGACGACCGAGTACCGAGGTCAATTCTGACCTAACTCAGGTGACGATCCAAGACCGAGGTCAATTCTGACCTAAGAGTGGATAGAGATTGGATTTTGATTCTGCTGGAGAAAGTACTTTGGGATTTTGATCTGAGTTGGGGAGCTGATAGCTGGGGAAGCTTTTATTTCTTTAGGAGACCTCACAGGGGGGAATAACTAATTTTGGTTCTGTAAAAAACTCCACTGGGGAAGTGATCAGCGATCCTTAGAGATCCTCCGGAGTTTTGTCAGGAGGAGATTCACCTGGTTTTTGAGGATTTCGTTGGGAAAGAGGGGTTCCGCTTGAGGGAATGCAAAATTTTCCTGGTTAAAATGTTCTAAATCCTTCCTGGGATTTTTAGGAATTTTTTGAGGATTTTTCGGGGCTTTCTGGTATTTTCTGAGAATTTCTGTAGGAAATTTAGGGGGGTGCCAGTCGGCATGGTATGAGGGGTGCCATTCGGCAGTGGCACAGACTTTTGGACTAGCTCGGGAAGGTAAGGAGTCAGTGCCGATCGGTATGGTGGGAGTCAGTGCCGATCGGCATCGCTTTTGGCATCCTATATAAAGGGAGTGAATCCCTTCATTTTTTTCACAGCTTCTTTGCTTTCTCTCTTTCTGCGATTTCTCTGCAAATTTTTCTAGCATTCCGATCTTCAAGAAATGGCCACTTTTATAAGCACTGCAGTCTACAGGGAGTGGTTGACCATTGATGACTGGACGAATGTGGAGTGGAGGGCCAGGGCGCCTCTTGCTTTGGGGAGTGATAACTCCTTTGGTGCATTTGAGCTTGTTGCGGATGAGCGGACTTTACTGCGGGAGCCGTCGCATCATCTCTCTTCGAAAGTGAATCCTGGCGGTTATGTAAGTGACCTAACCTTTGGCATTCCTTTCTTTTTGGTGATTTTTCTTTCTTTCTTGACTTCTGATGAGATTTTTTTTCCTTTTTGCCAGTCCGATATTTCTTTGAAGAACATGCGCGCTCGCGGGACGACGGGGCTCAGGGATGTCTGGGAGTATGTCCCACTTGTGGTGCATTGGGTGGTATCATCAGCGGGTTTTGGGAGGTTGGCATCTGCGCTGGATGAGACGCCTCGTTCGACAGCGTTCCTGTGTGCTTTGGGGGAGAGGTGGTGGGATACTACCCACACCTTCCATTTTGGCTTCGGGGAGATGACTGTGACTCCCATAGATGTGCAGCAGCTGTTGGGGCTGGATTGTGATGGAGAGCAGATAGAGGTGGACCGCTCTTTACGGCTGAGATCGAAGGCAGTGCGTGCGTCACTTAGGGATGTGAGGAGGATAGTTTCTGGCGATTCTATCCGGTTGTCCCTGATGAAGGATGTCCTATTGGGCAGGGTGATTGATGTGGAGGATGGGATGCAGGTGAGGTAGATGGATCGATTATTTATTTTGCTGGTGTTGGGAGGTTTCATGGTGGCGTTGAGCGGCGACGTCATCCATTTGTGGTTCTTGTCGTACTTAAGGATGTTTTCGAACATCCCTTTCTATGATTGGAGGAGTCTGACTTTGGCGATCCTTTATTCTTCTCTGGACGCATTTATCCAGTGCTGTCGGTAAACTTTTACTGGAGCCATGTACCTTCTTGAGGTATTCTTTAGTTTGCGCATTGCTTTTCATGCATTCGCATTTTCCTTTCATGCATTCGCATTTTCCTTATGCGTATCTTTTTATTTGTGAATTCTTCTCTTTGACAGACGTGGTTTTATGAGGTGATTGGGTGCAATACCCAACTGATCACTCTAAAGGACGACACCGTTGGGGACTTCTGTCGATTATATAGATGGCGTAAGGCCAATCGGCAGTCGAAGGGATCTCTCTCTCTGGAGGCGGTGCATCAGGTCTTGAATGACCTAACCAGTGGCAGGGTAAAACTCTTTCCATTTTCAGTCTGGTTTTTACGTCTTCTGATCTTATATTCATTTATGTGTTCTTAGGGATTTTCAGGTGGCCTTTTATCCCTGGGGGACAGTCATTCAGGATGCGGGGACGATCGGGGTGAACGCGCAGATGAAGTGCTTGCTGGCGCATGAGTTCGACCATTCCTAGTATCTCGAGGAGAGGGTGGTTCGACAGATTGCTGAGGAGGAGGTGGTGGTGCCACCTTCATAGCCTCCTTCGTCTATGAGGTGGGAACGACTACTGTCGGAGGATGCGAGGATCGCGACGATGATTGGTGAGTCCTACGTGTTGTACACTGACACGACTGCACCGTATGACTATATGGACTTCGTGACGAGCTAGTTTATGGCGCCCAGCATATATGATGCCCTGCCTTTCCCTCCTGTGAGTTCGAGTCGAGCTGTGGGATCTTCCCACAGTGGCGGCGGTCCGACGGCATCTGTGGTGGCTGCGACTTCAGAGGTTCCTTTTGTGCGGTTGCATACCCCTTCGTATAACATTCGACGGGCTGATGGAGGGATGGTACCTATGCTGCATCGTCCTCATGTGATGGATCCGGAGGAGTTGAGTTTGACAGAGGAGGTCCTCCGACCCGCGGTATACCTTTTTTTTCTTCTCTTTCTTTCTTTTCTGTTTTGGTCATCTCTCCTTTGATACTGATTTTGCCTTTTTCTTGCAGCAAGTTCGAGTGTCGACCACTTGGCTAAGAGACATCAGAGACTAGATATCTTCGGCGACTACACATATTCGGGATTCGGTTCCTGTTCCTTCTTGCTTGGTGCCATCTGCTTTGTTCGGAGAGGATTCTGGCTCGGGTAGTGGAAGTTCATCATCTCGTCGTAGGGGAAAAAGAGCACCTCGCGGGGGTAAAAGCTCTTAGGGAGAAAGGTTGGTGAGAGAAAGGGAGAATGTGGGTTCGGGCTGAGTCCCGTTGTTTTTGCTTTTTCTTTTTATTTCCTACAAAATTGATGTAACACAGAAACAAACAGATGCAATGTAATGGAGTTTTTTATTATCATTTATTAATGATGAATGAATGCATGCACATCTGCTTTTTACTTTGCTGTTGAGACCGTAAAAAGGAGTATTTTTGGAATTTTCGAGGGAAAGTTTTTTTTTAACTAAAAGAGGAAATTATATAATGAGGAAAAGGAATTTTGAAATTCCGTTGAGAATATCAATTTATTTTATTGAGTTTTCTGATTTGACAAAAGAGGAAAAAGATGAAATTTCTAAAAATGGGGGATTGTCGATCGGCAAGCACCCTGTCCTGCCCATCGGCAGTTCAGTCCAGTCCCATCAATTCAAAGCTTTGATTGGTACCCTCTTCAGCCTTTTGTATTTTGTGGGGTAGGATTCCCTCCGATTTCTGCAAGGATTATGTCTCTAAAAAGGGTAAGGGTGGAGTGTTTTCATCACACCTTCGCATTCTTACTTGCTTACCCACTATCTCTTAGCTTTGCAAGATGGCTCTCCCTGGTAGCATTGAATTTTCTAACTACCTCGAAGCCTTGGAAGCAATGTGATCCTATAATGTCAACAATGATGCTTTCAACATGCGTCGAGTCTCCTTGTGGCGCAATCGGCCTATTGAATGGAACATGCTGATGGTGGCGGTATAATTCTAGTACCCCGAGGACCATGTATTTCGCTTTGGGTTGGATGAAGTTTGTCTTACTTACGAGGAATTTTCTGTCATACTGGGTGTAAATCCCAGTGTTGCTGCGGCTTTGCCAGAATTTTTCCGTTCTCCCAGGGATTTGTTGGTCGGGCTTCTTCATATTTCACCTTCGGCAGCCAGATCATTGGTTACTAGAGGAATGATCTCCCTCCCGGCGGTGCTGCAATCTGTGCATTTGTGGGAAGTAGGTGACACTGGCTATGCTGGAGTCGTTGCTCTGGGCCTGGTTTCAAAATTGCTACTGGTGACTGAGGAACTTCTGGTGGACTCATAACTTGTAGCCATTACTTTATGGATGTCATACCGTTACAATCCTGTGGTGGTGATACTGGCGGAGACGCTGAATGGTCTGGATGCCTGGCGAAAAGGTCATTTTAACTTCCTGAGGGGTATCCCCGTGATGCTGTTTATGTGGTTGTCTGAAAGGCCTCTCCAGAGTATCCCTTATCGGTTGTACCCAATTTATTTTCACGTTACTTCTTCAGCGTTGGCTTGGATATTGAGAGCTGTGAGAACTGGTTTGTGGATAATGGGGCTCGAAATCTGTATTGGTTAGTGCCTTGGTGGGGGCAGTTGCTGCCTATTCTGGAGCTAAGAGAGTACTCATATGTGCGGATGGTTGGTCTCAGACAGACCACTTTTTATTTCCCTTGGCGACTTCTTTGCCAATTTGGCTGGGCACAGGTCATTCCACCTCGGACACTAAACTTCTTTTCGATAGACGTTTCGACCGAGCGTCTGCGTTTGTTGCTTGGATCTCTATGGGAGAATCGGCGTCCGTCGACCCGTCCCTCTTAGCCTGTCGGGAGAGTTTGGCACGTCCCTGGGGATTATATGAAGTGGTTATGGAGGAGAGTAGTCAGCAAGATGTTGGCAGTGGAGACTAGAAAAAGGTGGTTTGTTTTATTTAACACCATGGAAAGGGGTGTTGTGGTTTTTTCGAAGCTGGTTCAGGCTTATCGGTCCATGGAGTGTTTAAGGCACTCTGTTCAGGCAGGGGAAATTTGGGGACCCCAGGATGTAGATGATGAGGATGCAGGCTCCTCTGGTAGCTGTGGGTAGGACTCTTGGAGAGTTTATTTGTGTAATAGGGAATAGATGTGCGGATTTTATTTGGCTTTTTATGGCAGTAGGGGGAAGGGAGTTATCCGTTCCTTTCCTTATGTAATCTGTGATGTAATTTCTTATTAATGAAATAATCAAGTTTCTGATCATCCAGCTGTGCCTTTCGATGAATTTTGTATTTTTGAATCATCTATACCGATCGCTAAGGCATACATAATCCTTTTGTTCAAGTATTTGTTAGAGTGAACTACCGTTCTCGAAGATAAGAAAAGAATAGTATTTTGTGAAAAATAAAGGGTCATGATCCTGTAAGATGTATGAGATGCTTACGTACCTCTGGGGATTTTGGATTTTTTTTTATTGAAAAATGGTTTTTTGCAGCGGATCAGGCCCACGTAGTTCTGGTTGGAGGGAAATGAAGAGATTTTTTTTTTTGAAGAATAGAAGGGAGATGAGAAGAGTCGTATCGCGCCGAGATTTCGGACTAGGGGTAGAATTTCTTGAGACGATCCACGTTGACTGGGCGAGCCATCTCCTCCCCATCTAGGTGAGCGAGCATGGCGGCACCGCCGGATAAGATTTTCTTCACAATGTAGGAGCCGCTCCAATTGGGCTTAAATTTCCCTCTAGGGTCCCAGATGCATTCTATTATCTCCTTGAGGGCTAAATCCCCTTCCCGAACACCGAGGTCTTTGACTCTCTTGTTGAATAATCGCGCTATTCGGCGATGGTACCCCTGTATGTGGTAAAGAGCCTTCAATCTCCTTTCATCTAGGAGGGTCATCTCGTCGAGACGGCTTTGGCACCAGTCCTCTTCATTAACTTTTCTTTCGAGCATGATGTGTAGCGAGGGTACTTCTAGTTCCACAGGTAGAACTACTTCCATGCCGTAGACCAGAGAGTAAGGGGTAGCCCCGGTAGAGGTTCGGATTGAGGTTCGATAACCCCAGAGGGCGTACGGGAATCGATCGGCCCAATCCCTACAGCTTCCGGTCATCTTGTTGATGATGTCTTTGAGGTTCTTATTGGTGGCTTCAACTACACCATTAGTCTGAGGTCAGTAGGGAGAAGATTTGTGTCTCTGAATCCCGTACTCGTTGACTACCTCTGTGAATTCTGCTTCAAAATGCAACCCGTTATCTGGCACTAACTCGTGCGGGACCCCATATCGGCAGATGATATTTTTCTTGAGGAATTTGGTCACTTTCTTGGCATTCAATACTGCGTATGACTCAGCTTCGACCCATTTGGTGAAGTAATCAATGGCAAATAGGATGAACTCATGTCCGTTTGAAGCCATCGGTGTAGCCTTCCCTATGATGTCGACCCCCCAGGTGGAGAACGGACAGGGAGAGGTCATATTTTATAATTCTCACGAAGGCAAGTGTTGAAGATTTGAGAACTGTTGCCATTTGTGGCATCTCCGGACATAGGCGATGCAATCTTAGGCCATAGTGGTCCAATAGTGGCCCTGTCCGATGATCTTCTTGGCAAGCATGTGATCGTTCATATGGGGCCCGCATTCCCCGTTGTGGATCTTCTGCATTATTTTCTTAATCTCAACCCCTGCGATACACTTTAGATGGGTTACATCGAAGTTCCTCTTGAGTAGAACTTAATGACAGATGATGTACTGGGCGACCAGTCTTCGGAGGGTCGTTCGGTTTTTCTTATTGGAACCCTCGGGATACCTACTGTTGATGTAAAAAATTAGACTATCTCTAATTGTTTAATCACAGATAAAAAATAAATAACACAAGAGATTTTAAAGTGGTTCAGCCTTAAACGAATGGCCTACGTCCACTATTTGTGTTATTATTAACTGTTTGGGAATTCTCGAGGTAGGATTTATCTCCAGAAATTCTAGTCCCGTTACAATGAGGATGATACAATGTATTTATAGCCCTGAGGCTGTACATTAGAAAAGATCATACATAGCTGTCCAATAAGCGTATACATCTGTATGATAATAATCAGCATTTAATGCGCATTTAATCCTCTTAATTATCTGATAATAAATGCTCTGATCGAGGTGCAGCTCGGACCGCCTAAGTATCTCGGTATCCATGAGTTGCTCTGGGCAATAAAGTTCCTCGGAGAGCACATACTGCTCTGAGTGTCTGAGTTGGTCGGGGAAATTGAGTTCCTCGAAGTCAAGGTGTTATTCAGAAGTGTTTGTTATTGCCACGCAGATTGCCATGTGTCTCCACTTAATTGAGCCATGTCAGCAGACTAAATTTTGTATCAACAGAAGCCCCCAATGTTTCACAGTTCGAGACTGAGGAGTGTGGAACATTCTTCTCGAAATTTGGCGGGATTAAATGGTCATCCTGAATTTTAGGAACGTTTTCTTTGCATTTATTTTTTATTTTCGAATTCATAGAATCAAACTTTTTGAATTTTCTTAACTGCTTCGTTCTTCGCACCCTTTTTGTCCTTTTAGCCGCCGGTAGCATAAACGTCTCCCTTTATAATCATTAATTTTACCATTTCCCAAGGTAAGGTATTTAAGCGTTGCAGAAAATCATATCGTCTTCTACTTTTTCAAATCAGTATCTTTGAGTTTTCCATTTTCTCTCTCTCTTGTGCGTTCATCTCTTTCATCGTTCGTTGTCAACAGATCCATCCTTTTTCTGTAAGATCTTCTTCCTTCTCTTTCATTTCCTTTATTCACCATGGTTTACCTTATTGAGTCGCTTGATAATTTTCGCTCTGATTTCTCTATTCCTTCATGGGTTGCTTTGGAGAAACTTTCTGAACCTTCGGATTATTTTCGTTTGGCTGAGGGACATTGGTTCCCCAATCTCTTTGTAGCTGAATGCAACTTTTCTTTTCCCCCAAACCCTTTGTGTCTGGAATTCTGTCAATATTTTGACGTGGTTCCTGCAAAAATAGCCTCCAACACATGGAGAATAGTTAATGGAGTTCATAGATTAAATCAAATTCACGGAACTCGTATAGGAATTCTAGAAATTATGTTTTGTTATAGATGGGTTGTTGGTGACAACACTTTTTATTTAAAAACTAGGTTTTTAAATAGGGCTCTAGTAGTCAATCTCCCAGATGCCAATAGGGATTACTTCGAGCACGGTGCCCTCCACTAACTGAAAATGATGTGTACCAGGGTCCTAGATGCCCTCCCTATGGCAATGGGATAGGTTGTTTTTATTTTATTTTATTTTCGAAATTATGCTTCCTTTGTGTTTGATAAAATGTGTCACTGATATTTTAATTTTGATTTATTTGCAGTTGACAGCAAGAGAAAGTCTCCAAAAGAGATAGAAGTTAATTTAAAACATCTGAAACTTATCTGGGGTTTGCATCAGACTGTTGCCGACGAGCATATTAGATCAGCTTCATATTTGCTGCAGTATAAGAGTTACACCTCGTCTTTTACTGCTCGTCCTATGATAAGTGACGTAGAACTAGTACCAGCTTCTGCAAGTTCTTCACCTGAGTCACATATTCCTCTGAGTGAAAGAATGAAGAAAATAAGAGCTCCTGCCCTCTTCAAGAAATCTGCCTCTATTGCTGGAGAGGCAAAGAAACACAAACATGATGTCCCAGAAGAAGGGACAAGAAAAATTGAGGCACCTCCTTCGGCTGCTATTGTGAAGGTTGTCGAGAAGCCCCCAGTGGCTCCGAGCAAAGTCGGTGCTCCAAGTGAGGTTATTGTCATATCTCCGAGTAAGACTACATCCTTGGTCGAGACCGTTGATGTTCCTCTGAGGAGGCTGAAGAAGAGCTCCTCGGTCAATTTGGCTGAATCCATCTCTCAGCCTCCAACTATTGGAAGTGGTGTTCCCACTTTCATTGCTCCGAGCTCTTCCATGAGCTCGGTGAAATCTTGGATCATCCCCGAGATCCAAGGTATTGAAGAAAATCTTTCTCGGGATATGGTTACCACATTGGCTGCTCGTTATATTGCTTCTGTAAGTATTATTGTCCTAAACTTTCATTTTTCCGCTGTTATATATTTTCACTGACTTACTATTATTTTCTTTTCCCAGTTGGTAACCTGTTTCAATACAATTTTGAAGAAGGATGAAGCTATTAAAGCTTCAAGTTCCTCGTCAAGTGTAGAGGAAGCTTTGGTGGGTCTGACGCAGTCTTTATAAGATTCTCGTCAGAAGTATATTGATGATAAAGCTGCCTGGGAGAAGTAGCTCAGTTCGATCGAGCAGGAGAGGGATCAGGTTGTTGAGGTCTCCAGGGGATTGGAGAAGAAAATAAAAGAATTGGAAAATAAGAATAAAGAGCTCGAAGGGAAGCTCCAAAATGCTGGAGAGCTTGAAGGTAAGCTCAAATCTGCTAAGGAAGAGCTAGGTAGACTTTGTGACGTTGGTCGTCAGAAGAAGGAGGCAGAAAAGAAATTGAAAGATGCCGAGGTACTTCTATCCAAGAAACTTTCCTCGGAGAAGGTGACAAGGAAGTTGGCTGTAAAAAAGTCCTTCAGTGCTGGCTGGGACAAAGGGTGGAATAAGGGTCTGGCTGCCATGATGTCACAAGTGGAATATGGTAGCCTTAAGTACTTTAGGGATGGTTGGGTCCCTGCTCTGAAAGAGATGAATGTTAATGAAAATTCCAATTTGTTTCAGCGACATGTCCCTGGCCCCCCTCCAACTCCAGAAGAAGAAGAAGAGGACGAAGCTGCCTCTGAGGAATCCTCGATGGTGATGGGAGATCAAATTTCTCATCCCCCATTTGTCCAGTCCTCTTGCTAGCAACTTCAACCATCCATTATTTCAACCGAGCATCTCCCAGCACCCACCGAACAACCATCTGTGCCATCCGAGCAACCTACCTCCTCGTCCCAGCCTCCCAAGAAAGTTTTGGGAGACAAGGAGAAGGTGTAGAGTTGTTCGAATTTTTCTCTCTGTTTATTTTTGCCAATTGTAACTCTGAATTATGTACTTCTCTTTTATGATGAAATAAAATTTGAAACTTTGACTATTCATACTGTTGATTCTCTTCCTCTTGCTCCTTATTGATTCTTGTTATCTCTTCTTTTTACTCGTTTATGTACAGGATGGAATTATTATCTGCTCATGATACAAAATTATTGAGACAATGCAATGATTACTTCAAAGCTGGTCATACAGATATGACTGAAGCTCAAATCGTTGATATCCTCGGTCAAGATGCTTCAGAGCAAGCAGCTGAAGCCTACCAGTATTTAAAGTGTCTGCTCGATCGGGCAGTGGCTAACAATGTAGCGTATTATGAAATGATTGAAGACCTCCAGAGCACTCTCGAGGAGCTTCAACAATAATACAAGGAGTCTACAGCCCTTTTGCACCAGGGATATGAGAAAAAGTATCAACAACTAAGTGCTGATAAAGGATATGATAGATTGATTGCTGCCTATGATGTGAGGGAGAGAACTTTGAAGACCGAGGTCGAAGAGCACAGGCAGATAGCTAAGTTACTAGAGCAGGAAAATAATAACCTGCGAGGAGAGATATCTCAGTTGAAGTCTGCAGTATCTTCCTCGAACGCCTTAGTCCCTGTCAACGACGAGGGTTTCTCTTTCTTAGAGGTCGAAAATGCCAATTTGAGAGACGAATTGGAGACTTTGAAGAGAACTGGAGCCTCTACTTCTTCTCGTGGTCGAGCAAGAGGTTCTCGGGGACGAGCAAGAGCTGCTCAGCTTACTATTGAAGAGCAAAGAACTCAATCAGCTTTGGAGAATCAGGCCTTTCAGCTAAAAGCGATGAATCAAGCATTAGCAGAGATGTCCAAAAAAATTATGAATTTGGATGAGCAGATCTCTACACAAAAGTCTGCCTTGGAGAATAAAGAAATTTTCGTAAAAAATCTCCACGAGTAGCTGGAAAGGTTGACTTATCAATTCCACAAGCAACCTCGAGAATTTTGGATGGCTGGCTATAATCAAGCCCTCTATCACCTCGACGACCGAATCCAGCAGTCGAACAACGAGGGGTACAAGCAAGGATGGTTAAACGCCTTGGGTGTGCTACAATTGGAACAAGGTCACTATTTGTGGGATTACTATAATCCTGGGTTGCTCGACCTGCCAGTGCCACCATTCAAACTCGACATGAGCTAGATTCCTGCTCGGGCAATCCCTCAGTGTTTGATTTCCAAATATCTTGGGGATTACAGTCTTCATTCCAATGTCGAGATATCTCGCCCAGAGCACCTACTCGATCGGCTATCTGTGATGAACATCAGGATGCTCAAAGACCTTAATTTCATAAATTCCCCTTATGTCTTAGACGATCCTCTTGCTGGCGAGGAACCTGTTTCAAAAGCAGAGGGGAAGAAGGCAATAGAGTAGGAATCTTGATGTAATAATTAATATGTATTTCATTCTCAATGTATTTTGTTTTGGATTTAATGAAAAACTTCTATTTTTCTTTGCCATCTTGATTGCCATTGTCTTGTAAATATTTTGTAAAACACTTTACTTATTTACTAATGAGTGTGCATGTATATCTGTTAAAAAGATAACAATATTGTGTTATTTGCCGATCAACTAAAGTTGGTGAAACTTATTATTGACTATCTTAAATTGATGATAATCATTTGTCGACCAACCAGAGCTGATGATATTTTGTTTCTCGACCAACTTGGTGGTAATTTGAAATGTTTCAAGTATTAAAATTTTTACTTGATCACTTTTTAATTCTAAGCCATTATTTGTTTAACCAACTATTTCCGACCAAAAGGAGTTGGGGTCTTTAATTCTCGACCAACCTTAGTTGGTAAATTTTTTTTTATTCCCGACCAACTGTAGCGGGTGAATCTTCTTCTCAACCAACCGGAGTTGGTATTTCTGAGAAATATTTTTCTTCCCGACCAACCGGAGTTGTTGGATTTTCTTCCCAACCAACCGGAGTTGGTATTTATGGGAAATATTTTTCTTCCCGACCAACCGGAGTTGGTGGATTTTCTTCCCAACCAACCGGAGTTGGTATTTTTGGGAAATATTTTTCTTCCCGACCAACCGGAGTTGGTGGATTTTGCTGAGTAGTGTGTAGCACTAGTATTCCGCGAAAAAATTTTAACAAAAGGAGAGAATTGGGTAGAATATTCACATTTTATTCATACTGATGAAATTGCATTACATGAGGGTTTACATTACTGATAATATTTGCGCAGGTGCTCTGCATTCCATGCATTCTTAACCTCCTCCCCTTCTAAAGTTTCTATTATGTAGGTTCCTGGTCGAACAACTTCTGTAAACCGGTAAGGTCCATGCTAGTTCGCTTCCAGTTTGTTGTGCTTTTGAATCACTTTCTTTAGCACATAGTCTCCTTCTTTCAGGTTGCACTTCTTTACTCTCTTGTTGTAAAACAAAGTTGTTCGTTGCTGGTAAGCAGCATTCCTGATGGCTGCTTCTTCTCTAACTTCCTCGAGCATGTCCAAGTCTAACCTTCTCATTAAATTGATGACAGGGGAGTTGAAGTTCAACAGTCGGTGTGTTGGAAGGCCCAACTCGACAGGTATAACAGCTTCACTTCCAAATGCCAGCATATATGGAGATTCTCCAGTTGCTGCTCGGGGAGTAGTACGATAATCCCATAGTACTGAATGTAGCTCGTTGATCCAGTTTGCTTTTGCGTCATTCAGTCTTTTCTTCAAACCATTTAGCAGCGTTCTGTTTGTCACTTCAGTTTGTCCATTGCTTTGGGGATGGCCTGGTGCCGAGTGGATTTTCAAGATAATTGACTGATGACAATAGGCAGCGAACTCCTCGTTGTCAAATTGTGTTTCATGGTCGGTGATGAATGCATGGGGAAGACCATATCTACAAATGATATTTTTCCAAATAAATTGGTACACCTTTTCGTACGTCATGTCGACAAGAGGCTCGGCTTCAACCCACTTAGTAAAGTAATCCACTGCGACGACGAGATATTTAAATCTTCCTCTGGTCATTCGAAGTGGCCTAACCAAGTCAATTCCCTACATGTAAAATGGCCAAGGGGAAGTAATGGGTGTCAACAATGCTTGGGGAGTTCTTCGGATAGTGGAGAAGCGTTGACACTTGTCACATTTCTTGGCATAGGCTATATAATCATCCCTCATCATTGGCCAATAGTATCCTTACATCATCATTCTTTGTAAAAGTGTCCGACCTGCTACATAGGCTCCACAGGACCCTTCATGGACCTCTTCAATCAAGTCTTTCACCTCGGAGGGATGCACACATCTTTGCAAACCTACGATAATTCCTCGTTTGTATAGAATACCAATAGTCAGTACATAATGAGCAGCTTTAAACTTCAATTTCTTGGCCGCGAGTTTGTCAATTGGTAATTCTCCCTCCTCAATATATGCCCTGATGGGATCCATCCAAGATGGCCCTAAATCAAGGGTAATAGAGTTTATCGTCAGATCTTCTTCTATGCTCCGACCAGCTAGAACTTCAATTGGGATTGTTCTTCATAGCTCGGTGCGTGTAGCCGATGCTAATCGAGCTAAAGCGTCAGCTCTTGCATTCTCCATTCTTGGTATTCTGACGAGTTGAACAGTAACAAATTCCGATACCAACTCCATCGCCTTTGCATGGTACTTAATCATCAACTCTCCTTTTGCTGCATATACACCGAGCATTTGGTTTACAATCAACTGTGAGTCACTGCATACGATTACCTGCTCTGTATTCAAAGTTTTTGCCAGACTAAGACCTACAATCATCGCTTCATATTCAGCCTCATTATTAGAAGCTTGAAATTAAAATCGCAGAGCATATTCTATATCGACCTCGTCTGGACTTTTCATAAAATACCGGCTCCACTTCCTGAGGTGCACGATGAGCCATCCACATACAGTTTCTATATAGGTATCTCGTCCTCAAACGTCTTATTGGACAAAGTTACTCGATGGAATATTTATTGCTCCTTTATCTCCATTTCTACTACACCTCGCTGCTCGTCGACCTTCTCCTCTTGCTCTCCGACCAACTTAAGTTGATCGGGGTTTAAATTTGATGATCCTGTAACATCCACAGGTTGGTCGGTGTTCAGCTTTTGCTCCCCGGTGATATCAGGATAAGTGAACTCTGCTATAAAATTTGTTACTGCTTGCCCTTTTAGTGACGATCTAGGATCATAAATTATATCATATTCACCGAGTTCTATTGCCCAATACATCAATCTCCCTGATTTTTTTGGTTTATGAAGAGCTTGCCTCAACGGCATATCGATATATACGACTATGGTATGAGCCTGAAAGTATGGCTTCATTCTTCTACTCGCTTCGATCAGCACCAGTGCCAACTTTTCCAGTTTTGGATATCTGATCTCTGATCCTCGGAAGGCTTTACTAGTGTAATAAATTGGTTTTTGTACTCCATCCTCTACTCTTATTAATGCCGAGCTAACTGCATTTTTCGAAACCCCCAGATACAAGTACAACCTTTCTCCTGTCAACGGTCTGGACAACAGTGGAGGTGCTCCCAAATATTTCTTCAATTCTTGAAAAGCTTTCTCGCATTCTTCATTCCATTTAAAAGTCTTTCGGAGCGTTTTGAAGAATGGGAGGCATCTATCAGTTGCTCGTGATACAAATTTGTTAAGTGCTGCTACTCACCCTGTAAGACTTTGCACTTCTTTCTTCGTCATTGGAGATCGTAGTCCCAATAGAGCTTTGATCTTTTCAGGGTTTGCTTCAATGCCTCATTGATTGACAATATACCCGAGAAACATGCCTTCTCATACTCCAAATATGCACTTAGTCGGGTTCAACTTCATTTGATATTTGTCTAATTGATCAAAGGTCTGGCCCAAGTGAACTAGATGGCCAGCAGCTTTCTTGCTTTCGTCAGCATATCATCAATATAAACCTCCATATTGCAACTGATTTGTTCTGCAAACACCTTGTTCATCAGCCGCTGATATGTTGCACCTGTATTTTTCAAATCAAAAGGCATAACATTATAAAAATAAGTCCCCCTAGGGGTAATGAAAGAAGTACTCTCCCTGTCTTTAGGTTTCATTTTAATCTGGTTGTAACCAGAATAAGCATTCATGAAGCTCAACAACTCGTGTCTCGAGGTAGCATCCACTAATTGATCAATTCGGGGCAAGGGAAAATGATCCTTTGGACATGCCTTGTTGAGGTCGGTGAAGTCTACACACATCCTCTATTTATTGTTCTTCTTTTTCACCATCACTACATTTGCTAACCAGTCTGGATATTTAACATCTTCAATAAAGCAAGATTTCTGGAGCTTCTCGACCTCCTCCTGTATAGCTTGGTTCTTCTCAGGGCTGAACACTCTTCTTTTTCGCTTCACTGGCTTGATCTCCTTATTCACATTGAGCTCGTGACATAAGAAATTTGGGTCTATTCCGGGCATATCTTCATGACTCCAAGCAAAAGTTTGTTTTCTGCTTTTTAAGAAAACTATCAACTCCTGTTTTAGTGAGGCATCTAACGACGAACCTATCTGATTTGTTCATTCAGGGTGCTCGTCGTCTAGAATGATGTTTTTAGTAGCTTCTACCACCTGACCTTTCACGAGTTGCGACTCGTCTCTAGAATCTAATGTTTCAATTTCTGCACCTTCATCCACCTGGTAGGTAGTAGTCTTTTTCCTAGATTCCTCCAGTTCCTCCTGCTCGATAGATGAATAGTAGCATTCCCGAGCTACTTTTTGATCACCCTTCATAACTCCTACTCTAAAATTGGTTGGAAATTTTAGGCATTGATGTACAGTAGATGGTACTACTTCGAACTTCTTCAATCCTACCCTTCCCATGATGATATTATAGACTGATTGAACATTCTTATCCATCACGAAGAAGCGTACTCTTTATGTTCGACAAGCAGGCCATGTACCAATGAACATATCCAATTTGATCGTCCCAAGTGGAAAAACTTTCTCGCCAGTAAAACCGAGGAGGGGCCTATGATAAGGCTCCAACTGAAACAACTTTAGATTTAAGCTGTCGAAGCACGAGTAGAACATAATATCAGCCGAGCTACCATTATCAACCAATACTCTCGAGATCATTACTTCCTTCATTCTCATTTTGAATACCAATGGATCATCGTGAGGATACAGTACACCTGAGAGGTCATTTTTTGAGAAACCGATGACCAGTTTTTCTTTGTTGACCTTCCTCGGGCGATCATCTATAGCCAAGTTTATTCGTTGAATATATGAACAGGCTTGAGCCTTATTGAGGTAAGCTTTTCTTTCTGCAGTAAGGTCTCCACCTCCTGCATCTCCACCTGTAATCACATTGCAATTAAATGATCCAAAATGTATTGAAAATACCTCACGTTCTGGCTGCCTTGGTCTTTTGGGAAGATCAGGGTCGTCTTCTGGATCATCTTCATGGTCTCTTTTCTTGTTCTCCTCTGCTCGACGAGGAGATCTAGACCTCTCTCTTGCTCGGTCGTTGTTTCTTCTTTCATTTCTATGATCAACATACTTTGCCAGTTTTCCTCGTCTAATGAGTTCTTCGATCTCATTCTGAAGAGCTATGCAATTTTTGGTCGTGTGGCCATGATCCTTGTGGAACTCGCAATATTTGGCCTTATTCCTCTTGTCAGGGTCTGACTTCATTTTCTCTGGCCAGTTTAACTCCTCGCTGTTCTTGATTTTTTCTAAAACATGGTTGATGTCTACCTTCAAAGGAGTATAATTTTCAAATTTCTTTAATACCTCCCATGATGGCTTTGTTTTTGAATGATTGTCACCACCATTGTTCTTATGCTCTTTCTTTTTAGCCTTATCCATATTCTTCTTTGCAGCCATAGCCTCCTCGGCATTCATGATCTTGGCCGCTTTTGCCATCAATTCTGATATGGTTCTGGGTGGATCTTTGGCCAACGTGTAGTACAACTTGTTGGGCAACAGTCCACTCATCAGAGCAATAATCGTTGTCTTTTCCTTATAATCAATAACTTTAAGTTTCTCGTTATTGAAACGAGTTATATAATCCCTGGTGCTCTCACCTGCCTTTTGTCTAACACTTAACAAGTGTGCTACTCGTTTAACCGGTTTTGCTCCAAAACAGAAGTTTCCAATGAAGAGCTCGGCCAGTTGAAAGAAAGTTGAAATCTTACCCCGAGGAAGATTATTGTACCATATTTGAGCAAATCCTGTAAGAGTTCCCGAGAATGCTCTGCATCTCATCTCATCTGGCACAGCATAGATGTCAGCAGCAGCTTGGTATTGCTCTATATGAAGGACAAGGTCGGTTTTTCCATCATATTTAGGAGTTACAACAGGTGCTTTGAACTTCGACGGTGTGGGAAAATCCACAATTGCTTGTATAAAAGGTGTCCCTTGGACAAAAGTTATTTGGAGAGGATTCTTGGCCTTAGCCATTTCCCCTAGTTTATCCTCTAGCCTCTGAATAGAGCCTTTCCACGCATCATCTCGTGCTTGTTTGTTCGAGCAATTGATCGTGTTGAAGTCGCTTCCTGGGATCTATCTTATCGAGCAACTGGTTGTGATTGGGCAGAACCTTCCCTTAGATCGGATGGTTGATGGAAGTTCCTCGACACAGCTTTGGGAGGACTTCTATTCCTCCTTGGGCCCAAACGATTAAAAGAAGATGCTCTACTTAATCCCTCCAGTGCACTAATCCTTTCTGGAGAGAGAGTGACCTTTTGTTTAGTATCTGTGGCTCGTACTGACGAAGTTCTACCTGGTTGATAAGAAAAATAAAAAAATCATCAGATCTCTCAATACGATATGAATCGGTATGCCTAGTACGCGAAGAGAATAAATGGGTGTTTCTTTGAACACTTCATTCTCCTGAATGGGTCGGTACTCCACCCTTGATAGTTTGTATGAGTTGTCGCATAGTTGTCTGACCTTGAGCCAGAATGGTCATAATTCCAGCCAGATCTTGGACATTTGGCAGAGCGGATTGATTTGAGGGGTTTCCAGCGTTTCGATTGCTGGATTTAGGATTGTCAGCCATTGGTGATGAATTATTTTTGGTGAAAAATGAAAATTACAGTCGTTTCCCACAGACGGCGCCAATCTGTTGATGTAAAAAATTAGATTATCTCTAATTGTTTAATCACAGATAAAAAATAAATAAGACAAGAGATTTAAAAGTGGCTTAGCCTTGAACGAATGGCCTACGTCCACTATTTGTGTTATTATTGACTGTTTGGGAATTCTCGAGGTAGGATTTATCTCCAGAAATTTCGTTCCCCTTACAATGAGGATGATACAATGTATTTATAGCCCTGAGGCTGTACATGAGAAAAGATCATACATAGCTGTCCAATAAGCGTATACATCTGTATGATAATAATCAGCATTTAATGCGCATTTAATCCTCTTAATTGTCTGATAATAAATTCTTTGATCGAGGTGCAGCTCGGACCGCCTAAGCTGCTCAGACCGCCTAAGTATCTCGGTATCCATGAGTTGCTCGGGGAAATAAAGTTCCTCGGAGAGCACATACTGCTCAGAGTGTCTGAGTTGGTCGGGGAAATTGAGTTCCTCGAAGTCAAGGTGTTGTTCAGAAGTGTTTGTTATTGCCACGCAGATTGCCATGTGTCTCCACTTAATTGAACCATGTCAGCAGACTAAATTTTGTATCAACACCTACCATATTTGAGGAGGCACCAGATATCATAGTACCAGCAATCTACTAGTTTGGGATCTTCGGTGGAGATAAGCTCAATATAGTAGCAGTGGGATGGTTTGTCTTACTTTTGAACTCGAAAGGGGTCATTGTTATTCCATCGGGCATGTCGACCATAGAGGCCAAGGTAGCGAGACCATTGTCTAGGTTATTCTTTGCTCAAGGTAGGTAATGGAAGGTTATATCTCAGAATCGGGACGCTAACTCTTCTAAGTGGTCATGGAAGGGTTAGAGCTTTTTGTCCTTGACTTTCCACTTTCTGAGCACTTGACCGATAATGAGGGCAGAATCCTCGTAGACATAAAGGTATTGAATACCTTTCTTAAGAGTAACTTTGAGGCCTACTGTGCATGCCTCGTATTCCGTCATGTTGTTGGTGCAAGGGAAATCCAATTTGATGGCGATGGGAGGGAGTCATCAAGGTATTGGGCTAGCAAAGCCCCAGCTGCAATGTCGGTTATGGTTAGGTATAGGAGCAAAGGGAGACCAGGCTGTGGTGGCATGAGCACTGAAGGTTGGGTCAGATATTATTTGATTCGATCAAAAGCTTCTTGTCATGCCTTGTTCCAAACCTTGGTTGAATCCTTTCGGAGGATCTTGAAGATCGATTCACAGATGGAGGTTAGCTGGCTGATGAACCGGTTGATATATTGTAGTTTCCTAAGAAAACCTCGAACTTCTTTCTTTGTTCAGGTCGGTGGCATATCAGCTTTGCAGGATCTGCTTCTATCCCCTTCTCACTCACCATGAATCCTAAGAGTTTTCTCTTTGTAACGCCGAAGACACACTTCTGTGGATTGAGTCTCATCTGATACTTTCGCAGTCGTTCGAAGAACTTTCGGAGAGCGGGAACATGACCTTCTCTAGTTTTGGACTTGATAATCATATCATCCACATAAACCTCGACTTCTATGTGAATCAGATCGTGCAGGATGGTTGTGGCAGCCCTTTGGTAGGCAGCCCCGGCATTCTTGAGACCAAGTGGCATAATAGTGTAGTAAAAGGTTCCCCATGGGGTGATGAATGCATTTTTTTTCTTGGTGGTCTGGGTGCATCTTGATTTGGTTGTATTCGGCAAACCCGTCGATGAATGACTTGAAAGAATGATTAGTTGTGTTGTCCACGATCATGTCGATATTGGGTAGCGGATAATCATCCTTTGGAGAAGCTTTGTTTAAATCTCGGTAGTCCACACACATTCGAACCTTCCCTCCTGATTTCGGCACAGGTACTATGTTGGCTATCCATGTGGGATATTCGATCACACGAATGAAGCTCACGTTCAACTGTTTGACCACCTCTTCTTTGACCTTGAGCGACCATTCGGTGTGGAGCTTTCTCAATTTTTATTTAATCAGCTTGTAATCTAAGAGAGTGGGGATCTCGTGCTGAGCTATTTCAGGATCAATGGCGGGCATATCATCATAGGACCATGCGAAGACATCCACAAATTCCTTTAGTAATTCTTCGATTTGTGTGCTCTTATGCTCTTCAAGGGTGGCCCCTATCCTAATCTCGCGTAATTGGCTACTAGAACCGATATTAATAACAACAACCTCTTCTTAATTAACTTGAACGCAGTTATGTTGTTTATTATTAACCTTATTTAAATCAGTTAAGAATTGTTCATTTGCAAAATCATCATCATTAAAAGTTCGATTAGAATACAAATAATTCATGTAAGGCACAACAAGATACTCAAAATCTTCGTGTATTTCATTGATAGGAAAACGGCATTGAGAACCTTATCAAAAGAGGTCTTGATTACATTTGAACAAGGATAGACAATATCGGAAAAAATAGGGTAAATATTGGGGTTAGGGGAGATTTCAAGAGGTAGAACTGGTGCAGCATGACAGTTAAGGAGGGGTGTATCAGCAGCTTTAATCAGATGGGATGGATCCATTGATGTAGTGCCTGAATGAACCATGCAGACCGCCAACCCTAGTGTCTGTAAGTTGAAGGAATCTTTGGAATCACTTTCCTCAGTCTCTTCGATATCTTTGATGATCGGTTGTACTTGGTGTTGGAAACTTTTGGCCCATGGGTAGCTATCTTGGAAAAAGATCTCCATTCCAGGCTTCATCTTCTTATCTGTGTGGTCATACCATGGTACTGGAAAATCGCAAAAGGGTAAGTCTTCGCCTTCTTTGATGAATCGTCCATTCAAGGAGTCTCCTGGGATAGTTTGGATGCAGTCTAATCTTCTCTTTGGTCGAGACTGGTGGATCATTCTGAGTTCTTGTTCTGATGGTTGATACCCCAAGCCACAAGGAGGGAAAGCGTTCTTCAGTTCTATGGACTGAAGTATCCCTTGCTGCCTTTTCCCTAGCCCCAATCCAGTCATGAAGTGCATGTTTTTGAACATCTCAATCACATTAACATTGCCATGAGGGTTATATTCTGGACAAACCCTTTCTTTGAAACTATCCCCTGCCGGGAGTAGGAGTGGATCAACTCGGAATCCTAATTGGAGCATATCATTTGACCCGTGCTGTATCTAAAGGATTGGACTGCTAGTGCTTGAACCCTCGACATTTTTTTCGTCGCCCAAAATGGTGATGACTCACCCATCGGCGAAGAACTTCAATTTTTGATGGAGTGAGGAAGACACACCCTTGATACTGTGGAGCTAGGGTCGTCCAAACAACAATTTAAAATAAGCTGGGATGTCTATGACTTGGAATTCAATGACAGGGTTTATAGGGCCAACCCCTATTACAAGTTTTATAGATCCCATCACCTCCCGGCGGGTATTATCATAGGCACATACAACGAAAAAGGTTGGAGCGAGGTCGCTTTCTTTCAGGCCCAAACACTTGAAGGTTCTCAGTGGGAAGACATTCAAGGTGGATCTGTTATCGACAATAGAGAGTGGCACGGCCTTCCCCATAACTTCGACGGAGATGTTGAGTGCATGATTGTGATTTGGCCCAATTCTTGGGATTTCTTCTTCAGAAAATGATAGCATCTGGGTAGAGGTCAAGGATCCAACCAGATTTACCGCCTCTTCTGGTGTGGTAGAAGGAGGAACTGTGGGTCCAGTGAGCAGTTTGATTAAAGCATTTCTGTACAGATAGGAAGACATGAAAATCCCCCATAGAGTGATGTTAGCTTGAGTTTTCTTCAGTTGATCGAGGATCTTTCTCTCCTCGATGGTCATCTCTGGCATAGGAAGGTTTCCAACGCCCTTCCCCTTGTCATTTGTTGTTAGTGAGCTTGGAACCTGGTAATGTCTCCCTGATCTGGTCATGTGATTTACTGAAGAAGGGAAGAACATGAATCCCATTTCCTTGTCAATCTCAGGTTGTTCTGTCACCCTATTTATTTCTCTGAGGAGTTCTTTAAATGATATCATCCCACATATGTCGGCTATGGGGCCAGTTCTTCCTGAAGCTTGTTCTTCACTCGAATCTTCGAATTCCTCCCCCATCCAGTGGCAACAATTCTGTCTTTCCATGTAAAGTCAATGCATTCCACAACTTCAACGGTTTCTTCATACAGGTCTTTCCATTCTATGGGGATATGTATGGTTGAAGGGACCAAGCGCCCTTATAGCTTCAAAATGTCAAGTAACCCAGTGATACTACAAATGCTATTGGTTTGCCCGAATAATTCTGCCATAATCTCGACAACATCATCTAGGCTAACTTCATCGGTTGGTACCACCCACTTGTCTGAATCTCGGGCCCATTTTCGTGCTTCTAAGAACAGTGTACTGAATCTTTGGCAATCGATGACCATCTGCGAGGGCAATTTCAGTCCGAACTCTAGGAGTTGGTTTAACACCTCTGATAATTCCATACTTCCATTTTCAAAACGGGTACGGATAGCGATGCATGCCCTAGTAAGGAGTGACAGTGCCTGATCAACGAGGCTAGTAGGGTATAGGAGGAAATATGGGCAATTTGAAGAGGTTTGGGAGAGTATATGGGTGTGATTTGAGTTGAGGGATCGAAATCTGAGTTTTCTTCTAAGAAGATGGAATTGGTATGATTTGGGAGTGGATTGTGAGTGGTTTTTGGCATAGGATTGGCTGGTGGGGCGATGGTACCCCGGTCAATGAGATCTTGGATTATGTTTCGGAGGTGAAAGCATTGGTCGGTGGTATGACCAGCAGTTTGGTGAAAGGCGCAATGAGCATCAGCCTTGAGGCTTCTTGGGAGTGGATTTGGCAATGGACGGGGATCCAAGGGATTGATGAGGTTTCGGCTTAACAGGGCTTGGTAAACTTTGGAGAGGGTAGCATGGAGCTCAGTGTATTCCTTTCGGATGGGGGCAGGGTGGCTTTCTGGTGCCCATGATGTGGTTGGTTGAGATATGTTATTGATAGTTGAGACTGTAGCACTGGCAGGCTTGTCATACTTTTTAGGGGTGAACTGTCTGGACACCTTTTTGGGTTCAACCTCTATTTTAACAAGGCTTTCCTCTATTTCTACTCCCGCTTCTCTGAGAACTCGGAAATGGGGATAGTATTATCCTCCCATCGTCGCTCGGACATGGGGTAAGAAGTTCTTCTTCACTATGTTGACCGGTTCTTCCTCGGATGGTTGATTGGTCATGGTAGTTGCTCGCTCTCTCCACCGGGTTATGAAGTTACTGATGAATTACCCAGGGTTCTATTTGAGCATCTCTAAATCACGACGAGTGACCTCAAGCTCTTCGTTGTATTTGTAATGCGATATGAATTCTCGAGCTACATCCTCCCTGCTACGGATTCTGGATTCCTCGAGAGATAAAAACCATCGGAGGGCACTATCCTTCAAAGTTTGCTGAAATAATTGGGCCATCACTTCTTTAGAAGTCCCTAGTAGAGTCATGGAACGATGATAAATGCGAAGATGAACAATCGGGGGTCCACTCCCTCCGAACTTCTCGATATTTAGCATCTTGAACTTCTCAGGTAACCTCGCTTTAGGATAAGGAGACATGTGGGTGTAATTTATGTAATTCCTCGAGATTCTGACTTGTTCGAACCTCTAGGTGAGCATCTTGAGATCCTCTTTGACTTTATTCAACTCCTCCTCTTTTGGATCAGCGACCATAGGCAGGTTAGCCACAGGCTGGGTAATGTTTGGCATCGGAAGCTGGGCAGGCGGCGGTCCATTGACAAGTGGGGCATGTGGAGCGTGCTGATATTCTTTGGGAACCCAGATAGGCTCGGGCGGACCCATAGCACGAGGGAATAGGGCCTCAAGATCTTGAGGAATAGGAACATGGTTCCTTTCCATCTCTCGAACCTCAGTTTGGAGGTTATCAATCTTGGACATGAGCTGAGCAAGGACTGCCTTCAGATCCAGTTGTACGACTGGTACTTAATCTGTATTCTTCATGGAAAGTGGATGGATTTCGGACTCGAAAGAAGTAGTAGAGGAACGAATGAAACTCCGGGGTGATTTGACTGAAGACCGAAGCCAAAAGGGAGCCAGGCCAAGGGCTTACGATCGACCTGAGAAGGCGTAGAATGGGATTTATTTTTTTGAGAAAAAGGGAAGAAACTATTTTTGGATTTTTGATAAAGAAGGGGAAAATGTTTTTGGAGACGGAACTCAGCATGATTATTACGATTATTATGTTCTCACTTGTATTTAATTCTCCTAAATGTAATGCCGGACAGGACCCGAGCCTGGAAAAATGGGGGTTTTAGTATATGCAAAGCTACAGTTGGACTTGTAACCAGGCACACGGACAGGGTCTCGTTTTAAAAATGTGTGAGAAATTTGAGCGGCAGGCCGACCTGGAATTTTGGTAGAGTTTCGGGTTGAAACTGGCAATTTAAAGTGCGTGTCCTAGGTTTGACGCCTATATGCGGGTATGTATTTGGTTGGGTGAATCGAAATGGGTTCCCCCCTTTGGTGTGACTTCCACGATATACGTCTTGCTCTTTCGAGCAATCAGTACGTATGGACAAGCCATTTGATATACCTGAGTGTACGTGAATTGTCTCACTATATACCTCGTGGGGACGGTACGTGTGAAAGCGAATTCGATATACTCGGCGTACGTGAATGAATTCCCTGCGATATACCTCCCGTCATGACTTCGGTCAAGCGATACGATGTGGGGGAACCGTTCGATATACGTCAAAGGTACTTGGCCAATGGAAGGTGAGAGTCATATCGCTTAGGCTAACTGCGCCCTGCCGGACCAGCGCCCATCACAGAGTGACCCTCCAGTTACTGGGTAAAATTTGGTCAATAAGAATGCTCTTTGGTGATGTCGTGTGAATCATGCATGATTCTCTTATTAGTATCTTATGATGAGAATGCTTTTCTTGATTATGCCAAACAGGGAGCAAAGAACAAGTACCAAAGGTACACCAAGTATGGATGAGTGATGCGTGCAACATGTGGATATATGTGATCCTAGGTGCACGTGGTGTGAAGTGTACATAGAGAATTTTTTACAAGTGTGTGAACATAAGCATAAGCATGGGATACACATGAAAAGGGGGAACATGTAGATATGGTAAAATATAAGTAAATATAACATCCATGTAAATAGAGTCAAGCCCTCAAAACATACATATCCCTAGCAGAGTCGCCACTGTGGCCATCCCAGATCCTCGCCGCGGGCAGGCGCGTGAAGGGAGGATCCTCGGGTCCAAAGCATCCCTCTCGGGAGCGCTTCGGCCGACGTCGTTTGAGATGAGGTGTAAAAATGTAAAGAGATTTAGAATCTCTAGTCTATTTTACTCAAAACAGAGAAAAGAAAAAGGGGAAGCCATTCTGAAAGACGGCATCCAAAGACATATTGGTGCATGCGAAACCAAAATGATTCGAGAAGGGTTCGGAGGCTATGTTACGAAATGGGAAGGTGTTAGGCACCCATTCCTCCCTTTCGGTCTCTCATGGATGTTTGCTATTTTCGTTTTTATTTTTCCCGTGATATGTGTGCATGTGTATATGTATATAGTGGAGATAGGAATCCTCGACTTGTATCATGGAAGAGATAAAGCGAGTCATCCGTAGGAAGGTATAAAAATAATATTAAAAAATAAGATTTATGCGATTACCCTTACGTTGATCGTTATAATGGAACGATAACGCATATGGAGTAATACGTCACTAAGACCAAGTATATAGAATATAAGAAAATTGGATTTAGAGAAGATAGAAAATGAGAGAGAAAGTGAGAATAGGACTCGAGTCTTGGGTTTTACCCCGAGACGCCTACGTAGCCTATAAAGGCATCAAAGTCCACGTAGTTCGCATACAAAATGAGGGGTGGGGTTTATCCCATAAATCCAAATGGGGGGATCTCTTATTTGTGAGTGTGTAGAAAAAGTGTTTTAGTTGTGAGAAAAGTGTGAGAAAAGTATGAGAATCCCTATTTGGAATTTATGAGAAAACCCTCTTTTTCTTATTTTTTGGGGTTTTATTTATATGAAAATAAGATTTGTGTAATAATACTTAAATAAAAAGTATATTAGGATGTGTCAGATGAGATAATAAAAGTGCTAAGTAATAAAACAAGTTATTGAGAATTTAAGGGAATTTAAGAGAAAGTTGAGAAAGTTGGACCTTCTTGAAGATCTTGAGCTTGATCTTGAATGTTGGAGAGCATCCCTTGCACTTGAATGATGATGGAGAGTGGCTAATTCACCAAGTTTGATGAAAAGGATGATGAAAAGTGGAAGTTAGAAAGGGATTTGGATGTTGAAATCGCGCTGCCTTCGAGAGAGGTTTTTGGGATTCGCTGAGGGCGATTTCTATCACATCTGGGCTCCCCTTGCAAATGAGGTTAAGGCCTCCTTTTATAGACCCAGGTCATTGACGATCGACATAGACCTGGTCCTGCCGATAGGCATGGTCTGGAACCTGCCATTTGGCAGTGTGTTTCAGGCCTTTTTGAAAAATTAGCTGCCGAGGGAAAACTGTTGGTCAGAATCGTGCACGGGTCATACCGTTGGAAAGTTAATTCAAAGACCTTTGAAAGTCCCTTCTCCCGGGTTCAGGAGTTGACTTTGGGTCAAATATGGCTCGGAAGCGTTTGTCGATCCATTGGATGGGGAATCGTTCGGACGCAAACGGATCGTTCATCCGCATGGTAAGTCCGAATTGCGCATAGAGCGGACCATTAGAAAAGTTAGGATATTTACTTCGACATTCTAAAGAGTTTGAACCGATTTGGGGAGTTGACTTTGGTCAACTGGTCCTTGGAAGCATTCGGTGACCTCTTGGAGTCAAACGGATCGTTCGTCCGCATGGTAAGTCGAAATCGCGCATGGAGTGGACCATTGGAAAGGGGTTTCAGTGCCCTTCGAAGATTCATTCAGCCTCAGTCAAGTTGAAGAGTTGACTTAGGTCAAATAGAGCCCGGGAGCGCCCGGTGGCCTCTAGATCAAGTTTCGAATGCAAACGGATCGTTCGTCCGCATGGTAAGCCTGAATTGCGTATGGGACAGACCATTGGAAAGGGGTTTCAGTGCCCTTCAAAGATTCATTCATCTTTGGTTGAGCTAAAGAGTTGACTTAGGTCAAACAAATCCCGGGAGCGCCCGGTGGCCTCTAGATCAAGTTTCGAACGCAAACGGATCGTTCGTCCGCATAGCAAGTCTGAATCATGCACGAGATGGACCGTTGGAATAGGACTTCAGTGCCCTTATAAGATTCATTCAACTTTGGTCGATCTGAAGAGTTTGAATTTTTGGTCAAACGGAGTCTGGGAGTGCCCGATGGCTTCTAGGCCAGTACTCGGGGTATGACCTGGATTTGTAGTGATGAAGGGATGTACTAGGGACCTAAGGAGAGTTAGGGGTAACAGAATGGGTTTTCTACAACTACGAGGTATAACTAGAAGTATAAGCCATTACCTAGTTAGAAGTGTTATAGATGGCTAGGTTGGATTAGATGTACGGTAGGTGTGCATAATAGTTTAGGGGTGAGAATCTCATGTGAGAGTTCGAACTAACATGTGCTTAATACTTGATTTATTTCAAATTTTAAATACTTTCTAAAACAAATATTTTTACAACTCGGGCTCTGACCCGTTTCTTGCAATTCTTCTCACTTTCTTTATATATATATATTTATATCAGGTGCCCATCCACAGGGACACCAGGCTTAGGTGATTTGATTGGCTGACGTGATGTAGTAGTTGTGGGAGCTGCAGGTCCTCGTGCTTAAACACCTCCACTCTTATTTCATTCAGTTATATTTAGACTTTCATTTAGGGCAAGTGTCGCCCATTCTCAGTTATTTCATTGGAGAGATTATACTTTCTTTTTAGCATTTAGTTATTTAGTTAGATTGAGATTTATTAGTTTATTGGTTTGAGACTTGGACTGGAATGTTTCATCCAGACTTATTTATTTCAGCATTTTATTCGTATCCAGTATTTTATTCATGTGTTTGGAAATATTTTATTGTTTAATAATTGGAAATTTTATCAAATTATTTTTTTGTACTTAAAATGGAAAATATTTTGACACTAGCTTAATTATTTATTGGGTGATTATATTGGTTAAATGTTTTCTAAAGTGATGCTAAGAATGAACCAACAGAACATTCTATTTTAAATTTAATAAAGGACTGATCACTCGGTATTTAATTGGGCAGGGTGTCACAGAAGCTGAGCTATCTTTTGGAGAAGTCTTCTTTGCAGGTAATTTTGCATTGTCGATAACCTCTGGATATGTAAATTCTGTGATAAAATCTGCTATAGCTTGCCCCTTCAATGATGACTTGGGCTTATATATAATGTCATATTCTCTAAGCTCAACTGTCCAATACATCAACCTTCTTGATTTTCCTATCTTGTGAAGTGCTTGTCGAAGAGGTAAATCAATGTACACTACTATGGTATGCGCTTGAATGTAAGGCTTCATTCATCTGGAGGCTTTTATAAGAGTTAATGCTAACTTTTCCAAACGTGGATATTTAACCTTGGCACCCCTGAATGCCTTACTGATGTAGTTACTTTCTTTTGGATTCCATTCTCCTGTCGTACTAATGCCGAGCTAACTGCATATTCAGAAACAGCTAAATACAAATATAATTTTCTCCCAAAATGGTTAGGACAACAATGGCGGAGACCCCAAATACTTCTTTAGCTCTTGAAATGCTTCTTCACACTCCTCATTCCACTTAAAGGTCTTTCTGAGCACCTTAAAGAATGGTAAACACATGTCCGTTGCTCAAGAAACAAACCGATTAAGGGCTACCACCCTACCAGTAAGTTTTTGAATGTTTTTTTGCAAGTTGGAGATTGCATTTCAATCAGAGCTTTATTTTAGTGAATTACCTTCTATTCTTCTCTGGTTCACTATAAAGTCAAGGAATAACCCTTTTTTCACATCGAACACGCACTTGGTCAGGTTCAGTTTCTTTTGTTGGATTTCCAGTTGGTCGAACATTTGACTGAGGTCTTCGATGTGATCTAAAGTTTTTCTTCTTTTAGTCAACATATCATCTACATATACCTCCATATTCTTCCCAATCTGTTCTTCGAACACCTTATTTACCAAACTTTGGTACGTTGCTCCAGCATTTTTAAGCCCAAAAGGCTTAACGTTGTAGCAATAAGCACCTCGGTTGGTGATAAAATAAGTGATCTCTTTATCATTTGGTTTCATTTTTATCTAATTATATCCAGAATAAGCATCCAGGAATCTCAAAAAACTCATGTTCTGTAGTGGAATCTACTAACTGATCAATTATGGGCAAAGGAAAATGGTCCTTTGGGCAAGCATTATTATGATTAGTGAAATCTAATCACATATGCCACTTATAATTTTTCTTTTTGACCATCACAATATTTTCCAACCATGCTAGGTATTTGACATCTCCAATGAACTTGGCTTTTCATAATTTTTCTACCTCTTCTTAGATGGCCTAATTATTTTTAGGACTGAACACCCTACGCCTTTATTTGATCGGCTTGGCATCCTTGTTAATATTGAGCTCGTGATAGAAGAAATTGGGATCAATCTCGAGCATATCTTCATGATTCCAAGCGAATACGTTTTTTTCGTTCCCTCGGGAATGAAACTAATTCCTGTTTGAGGGATAACACTAATGTGGAGCCAATTTGAGTGGCTCTTTCTAGCTTTTACTCGTTGAGGATTACGCTTTTAGTAGTTTCTATTATCTTCCCTTTAATCGGCTCTATTTTATTTATGGATCCAAAGTGTCAACTTCTGTTTCACCATTGGGCTCTATAGTGTCGACTTGGTAGGTGGTGGCCTTTTTCTTCAAATCGACCAAGTCCTCCTGCTCGACTCTAGGATAATAATATTCCCTGGCCATTTTTTGATCACCCTTTACTACGCCGACTTCGAAGTGAGTAGGGAACTTTAGACATTGGCGGACAGTGGATGGAACAACTTTAAATTTCTTCAAACCTACTCTGTTGAGAATCACATTGTAGGATGACTGGACATTCTTATTAAGAATGAATAACCATATCTTCTCTGTTTAGCAGACTGGCCAAGTACCGAATAACACCTCCAGGTTCACAGTTCCCAGGGGATAAACGTTTTCCCCCGAGAAACCAATTAAGGATCTGTGGTATGGTTCTAGATGACTAAGTTTCAATCCCAGGCTTTGAAAGTAGTTATAGAACATGATAATCGCAGAACTTCCATTATCTATCAAAATTCTGGCAATTATGGCTTTCTCTATTCTAAATTTGATAACTAAGGAGTCGTCATGGGTATATAGTACCCCAGAGATATCATTTTGGGAGAAGCCAATGACAAGATTGTCTTTGTTTACTTTCCTAGGTCGATCATCGTCATTATTCAAATTAATGTGTTGTATGTAGGAGCAAGCTTGTACTTAATTTAAGTAAGATTGCCTCTCGACAACCTGATACCCTCCTTCAGCATCTCCACCTACGATGACATGACAATCAAAAGAACCAAAGCTTATTATAGCTAGCTCAATTTTTTTTATTTGAGCTTCTTCGGTAGGTTTAGATCATCTCCATAAGCATCCTCGTGACCTCGCTTTTTGTCATCTCTAAGTTTACAGGGGGAATTCGTCCTTCCTCTTATTTCTCGCTTTCATTCCGATCAACAAACTTATTCAAGTTTCCTTGGTGAATGGGGGATTCAATTTCATTCTTTAAAGTAATGCAATTATCGATCATGTGTCCATGATCCTTGTGGAATTCATAATATTTGGATTTTTCTCTCCTGTTAGAGGGTTCCTGTAGCGTCCCATGCCACTTTAAATCTTTGTTGTGCCTAATTTCCTCCAGAATATGATGGATACTGACCGTCAGTGGAGTCTAAGCTTCATATTTTTAGGCTTATCCTCTTTCTTCTATTTCTACTCCTTTTCAGCATGCTTAGTCGTCGAGCCCTACTTCACAACCATTACTTCCTCGATATTCATGATTTTTTCAGCCTTAGTCATGAGTTCTGTAATGTTTTTAGAAGGATCTTTTGCCAATGCATAATACAAATTTTCTATAAGTAATCCACTCTCAAGTTTGTGATGGCTATTTTTTCCTCATAATCAATAATTTCTAGCTTCTCGTTATTGAAACGAGTGATATATTGCCTAGTGGTCTCCCCTGCTCGCCATCGAACGCTTAAAATATGAGCTACTCTATTAACAAGATTGGTCCTAAAGAAGAAATTGCTAATGAATAACTCGACAAGTTGATTAAAGGTGGAGATTTGTCTTCGGGGCAAGTTGTTGTACATATCTAGGTTGAACCAGTGATGGAGCTTCAAAAAGCTCTACATCTTATTTCACCATGAACAAAAGATATATCATCTGCAGCCTAATATTGCTCAATATGTAAAACTGGGCAGTCTTACCATCTTATTTAGGGGTAACCACTGGAGTTTTAAACTTGGACGGGGTAGGAAAGTCGATAATCGCTTGTATGAAAGGATACCCTTTGACAAAATTGCGCTGCAATGGATTCTTTACTTTGGCCATCTCCCCTAGGTGATCTTCTAATCGTTGAATCGACCCTTTCCATGAAGTATTTTCAGCTTTAGATCTATTAGAAGCTGCTCAACAATCTCTTCCATGCGTTTGTGCTGAACTCTCTTCTTAAAAATTCTACTTGGCACACACAGATCCTCGGGCACTTATTCTAAACCTAACTAATCTTTCATGATGTTCGATACGGTATTCTCTCGATCAATATAGTTCTCGATGATATCCTCTATTTACTCGTGGACCCAGATGATTAAAGGACGAAGCCCTACTTAACCTTTCGAAGGCACTTAAACGTTCAGGAGTAAGGGAGAGATCATCATAGTAATTCGTTGATATAATTTATGAACTAGCTCCTGGGTGATAGGACCCATCATGTAAAGACTTGGAATAAATATTTTAATTATTCCTAGGGTGAGGAGGTGGAATTTCCCTTCTGAAAGAAGGATCATTAGTATGCCGAGACGGAGCGGTCGGCTTAGCTTGTAACGATTGAGCCAATTGTCTCATAGTTTCCTATATTGCCTCTTGCCTTTTGGCAAGATTGATCAGAATTCCATTTAGATCTACGGTGACAGGAGGAGCATTGCCTCCAGCAACATTACTGCTTTCAGGAACTTCATTCATCTCGTGTAATCCTTTACGAAAACTAAATGAATAAGTTTGGCGGAGAACGATGATAGACAAACGTTCCCACAGACGACGCCAATCTGTTGACGTCTAAAAATAAATGGATTCCCTTTTTATAATCAAAGATGAAAATGATGAAAATAATTCAAATCACACACATAAAAATAGACATTTTAAAGTAGTTCGATTGTAAAATAGCCTACGTCCACTGTAGTTGTTATTTAAGCATGTCTACAATATCTCAATAAGATGAGCGTATATGTGCAGGAAATTGAGTTGTCTTGTCCCTTGAGATGAGGGCTGGACTTGTATTTATAGGCATGTGAAATCCTAAAGATGGAACGCCTTTATATTGACAGGAGTTTACATCTGTGTTCAATAAGTAAAACTCTTGGTATTCATAATTGGTTGATATTCCACACAAATAATCATTGATGTTCTAATTGGTTGGCTTTTTAGAGTTGGTCGGCCTTCCTTCTGACTAAGTGCTTCTGAGGCCGATTAAGTAGGTTGGTCGGCCACAATGGATGACACGTGTGCCTTCTTCATTGGTCCACATAGTAACATAATTTTTACATACAACAGGCATGTTGCCCACAGTTGGACAACTTTTATTATCAGACTTTATTTATATCATTTCATTTAGCAGTTAGATTATTGTACTTGGGATTTAGTTAGAGTTTATTCGGTTATTTAATTGATTATGCTATCACTACTCATTATGTTCTTATTGTTGTGAATTTTTATCTTATATGGTTGAATGGTTTAACAAAGCATGTTAATACGTTTTAAAATTGGACACCGAGCTTAATAGTTTATTAGTAATTAATTGATTTGCGATAATGATGCTAAAAATGGACTATACTGAGATTCCTATTTTATTTTAGTAGAGGATTGGTCATCCGTTATCAGAATATATATATATATATATATAGTCTCGTGAAATTGAATCGTGTAAAAAATGGCTTTGCTATTATGTTTTTGATTCGCCATCTATTTATTTTTGGAACACTACGTATATGCCATTCGGAATTGAATTTTGTTAAGAACACTACCAACTCCTTAAATTCACCCACACATGAGTAAAAAACTGTAAGATCCGTAGGGGGTTTCTCTCACACAAACTAATCCTAATACTAATAAGGCTTTGGGGCCATTGGTTGCTTATTTATTTGATGTTATTTAGGATATTCATAAAAATGTTGGAAGTTGTTTTCCTCGACCATATAGTAATTAATGATGGATTCGTTGTGGACCCAAGGAAGGTTAAGACCGTTGTTGATTGGGAGAGGCCAACTACTGTAACAAAAGTTAGGAGTTTCCTCGGCCTAACAATCTATTATAGAAGGTTTGAGGAAGGATTTTCTAAGATTGTTGTGCCACTGACCCCGTTAACACAAAAGTGTAAATGTGGTGATCGCTTAAATAAGCTCTTATACCAATTTGTGAAAATGGTGTGATACTGATTTGAATAAATTCTCAAATTCCAAGTAAACTCTTATTTAATCAATTGTCAATTTTAAACCAAATTAATTAAACTTAATTTTAATTCAACCCTGAACAAACATCTAGGTGTAGTGGATCATGACAACACAAATAAACATGAATTGTCGACTCACATATTTCAGTAAAAATCCCCCAAATAGGCAAAACCTTTTATTTCACTAATAATACTCACAATGATTACAAGCGAAATCTGCAAAAGAATTTATCACAGAAAACTCTCATAGGCCCCCACCTAAATCAACAATGAATCAACCTCAGAAGATCCACGAAGACATGCAGTCCAGTCAGCCCAGGAACACCAGCAAGTACTCCCTTTGACATGCAGTCAAGTCGCCCCAGCACCTCCCTCAAGTGGCACATAGATCAGCAGTAGGTTATCCTCCATACAAGAGAAATTTCAGTAAATATGTATCTTGGGTTCCAAAACAATTCACTAAAAGCAACTGAGATTTGTGAATTGAAAATAAAAGGATTGAACCCTAAATGAAGAAGACAAAGGTAATCTGTTGTTAGCAGTTTATGCAAAACGAAATTCGCCAGGTCTTCTTCACGAAAACAGAGTGGTTTAACACGCTTTAAATAGAAAATTTAAGTCAGCGAGCTTCTCGAACGAAACAGGGAAGTCGCCCGAATGAGGACTGATTTCGCTCGAACGAGGTTTTGCGCGACATGATCATGTCGTCTGAACAACATTGAGTAGTCGCTCGAAAGACCCTCAACGAAAAAAATAATTTTTTATTTCGATAAAAAAACTCCGCCTCAACACTTAGAAAAAAATTCTTTTTGACGAAAGATAACGCCTCCACATTTGGAAAATATTCTAGAAAAATATCTCAACACTTTTAAATGAACCGTAAAGTAACCAAAGAACAACCTTACCAAAATTCATCTCATGGAGGATTAAATGTTGAAGAACTTTGATATTCGGGTCCGTCTTCATGTATCTTCAAACTTTAACTTTTTCTTCGACGGTTTGTAGTGGTATACGACATACACTAATGTAAATAGGACTTATAAAATATGTCCTTACAAATCCCCCCCATGTCTATGCCAGTACAAAATAAAAACATCTGAATTATCAAATCAAAACTCCTATACAAATATAATACTCTCCCATGATCCTAAAACTGAAAAGGTACTAAAAATGCAAGTCCAAAACTTTTATTCAAAAATTCTTCAAATCTTCAAGCTTTTCTCATTAGGGGGTGCAACATATGATCATCAATATTTGTACCTACACACATGAGACAAAGCAAATACCTTCATGACTTATCAAGTTTGAAATGAGATAAACATAAAGTCAAGATAAATATTGAATCTCAAACCTCCCGCATAATGCAAAACTCCCCCCCATAATTCGTTCTTCCCTTTTTTATTTGTCCCAAATAGACAAGGAAAATAATAAACAAATTAAACATGAAGTTATCACGATAAGCAACGCAAACATGGATCAAACTACGCTCATGCAAAGGAATCCCCAAAGGCATCCACAAACTATTTTTTATTTTTGTTTTAAATTTTCATACAAAAATGCAAAAATAATTTTACAAAAATCGCACACCGTAAATTTACACAAAGATAACCAAGTCATGGAAATGGAATGAATGAGTGTGAACATATTCGATAGACAAATAAATGCAATCACGTATAACATATGTGCACGATGAATATGTGTACTCCTAATAAATGAATATCAAAATCCTCCTTAGGTGTCAAAAATGTGAATTTAGATAACATCGTCTTAATCAAATCGACAAATCAAAGTCAAACATGATTTTCACACCAATAACGTCTAAAACTATGTAACGCTTTTTCATGGCTTTTCAAGGATGTGCAAACCCATTTTATATTCCATCCAAACTTCCTCATAAATAATAATGCTTTTTCTTTTTCTTTTGAGGTGATGAAACAAAAATAAATTGGCCCATTTTTGGCATATTTTTCTTTTTATTGCCCTTAAAAAATTTCGGGCTCTTTTCAACCTCTTTGGACCTTGGAAAATATTTATTGTGCCACATTTTTTCTTGGTCCGATTTAAACGGTGGCTTAATCTGAAAGGATAAATGAGTACCTTTGGTATCCCTTCCCCATTTTTGAAATAAGTCACACAAACTCACAATAACGGTTTTTACATGCACTACTTTCATTGTCAAGTTTTATCGCATATGGTTCATTTTAAAGACAGAATTGAGATGAAAACACATCGACCAACATTTGGTAGACAAGAACAATAGTCAAACAAATCTATGCACTTGTGCAATAAAGGAACTCATGAGTCAAACATGTAAGTTGTAACAATAAATCTCATCTTAATGACTCCAAACATCATAAAGCACAAAAATGAAATGATGACACATATCAAAACACTATCAAACAGTCACATGGATGTGGAATGAAATTGTGACTCGGTCATCCTAAATGTCCATTCATATATGGTGTAAAACAAAATACAAAAACTCTTTTTTTGACTTTTTCAAAAAAATTATCAAAAAAAATATTTTTGTATTTTTCAAAAGTTTTATGAAAAACAAAAATCTAATACAAAAAGTACACGTGTTATCACACTATCAAACATATATCATGAAGCACAACTAGTGTATGACAAACAAAGCATGCAAGCAACTATCCTTAAGAAATAACAAGTGACACATCATGTGCAAGCATGTGAGAATCAACTAGTTTACCGTCTAGTTTCCCTAAAAGTGATTTGCTAACGCAAATAGATGTGAAACGTCAAATAGGGGTTTCGGGAACCAACGGAACTCTAGACTTCAACTTCCTAGGATCTCTTCCAAGATCAAAACAAAAATGCCTAAGGTGACCTTTCCTACCATAATGTGAACAAGTGTAAACGGGTGGAACGACACCTATGGATTGACCTTTTCTAATGTCCTTGGGATTTATTGACCCTCTAAAACAAATAATGGTCTTGTCTCTAACACTCGCAACATGAGAACGCGACGAGCCACTGCCATTGCTACCAACACTAGTCGAGGCCGTGAAATCATTTTTCAACTACAAATTTTTTTTAGTCAAGCAAAGAATTAGACTCTTCCAATTTTAGGGACTTCTTCTCTAAATTTTTAATTATTTCTAGAAGGTTATCACGTTCTCCCTTAAAATACGCACACTTAACCCTAAGAGTCTTCTCACGTGCCACAAACTCATCGATTAAAATATTTTTATCATATTTGACACAAACACCAATCCTAGAATTTTTAAAGTCCTCCAATTCTTTTTCTCAAAATAGGACTCTATCATCACTCTCCTTTTTGAACAATTCTAAAGATTTAAAGTCATGGTCCAAAGAAACAAATTTCTCATCATAAAAATCTCTTTGATTTTGAACCGTTTGCAAAAGATCCATAGAGGATTTAAAATGACAATTATATTTTTCCAAAACTTTAATTCTTTTCACAAACGTCAAATTCAAACTATATAAATCATCAAAACTTTGACTCGTGCCATCAAGGGTAGGCATCCGATTACATAAGTGCTCCATCAAAAAATTGCGAAATATTAAAAAAATCAATATCACAAAATTTTGCAAAAAACAAGGATCACTCGATAACTTATAAAAACCCGCTCTGATACCAATTTGTAAGTATGGTGATCACTTAAATATTTTTTTATACCAATTTGTGAAAGCGATGTGATATTGATTTGAATAAATTAGCAAATTTCAAGTAAACCCTTATTTAATCAATTATCAATTTTAAACCAAATTAATTAAATCCAATTTTAATTCATCCTTAAACAAACATCTAGGTGAAGTGGATCATGCCAACACAAATATACATGAATTACTGACTCACAAATTTCAGGAAAAATCCCCAAAAGGGGCAAAACCTTTTATATCACTAATAATACTCACAATGATTACAAGCGAAATCTGCAAAGAATTTACCTTAACAAACTCTCATAGGCCCCAACCTAAATCAACAATGAATCAACCTTAGAAGATTCACAAAGACACCCAGTCCAGTCAACCCAGAAATACCCATGCCCTTTGACACACAATTAAATCAGCGCAGTACCTCCCTCAAGTGGCACCTAAATCAGCAGTAGGTTATCCCCCCTACAAGAGAAACTCCAGCAAAATCATATCTTTGGTTCCAAAACAATTTACTAAAAGCAATGGGATTTATGAATTGAAAATAAAAGGATTTAACCCTATATGAAGATGACAAAGGTAATATGTTGTTAGCAGTTTATCCAGAAAGAAATTTGACAGGTCTTCTTCACGAAAACAGAGTGGTTTAACACGCTTTAAATAGAAAACTTAAGTCAACGCGTTGCTCGAATGAAGCAGGGAAGTCGCTTGAATGAGGACAGATGTTGCTCGAACGAGGCTTCGCGCGAAATGATCATGTCGTTTGAACGACATTGAGCAGTTGCTTGAAAGACCCTCAGCGAAAAAAACAATTTTTTATTTTGATAAAAAAACTCCACCTCAACACTTAGAAAAAGCTATTTTTGACGAAAAGTAACGCCTTAACATTTAGAAAAATATCCCAACACTTTTAAATGAATCGTAAAGTAACCAAAACACAACCTTACCAAAATTCATCTCGTGGAGGCTTGAATGTCGAGGATCTTTGATATTCGGATCCGTCTTCATGTATCTTCAAACTTGGACTTTTTCTTTTAAGGTTTGTAGCGGTATACGACATACACTAATGTAAACATGACTTATAAAATATGTCCTTACACAAAGTTTATATGGTCTACAGAGTGTGAAGAGAGTTTCCAAAAATTGAAGAAAAAATTAATAATCGCGTTTATTTTGACCTTACCTAAGGAAGGAAGAGTTTATGTGATCTACAGTGATGCTTCAAGTCATGGCCTTAGATTTGTCTTAATGGAGAATGGCAAGTTATTGTGTATGCCTCTAGACAGTTGAGTCCATATGAGAAGAATTATCCCACTCATGACCTAAAGCTTGCAGCTGCAATCATGGCCTTAAAGATTTTGAGACATTACTTATATGGGGAGACTTGTGAAATATTCACGGATAATAAGGGTTTAACTTAAATTTTTACCCAACGAGATTTAAATATGAAGAATAAGAGATGGCTATAATTGATTAAGGATTATGACTGTTCGATTATGTATCACCCTAGGAAGGCCAAAGTATTATCTGACACCTTAAGTACAAAAGTTTCCCTCAATACCATAAGAATAACTAAGTAAATGCATATTTTGAGGGATTTTGAATCATTATGAGTTGAAGTTATAAGGTAGAGAGGTCATAGATAGTTAAGCGCCCTCTTAGTGGAACCCACCCTGATCGAAAGAATAAGGGTTGCCCAGTCCGAGGATCTTGATCTCCAAAAGATTTTTGAATAGATAGAAGGATGATAGACATTAGTTTTTAGAATAGTAGTTGCGGATCTCTTCGACTTAGGACGAGGTAGTGCGTCCCGTTAATTGAAGAATTAAAGATCAAAATGTTAAAAGGATCTCATTCCTCGGCCTTTTCAATTCACCCAGGGGGTACCAAGATGTATTAAGATCTGAAAGAAAATATTTGGTGGCCTAACATGAACAAAGATATCGTATAATTTGTGGCCAAGTGGTTGGTCTGCTAGCAGGTCAAGGCTGAGCACCAAGGACCAACAGGGTTATGACAACCATTTCCATTCCCATAATGGAAGTGGGAAAACATTTATATGGACTTTATTATTGGATCACCGCATAAACAAAGCTTAATGGATTCTATATGGGTCATAATAGATCGATTAATAAAAAATATGCATTTTCTAGCTGTAAAGATTGGCCAGTGTAGACCAACAGTCCAAACTCTTTATCAACGATATTGTTAGACTCTATGGAGCTTTTAGTTACCATAATATTAGACTGGGACCTAAGATTTACTTCAGGATTTTAGAAAATATTCCAAAGAGCTATGGGGACATGACAAGACTTCATCACGACTTTCCATCAGCAAGCAAATGGACAAACTAAAAGGAAAAATCAAACTCTAAAAGATATGTTAAGGGATTGTATACTAGATTGTTGCAAAAGCTGAGAGGACCACCCACCTTTAGCCGAGTTTATCTACAATAATAGTTATTAATCTAGCATTGAGATGGCACCATACACCATGTTATATGAAAGAAGATACCACAACCCTTTATGTTCGGATGGAGTTGGATAAAGGAAACTCTCGAGCCTAGAATTAATGGAACATGCCACAATTAAAGTAAAGTTAATACATGAAAGGAGTGCACAAAGTTGGCACAAGAGATGGGATGCTATAAAAAGAAGAGACGTGGGCCTAAAGGTCAAGGACCATGGATTTCTTATAGTTTCTCCCTGGAACGGAATTATAAGGTTTGGAAATAAAGGGAAGCTCAACCCATGGTACGTGGGGCCATTTGAAGTACGTGAGAGGATTTGGAAGTCATATTATATACTTTGCTTGCATCCAAACTTGTCCCATGTACATAATAATTTTTATATTTCAATGTTGCATAATTGCTTGCGAGACCGTGACCATGTTATCAACTATAAACCTGTTGAAATTTGATGAGATTTGAGTTATGAAGAGGCCTCCGGGGGGAAATTTTAGATATAAAGGAGAAAAATCTAAGGATAAAGAAAATTTCGTTGGTTAAAATACTATGGAGAAACCAAGTCACAGAAGAAGCCATTTGGGAACTAGAGTTTGAGGGCTAAAAGAAATGGTCGCAATTAATTCAAGGTATATGTTAAACTTTAAATATTCACTTTTAAATTACGAGGACATAATTTCCTAAGTTGGGGAGGTTATAATGATCGCAGAGACAGAGAAGACCGCGACCGTAGAGGAACCCGACCTCAGACTGATGGTCGCAGAGTGTGCACTAAGGCCACTGTAAATGAGTGAGGGGCACGATTGAAAGCTTAAGATATGGACTAGTAAAATGGGCCATGAAGTTTACACCTTGGATGCTTGAGAAAAGCCCAACATATGGATTAATGACGTGGACCAATTAACTCATTTCTTCCAAGCAAAGTTTTAGGAGCTTCTATAAGCCTTTTTGAAGTAGTATTTGTGGAATAGTTATAACATAAATAAAACCCTAGGTTACCTATCAATTACTATTAATATAAACCCTTAGTATCATTCCCAAAGTTGCTAAAAGCCCTAATCCATACTTTAGAGAGAAAAATGAGATTTTAAAGAGAGGGGGAGGTGTTGTTGGAAAAAGGTCGGGGAAATGCATTGTTCACTAGTGAGAAGGAGGACGTTAAAGGCAACATAAGTCTACTGTCCATCGGAATGAGTCCTTTCGGTAAGAGATTTCATCATCTTCTTTCGTTTCCTTGTATAAACCCTAATTTCTATGTTTTTTTTATTGAATGATATAAACCCCTATGTTTATTAGTTTTATGGGTTTAGAAGTTGTGGACATTACTATTCATTGCCCTTATAGTTATGAGATATTTGGTTTAGAGGCCATGGATTTTTACTATGCATTTCATACCCTTGCTATGAGATTTTCCTTTATAGGTTTGTTTTGAGGTTTGGGGTGCTTAGGGTAAAATTTCTTTTGATGACATTCATATGGAACCTGAGAGAATTATTAGGGTTTCCTTCTTAAATCTTCCGAAACCTAGGTTACGGGTAATTTTCGGTTTAAAAGATTCATTTTACTAAAATACCCTTGATGCTGGCGATCAAGAGTTCTAACTCTTTCTTTGGAATCGCTAACTTAAGAAGTATACTATTGTGTCTACTTAAGCATAATTTTTATTAGATTTTGGTGTTGAGACTATGTCATTATTGTGCCAGGCCGAGGCATCACGTCTGGAGATGGAAACTTGCTTTATGCTTGAGGTAAAAACAACTAGTCCAAGTGAGATTGAACCTAGGTTAATTATGGGACTTGCATCTTAGTAGAGTTCGATCAAGGCTATGGAGTTAACAACATACCACATATTGCTCATCCTGAAAATGGGAAGAAGAGCAGGTTACGGCATGTGGCATGACTGGGTCAATTGAAACCTAAAATAAGGCCATGGAATTACGAAGTCTATTGCTATAAATTAATGCCGCCGCAGACTATTAGGTGAACCAATGGAGATTGAGCCTCAAAGGAAGTAGGGGAGTGGTCCTTGGGACATCGGTGTATTCTTTTTGGGGTTGGAATAAAATAATTATCTTCCTTATTATCAAATCTTGCTTTAAATTCTCGTATTTCGCACTTTACTTTATAGCCTTGTTAGCATATGTATAGTCCTGTGATTACTCACACTGGAAGGTGGAATGAGGACATTTTATTTAATCCTTACTAGGATATTTGGTCTCATCCATTTTATTTATTAACTTCCTCAGGGCGAGAGGTCGTGGTGAGCTTAGAAGGACGCAAAAAGTATTTTTGGTCGCAGAGGAACGGTGATTTTGAAAGATAAAGTATATTTTGTTTGGATTAGAGCATACTTATATTTAAAGATTATATATGTAGTTGTGATTAGCTCTTTAATTAGTTTTGGTATATTTGTAAAGATGTTTTTATGGAACCAAGAAACTTAATGAAATATGTATTAAAGATTGTGGTTGTTATCTTAGATAAATATTTTATTTGAAGAATAGTCCTTGTATATTGCGCCTTATTAATTGTGGTGAATGAATAATTTTTCAAACTCTGGTCATTAGGCCGAGGTCAATGTAAAGACCGCGACCTAATAACCTTGACCTAATTAAGAATTTTAAATTTGGCTGTGAGTTAAAGTAAAAAAAACTAGCCTAACAGGGTAAGGCCGTGGGCATTATATTTTGGATCCTCATAAAGCTCGTTCATAGACATAGTATATATTTATGTGTGGTAATGCTGCAATTTCTTCACGATATATAAAGAAAACATCAGTGGCTACATCATCCAACCACTTAAAAATACTTGCACTCCATAAAGCAGGCCATTAATGTGTCTAGTTGAAATCTATAATCCACCACATCAGAAGTACATGCAAATTGCCTTCAGTCACAAACATTCCAACAATAATACAAGAAGACAATCGTGCTTATATTGCCCAATTAGATGAGGGTATATCAAGGACGACAGAGCAAAACACATTTCACCAAATTTCTTCTACATGCATGAGCTTCAGAAGGGTCGTGAAATTGATATACATCAAATTTGTTCAGATGGTAGCCTTACTAATTTACTCACTAAATTATTACCAACATCAACGTTCAAGAAGTCGGTATATGGTATTGTCATGCGACGAATATTTGATCAACCTTGTTAAATTGATAGTAGCTTTCATCATAGGAGTATCTGTTATTTTGTACATTATGCATAAGTCACTCTTTTTCCTTCCCTAGGTTTTGTTCTACTGAGTTTTCCTGGTAAATTAGCGAGGTAGTAAATAACGCATAATGAACAATATTTTTGGGTATCTAAGGGGGAATGTTATAAATGGGAGGTATCAAACGTATGTGGATATTCACAATACACTCTAAAGTTAGAAGCATGACAATATCATGCTAGAAGCAAGAGGTATCAAATATTTGAGTTAAAAGCACGACAATACCATGCTAGAAACATAAGGTGTCAAGTATCTGAAATCAGAAGCACGACAATGTCATACTATAAACATGATGTGTCTAGCATGCAAATCTACACGCACGACATATCAAAGCTACAAGCACGAGAAACCAAAGCTAACTGTTGACGCACTAACTTGCAGAAAAAAATTGTGAAATCAATATAATACAATCTTAAATATTCCAATCCATATTTGCGTTCAAGTTCCATTTTATTCAACAACATTTGATTTAATTGAAGCGATTTTCAAAATTCAGAGTTAATATTTGAACTTTTGAAATATCGGATCCAAATTTAAAAGGGGCTTTTACGGTCTAGTCCTTGGACTAACAATTTTGGACAAAAAAATCAGGCTCAACAAATTTTAAACGATTAGGTTCAACATATAAATACTCCGAAATTAAAACAAACACGCACCATTCAAAAATCGAAGCGCCAAAAACACTGTATTCTCTCTTGAATCAAAACCTTAATCGTACCATCTCTTCGATCAAAACCCCAAAACGAATCTATTTCTCAATCAAATTTTGGTCAACAACAACATATAAATACTCCTGATCGAACCGCTAAAAACTCTGTTCGATCAAAACCCTAACTCTCTTCGATCAAAACCCTAGCTCTCTTCGATCAAACCCTAATCGTTGAAGTTCTATATTTTACATTCTAAATCAAATTCTTCCAAACACCACTAACAAGTATGTATACATTCTCTTATCACCTTTTTGTCCTTGTGTATTTTGTGTTCTCATATGTATAAATTTATAGACACATGGACTGATGAAATCACATTCTTCTTCTTCATGATATGAAAAAATATATTTGTTTCCCTCATTTTAATTGCAAAACACACTTTTTGCATGTTAGATATATGTATTTCATCATTGTACTTTTCCTCCTATATACATCATTTATCGAGAATTTATCAAGGACTAGGAATATATACATGGTTGGAATATGTACATGTACAAGCCCTGTTTTGCGTGTACAATCAAAAAGTACACGCAAAATACATAGAGTACACGCACATTGAAATTGAATTTCTCAATTCATTATGCGTGTACTTTTATGTTTAATACGTGTACTCTATAAAATATTTATTTCAAATCCATATTTGATCAATCCTATGTTATTTTGGTCCGCGCCAGCGGCATTTGAATGATATTCCATGAGTTTGTAAGAAGTATAATAATTTTGTTAATATTTATGAGTGTTTTTGGTCCGCGCCAGCTGCATTTGAATGATATGTTATTAGCTTGTAATTAGTATTATTGCATGTATTTTTTCATTTTTTGCAAGTAGTTTGTTGAAAGTACACGCAAAAAATTCATAAAGTACACGCACATTGAAATTTAATTTGTTCAATCCAATATCCATGTACTAATGTGTATTATGAGTGTACTATTTTGTATTGTTGTGTTATTGTTTAGGAATCATACGATCAAGCATGTTCAACTACAAAACTGCTGCTTGCACGTTCGAAGATCTTAACAATACAAAACCTTTCACATTGACGGCCAATAGTACTAATGATGACGAAATTCATTTTCTCCTTCGCATCAATGATAGAGCTAAAAGGTTACTTGGTTTATACTACTACTATGAAGACATTTACTGCACTTTTGATGTGCAACAGCTTCAAGTAACTGAATCGAAAGCGAAGGATTTATCTAAACAAATTGAGCAGTATTTCTTAAGGGGGTTTGATAATGTTGGAGCTTTTAGCATTCAACTATTGTATCACTTCTTTACTGAATATGTTAGGAGTAGAGAATCTTGGTTTTTGACTTGTCGAACAACCTCTGTTAGGTATTACCATGAAACTGACGATATATATTATCGCCTTTAGCATGTATTTTGTTGCGACTTGTATAAATTATTTGTGAGAATATTGCATGTACTTTTGTTAAATACGCTTGTATTTTATTGTTTTAGTCTATGTTTTATTCTAATTAACATGTATTTTATTTTTTGTACATATCATTATAGGTTAGTAATTTAAATTTTGTTTATAGATCAATATAATGGGGATGAAGATGAAGGCAAGAAGAGGAAAGAAACAAAAAAAGAGCAGTTTTGATGATAGTTCTTCATCCAGTTCCAGTTCTAGTTCTAGTGTGGCATAGAAATCTAAATGTCCTGCAAAGAAGAATGACCAATATCGGTCAAATATTGTTAGCTTTCTCCATGATTTGCATCAGATTAAAGATAAAATAAATAATAACCATATTGAACTTCTTAAAAAGACTCCATTTTTGGAGCTTTTCAATGCCTACTACAGTGAGAAAGTAGTAGAAGTGGACCACAAGAAGATGGATAAAAATATTCTATCAATTATCGAGCTGTACAATACGGAAATCAAAAGTTTCCGTATAAAGAGTAGGATTCCAATAATGCCAATAGATATAAGTGAAATATTTGGCATACCCCTGGTTGAGGGTTTAAAATCAATAGAACTGAAAAAGCGACCGAATACTGCTAAAAAATCTGGATTACAAGCACGATACTTCGCAAAAGGAATAGGAAAGTTAGAAATATTGAATGGTTTGAAGAAATCAGTTGAACTGGAGACAGATGAAGGAATTGCTGATTTTGTTAAAATTGTGTGTCTCCACTTCTTGAACGCGTTGTTTTTCTCCAACTCAAACTTCACCCTTGGAGAATTTTGGTTGAAATACATCGACAATATTGAGAAAATGAATAAGTATGATTGGGCATCTGCTGTGCATGAGTTTCTCATACATTCACTTGACAAATCAGCAAGTTCAAAACCTAGCACAGTTACTGGATGTGTCATTTTCCTACTGGTGAGCAAAAAAAACATCCTGATATTTCAAAATTTACATACCAATACTCACGTGTATTTTGAAAATACACGTGATATTTTCACTTGTATTTTGAAAATACACGTGATATTTTTACTTGTATTTTGAAAATACACGTATATTTTCACGTGTATTTTCAAAATACACTTGATATTCCTGATATTTCAAAATTTACATACCAATACTTACCTGTACTTTGAAAATATTACATGTATTTTCAAAATACACGTGATATTTTCTCTTGTTCTTTCAAAATACACTTGATATTTAACGTGTATTTTGAAAATACACGTCTTATATCACGTGAAAGTACACTTGTATTTTACAAAGTACACTTGTACTATGTTTTGTAAATATAACCAGTGTACTTTCAAATACTCTTGTTATATTTTCTATCAATATTATAAATGTACTTTAGAAAGTACACGTGAACTTATATTGACAAAGTACACGTTAAATTTGTAAAAGTCACGTGTACTTTCAATATACCATTGTAAAATTTGTAAAGTACATGTTTAATTTTGCGTGTATTTTGAACAAATCATTTGTACTTTCCATTATGAATCCCTACATAATACAAGTACTAAATTCATTTTGTTTTTTGTATGATCACAGTATTGGGCATGTGAGAAATTTGAAATTATTTCTCCTGTTGAAGAATTTAAAAAAAATACTCCAAAATTCCTGAAGTGGAAATTGTCATCTTTGAGACAATGGTTTGTGAAGAATGACATCGCAATAGCAACTTTGAAGCAGGTTACAAATAAACCAGCTTGTAAGGACAGTTCTGTACTATAGGAATCTCAGTTTGAAGGGCCAAGTTACTCTTTGAACATTTCTACAGAAAGTCCTATACATGTTGATTCATCATCAGAAAAAGTTGTTGAAGATATTAATGACAATGAGTTTTAACATGGTTGGAATATTCCCCTTAAAAACATTGTGACTCTAAAGAAAAAGAAGGGAAAAGATCAACCAAAGGTTAATTTGGAGGAACAAATTGTTGTTTTAAAAAGGGAATTGTTGGAAAAAAAAATAACCAACTATCTAAAGTAGCTGAAGACATTAATGGTGCACTTGAGAATGTGACCTCTTTGGAGGTGGGGAGTGCCATTTTGAATGTACAGTTACAGGTAGATCGTGATTCACTTTTTGAAGCCCATGAGGAAATGAAGAAGTTAAAGGTGGAGAATTCCAACCTTTTGAAGGAAAAAGAGTTACTAAATAAGTTGGAGGTAGAAAATGCCCAACTAGTTGAGTTAAATAATTCTTTAAAAGAAAAGCTTGATCAAGTCACATTGAGTGACTCAGATAGAATTAAAGAATTGGATTAATCATTGAAAAAATATGCAAAATCAACAAGAATTTTGGAACAAAAAATGGATATCTGTCTCTGAGTAATGAAGATCATAAAAGAAAGTATGATGATACATTGCAAAAATGGAAAGATGCTGACATTGAAAAGATGACATTGAGGCAGAATCTTGAGGAGTCAGAATTGAAAAGAACTCAAAAAGTACTTTTGAATGCAGAGTACACGCAGTTTTCCTAAAGTACACGCAGTTTTCCTAATGTACATGCAGTTTCCATAAAGTACATACACTTTTCCTAAAGTACACGCAGCTTTATTTCATAGTATTTTTATTGCAGTTTTATTTGATATTAGAAATAATGCAGAGTACATGCATTATTTGATTAAAAATAATGCAGTTTTATTCAAGTATTGCTTATAATGTAACATTCTTTTTGTATAACAGGAAAACAATAATAAAATCCTTAATGACGAAATTTCGGAGTTGAAGAAAATGCTTGATGAATCAGAATTGAAAAAAACTGATCAGGTATCTATAAAATACAATAGATATATAGTACACGCTTTACTTTCTAAAGTAAACACAAATTATGTTGAAAGTACACGTATATATTATAAAATACACGCATGTATTAAAACACAGGCGTGTACTTTATAAAATACACGTAAGAGAAAATGAATCATTGTTTCAAAAAATGCTTACAATCCAACATTCCTTGTTAAATATATCAGACAAACATTAATAAACAACTCATGGACGAAATTTCGAGTTTGAAGATTGAACTAGCCTCAAAGACAGTTCAGGGCACCCCCAAAATATCCAAAACAAAAGGACCTCTTACTAGAGGACAGAAGAAAAGAAAAGCTGACAGCGAAACCGAAAAGCATGAACCAATTAAGAAACAAAAAGAGTCAAAGCTGAGAAAAGGCCGTCTAACAATATCTCAACAAATGAAAGAAACTAACTCCAAGCTTAAAGCAATCGAAGTATACAAATATCTCGATGAAGCTTCGAAGAAAAAGATTGAAGAGTTTATTCAAAAGGCTGAGCCAGTGTAAAGTTTATTGTTTTATGATTTATCACTTTGCTAATTTATATTTTTTTTTGTGAAAAAGAATAAGGTTATTATTATTATACAATTCTTATTGATTATATAAAATGCAGGGAATTTATTTTCCAATGGCTGGTTTCGTATGTCCCATGGGAAGATTTTGTTGAAGTCCTCAACAATCAAGAAATTTCAAGCCAAGTATGTAGTCCAAATATTAGACATCCATTAAATTTTAACATTATTATTTCCTCACCATTTTATATTGTGTGAAACAGATAATACTTGCCTTTAGTGAAGTATTGAGGTTAAAATTGTCAGAGGAAGGGCTATCCCTACTCACACACTTTTTCTGATTATTGTTGGGAAAGTACAATTAAACCGAAAGTTTTGAGAAATAAAATTTCATTTTTTTTATTAACACAATGTCTATAATTTTTATTCAGATAGAAGCTTGTAGCACAAATGATGTCAATAAGAAGGGGGAGTTATATAGAGATTTATTTGAATACTTAGGCACTTGTAATAATTTGTTCATTGCACTAAGACATAGTGTAGGACATTTCACATTACTTATGATATACAAAAAAGAAAATAAAGTGGTCCACATGGATTCCCTTCGACCGAACGACAAGGAAAAAAACACAATATTCTTCGATGATGCAAAAAAATTGGTTAGTGTCTAAACTTAATTAGTAATGTTACCTGTACTTATATTATACACATGTACACGTGTATAATATAATGCGTGTACTTTATATTAGTTGCACATAATTACCCAGATTATCAAAGTACACGCATATTTTAAAATACACGTGAAATGAACCAATACAAATTACGTGTACATTAATATTATGCGTGTACTTTTAACTCTTTAGGCAAAATACATGCATCATATTTTAAAATACACGTGATGTGAAAAATAAAATATGCGTGTACTTGAATATTATGCGTGTACTTTTAACTCATTAGGCAAAGTACACGCATCATATTTTAAAATACACGTGATATGAAAAAATAAAATATACGTGTACGTTAATATAATACGTGTACTTTTCACTCTTTAATCTTCATATACTCTTTTATTTGTATACACTAAATATTTGTATTCTTAACAGTTTTCTGTCTTCCAAAAAATACTGTGCCTATTGAAGACTGAACAAGAAATAATGAAAAATAATGGTTTCAAAATTCAGAGGAAGTTTGATGAAGGTACACCAAATAAGTTTACATTGGATGATGATCCATTGACAGAGCAAGAAAAAAAGACAGTAGATTTCTTGCTGGAAAGTGATCTTAAATTTGACCTAATAAGAGATCATGAATGCCCTAAACAATATAATGGGTAAGAAAAACTTCATTTCTAAAAATTACTAATACGTATCTTTTCAAAAAATTTCATTCACATCATACTAATTTGTATATTTGTTTTATTTTAATTTCAGGGTTGACTGTGGGGTGTTCTGCATGTACTACATTGAACAAACAAGCAGAAACAAGGAAATGCAAAAATTATTTTAAGATCCTGACATGATAAAACAAAGAGCATATGTACTCGGGGAAATTCTTCTATCAAAATATTTCTTCCCCCGAAAGGAGAAAAAACTTCTATAAATTGTGATTCAAATACAAAACATATTTGCAATTTGTTTTGTGTTATATTGGTTATTGTTTATATTATTTATTACACCAAAATGGTTTTTTTCCGCTGGCGCAGACCACAATCCACGTAAGGTTTAGACAAACAATGCACCTGAGTGTTATGAAACAATGTACAAGCATTTTTCACGAAAAACTACAAGTGATAATTACTAAGTACACCAATGAATTCTTCAAAGTACACGTATTTTGACTAAAGTACAACCACTGGTTAATGTAATAATTTTTTATTATTTTAATTGAAAACTACTTTGAAGAATTCATTCAGGACACAATAACCAAAATCAATTTATTAAGCTCAACTACTCACTTCCCAACTACTTCTGGTCAAGAAATAAACAACTTTAACTTTTCCTATAAAAGAGTAATATTTGTTCCTTTCTTAACCATTACATCTAGGGTAAAGATAACATAATGGCTATTCCAGCAGAAAACTTGCAAGAAACTCTTGAGAGAGATTAAAGAAATAAAACAAAAATAAGTCAAATTGAGGAAAATATTTCCTCATATGAAACTACCTTTGAGCAGTTTCAAACATATGTGAGGGAAGGCTATTCTGGACTTCCACCAATCCCATAGATTTATTTGATTAGGATGAGTACCCTCCTCAAACACATGAAGACGTCATGTATTTCTATACACAAGAAGTTCCCATGAAAATCGCCAAGCTGAAGGAGAAGAAGGCTCTCCATGAAGGCCTTGTAGCTGTCATAGAAGAAGAAATTCGACACTGGTCGAATTTAATTGACTCTCTTCCTGACACCCTAGATGCCTTTGACAAACTTCCCTAATAGAAGCCTTCTTTAGTGTTTTCATCTTTTGTTATGTGAAAAAATTGTACTTTATTTTTTTATTTTTAATAAAAAATTTATTTCTTTCATGCATGTATTCTCACTTATGTCATACACCAAATATAGTAAAGTACACGTGAACCCAAATAAAAATGATCACGTGTATTGTAAAAAATGTAAACATTAATATCATTTCATGTAAAAAAATTGGTATGTCAAAATATGATTGCGTGTATTATAAATTATAATACACGTAAATTTTTATAAAGCACAAACAAGATATTGTCCCAAAACATTATATAAATGTGTGTACTTTATATATTACACGTGTACTTTATAAAGTACACGCACAGTCCATAAAGTACACGCCTATTGAAATACTTGTACAATAATGCCACTGGCGCGGCCTATAATACATATAGAAGTCTAAGAATATGAGTGACCCAAGTGTCTTTTATAAAGTACAAGCACATTGTAATGTCCAAAACAATTTTCCAAATAGTACATGCATTTATATACGTCTACTTGATAAAATTACATGCAGAATACATAAAGTACACATATATTTAATTAGATTTTTGTCATATCAATATGCGTGTACTTTGCTAAAACATGCATGTACACTTATATTTAAATGCGTGTACTTCATAAAGTACACGCACATTTCATCAAGTACACGCATATTATATTTATATTATGCGTGTACTTCATGCATGTACATCATAGAGTACACGCATATTTCATCAAGTTAATCTAAATTAAATGTCATTAATAAAGTACACGCATGCTTTTATAAAGTACACACATATTGAACTGACCAAATCCATTTTTAAATGTGTGTACTTTATGTATTCTATGTGTACTTCATAAAGTACATGCATATTTCATCAAGTACACGCATTGATAAAATTTCTTTGGACATCAAAATGCGCGTGTACTCTGTACATCACATGCGTATACAAATGTAAAGTACACATGAACATCAGGAAAAATGATAAAGTATGTTTTATGAAAAATATGTGTAAGCTACACAAAAAACAAACTAAAAAATGAGACTTAAAAATAAATTACATTCATTTATGTGAAACAAATGGTTTGTTAATTAATTTATTCAATAAAATGGTTAAAATGAATGAATTCAACAATTTTAAAAATACTCAAATGGGTTCCTTACAAGTAGACCTGTAATGACCCGTTTTACTACACCTCGAGCAAGTAACTTCCCTTACTATGATCTCACCAGAAGACTTTATTCTCTTATTTATTGGCCTGCCTGTCGGTCTCTTAGTCATTGGTGGAAGGACATATGGATTTTCAGGAATAGGAATATTTAAGGAAATCAAATCAGGAAGAGGAACTATAGGTATCGAGTATGATTTTCTGTAGAAAGATACCTTATAGTACTCCTCAATATAATCATAAATACTGGTCCCTTTCCTCCGCACAACACAAACAGCATGAGAACATGGAAAACATCTAATCTGCCAACTCTTACAAGAACAAGTCCTTTCTCCTAAGCCAACTGTTGCTCGCACTTTTGAATGAACTTCAAATACATTTTGACTTAAGCGACTAATAGTCCAATGTCGGCTTTTATTCCAATTTTCATTCAGTAACTTTTGAAAAAAAGGACATAACTCATTTGTCCAAGTGTCAGACTCAACAAGTTTGTTTGCATTGAAATTCATAATCTTCACTCTCAATTTATAAAGCATATTCATTACTGGTAAATGCCTTTGCTCCAATATCCATGAATTGAATGATATCGCAACACTAGATGCCATGTCACCATATCGTTTACCAGAGAAATATGCGCAGGACCAATTCTCGGGAGGCAAACTATCAATGAAATCGGCAATAGCAGCTCCTCCTTCCTTCTTCAATGCTTCAATATTCTTGTGAAAGCCCCTAATTTTAAATTATCTTTAAAAATTATATTTCCTTTTTATGAAAATCGATGTGGAAGCGATGAGGTGATGGTTCAACTTAAAACAAATTTTAATTTTTCTTTAAATTAAAATTAAACAAAGTGAAATGTGATGGAATTAAACACACAATATTAATATCACTTAAACACCAAATTAATCCAAGTCCTAGAATTTGCCTAAGTCATATTTTGTAATTATATCAAGTTAGGCCAAACCAATTTTAACAAATGACTTGAATTAAAGTAGCTTTACCCAAATTTAATTTAGCACCAAATTAAATTAAGTGTGACAATTAAAACCAAATTTATCTTGTATTATCCTATGCATGCGTTCTAAGTTATTATGCAAGATAAAATAAAATCACTCACACTACGCCGCGATGTACGAGGAAAAACCCATAACAAGAAACAACCTCGGACGACCCTAGCCTCAAATCCACTAAGTACAGAATTTACATTTACAAGACAGATGACTTACTTCCTCAACTCGAACCCTCTCAAGCCTTGACGCTTCTTCTTGTAACCACCTCTTCCTAGCGGATAACCACGAAGCTCCCCTGCGATCTCGGACTCACCGACCGGACAATAGGTACACCGTCGACCACACATGGTGCCTTTCACCATGTGAGAAAGCCGCAGCTAAACAATTCTTCTTCTTTGAGGGATTTAGAAGAAAACCCAAACGATCTCTTCAATTTGATGTAGAGACAAACTCGGTGCCAAACTCCAAGCAAGATGTATACATATGAACTTGGATACACAAAACAATGGGTGAAAATTAGAGTGGTAGATGAATTTTACTTTGAAAATTATCACTCAAAACTTGATCTTTTTCTCTTTATGATTTTGCTCTCAAAACACTCTCTAGGAGTTAGTATGGTATGAAAAAGATAGCCTTTCAAAAATGATTCCCGTACATAGTTATGCTGTGAAAAGATAATGGGGAAAGAAGTGGAGAACATGGGTAAAAACTGTCAAAAACTGTTCCCGCCAACGAAATCTCGTTCGAACGAGTCTTCTAACGAAGTTCCAGTGTAAACTCGTTAGAAGATCGTTGGAAATATCGTTCGAACATCCATCTCGTTCGAACGACATTTCGAACGAAGTTCCAGTGGCCAATATGGGAAGTCGTTGGCAATCTCGTTCGAACGACTTGTGGTTCGAACGACAATCTCGTTCGAACGACACTTCGAACGAACTTACAGAAAGTTCCAAAATTTCATTTTTAGCCCAGAAACATTATATACTTTATATATAAGTTTTAATAGAAAACATTTCTGAAAACAAAACGCATTTTTAAGACCTAACACCCATTTAAACATGTTCCAAGCTCCTATATATGTATTAATACATTCATACCTTGGGAGCATGGAACCAATGTTGTTGACGTAGAAACGAGGCACTTTAAACTCGGCATTTTGATGAAGCTTTACACACTTGACCGCTACGTCTTCAACAAACACGTCATAGGCTTGAATGGATCAATATGAACTCTATCCTATGAATCAAACGTTTTTGCCCGGAATTGAGCCAAAACTACAAAGGACTCAATTGGAAATTTGTGTCCTTACAAGTCTCCCTCTTTGGCTATTCCGAGACAAAAACCAAACAAAAATTCTAAAGGGACGTCAAGCTCACTAGACTAAAAAAAACATCCCACCCAAAAAATAAGAGTACAATGCTTAACTCGAATACCCAAGGATCAAATATCTTTGCCCGAGATGAAAGTTGCCATATTGAAGAATTCAGGCACACTTAAGCAAACTATCAAATGCATAGGAAATATCAAAGTATTTAATGCAATTAAAATAAATACTCCTCTAAATTAATTCTCTCCTTTATCAAAACAAAGACCTACTTAGAAAGACGTCTCCCCCTAACATAAATCTCTCCCAAACTAAGTTACGATAATAATAGGAATAAATACCATATTTCTCCCCCTATCATTAACTAATAAACACGTTGATGCGTAGAGTGAAAAGACATTAAAAAAATCCAAGATAGATATCAATAATGAAGTATAAGCATATATGGACTAGAAATCAAGGCAAAGACAAAACAAATATCATATATATATATACTAGAAATATATCACTGATGCACACGCACATATATATAGATATAAACTCACAAATGACACAAAATACAATAAGTTTAGCACTCTTGCATGGCAAAAATGTGTCATATAGAAACGGAAGTGTAGGGGTGTGAACTAGTAACAATTAAATTTAGACCCAAACACTTAAAATACGTTCACAGAGTTCTCATTTGATTGCAAACTTTATCACATTTGAATATAACCTCATGTGACAATAAAGATCGAACTCAATGAACAAACACACATAATGTATACAAGCCTAGAGTTTTGATGATTCTACAAACCACATAGAGTCATGACAACAAAGACCACTAGGATAAACGAAAATTGTGCAAACCATTGATATACCATCCAATCTCCCTCAATAAGCATTTATATTAATTTTGAATGAATATATCAATCAAACATAGGTCTTGGCAATTATTTTTCTTTTAGTGCCATATTTCTGTTTTTAGGCCTTTGGACCACGTATTTCTTTTAGGTCCATTTCAAACGGTGGCTTACTATCGCAAAGGATAATAAATCCTTTCGGAGCCCTTCCCCGTGCACATTCATTTATCATTTTTTATTTCTCACAAATCTCACGTGCAACGAATTTTGACATGCACTAGTCCTCCCAGGTCATAAATATGTAGATGACTAGATTGGTAGGAGAACACCTCACACAACTCAAATATAACATGTAACATTAAGATTTCAAATGAGCTCGTGCATGTGTGAATAGAGGCATATAAAAATAGAATCCATTTAATCAATACAAAATCCAACCACTCCATAAAAATATGGTAAAGAACAATTTAAGGATTGGCAATCTACACCAAAAGTTCTAGCCACATGGGAGCGTTAAAGGAGGGATTCAAACACAAGTATATGCCACTTAAAGTGTGTCAAACCAAAATACACACAAAATAAAATATTTTTGAGTTTTTCAAATTTTTAACCCAAAAAATAAAAAAATAAAAATATATACTCAAAAGACAAACAAAAATCATTTGAATTTTTCATTAAGCTTAAATTATCAAGAGATAAAATCCAAATGATAAACAAAAATCTTTTTGTATTTTTCATTTAATGCAAACAAAATGAAGAAATAAAATACTAAAGATAAACAAAAGTCATTATTCTAGCAGAGATATGTGATGAAGAAATGACTAGAAAATGATTTAAATAAGCATACATTTAGCATGATAATATAGCATGAAGCACAAAAGCTAAAGTTGCAAACACTAACACATTCATCCTTTAGATTTAGCAAGGGAGGAAGCATGTGAAAGTAAATGAGAATCAAACGTCCTATTTTGCAAGGCAATCAAGTTGAATTTTCTAACCCAAATTAATGAAGAATGACAATCTTGGGGTGTAGGAATTTTAACTACCTTGGTTGCTTTACGTTGGGATTTTCTAGGAATTCGTTTAAGATCAAAACAAAATTTCCTAAGATGACCTTTTCGACCACAATGTGTACAAGTAAAATTACGTCGAAATTTGGTGCCTAAGGAATGATCTCTAAGGGTTTTCCTAGTAGATTCTCCTAAAACATTGGTTTTGGCTTTATGAGTAGATTCATTACAAGTATTGAAGCCTAAACCACACATGTCATTTTTAATTTGGACCGTTCCTAAGATTTTATCTATTTTTTCCGAACGACACTCCAAATCAAATTTGACATTACTAGAGTCTTTTAATTTATTTTGCAATTCTAAAATGTTAGACTCTAATAAAACATTTCTCTCTTCGAACTCGAGAAGCTCATTTTTCAAGGATTCCATTAAACCTCTAAGGCTATCTTTCTCGCCTTCTACATATTCAAGCTTCTCTCGAAGAGTCCTCTCACGTGTCCTAAGGTCTTCTACCAACATACCATCATTAATGACCTTGACACGCTCTTTTAAACTAGCTTCTAACTTCAAATTAGCTCTTTTTAGTTTAATAGATTCATCAAATAATTCTTAAAAAGCAACTTGAAGCTCACTCACATCAACCTCATCATTTTCACTCTCTCTCTCTTGTTCACTCTCACTACCATAAAAAATAGGGGATTCATAAACTTTGACCAAGGAAGTGTCATGAGTTTGAATATCTTCATGGGAAGATTCATTATCGGAGCTCACATGGCAAGCTATAAAAGCCACAAAATTGGGCTTAGTGGGGGAATCGGGTCCCTCTTCCTTATCACTATCACTAAGGGTCACATTATACGAAATGGGTCGCTTACCCTCTTTCCTTAGTTTAGTGGGGCATTCAGAAGCCCTATGGCCATACCCTTCACAACCAAAACACCTATTTGACTCGTCCCTATTTAAATTTTCGTTAGAAGATTTAGGGATCCTTTCGACTTTGTCATACTTAGAAGTTTCAAATTTCTTAAAATCATTTTTAAATTTATCTTTGTTAAATTTAAGAAATTTTCTAAATTTTCGAGCAAACAAGCCCATGTCTTCCGACTCACTATCACTCTCGCTCTCTACTACTTGTTTGACCTCTTTTCGGGCTTTTAAAACAACGCCCTTTTCTATTTTCTTTTCAGTTTTAGAGGAAAACATGTCTAGTTCATAGGTTTGTAAATCACCTACAAGCTCTTCTAATTTCGTAGAGGCTAAAGTTGGTAAATAATTTAAAACAGTCACTTTTGGGATAAATCTATCAGGAAGGGACCTTAGAATTTTCTTTACAACTCGGTTGTCGGGTATTTTCTCTCCCAAGTTAAAAGATGAATTAACAATGTCTCAAAGTCTAGCATAAAATTCATCAAAAGTTTCCTTTTCATTCATTTTGATGGTTTCAAATTGAGTGGTGAGGTTTTGGAGTTTAAAAGCCTTAACGACACTAGTTCCTTCATGAGTTAATTGTAAAATATCCCAAGCTTCTTTAGCGGTTTCACACGTTATAATACATTTGAATTCTTCTGGTGTGATCGCGCTAAACAAGGCATTTAAACCTCGGGAATTAAAATTTGAAAGTTTAAACTCATTTTCAGTCCATCTATCGGCCGATTTGGGAACACGTTCACTTTCTACTAAATGAGTTGGTGGAGACCACCCGTTAACTACAGATAACCAAACTCTCTCGTCGATATATTTTAGTGTCGATTTCATTCGCGCTTTCCAGTACGCATAGTTAGAACCATCGAAAATAGGAAATTTTGAGAATGGGGAAAAATCCATTTTAGCCAAAAATTATTTAAAGGATCTTTCACGAAATAATTTATCGCTTTGGCTCTGATACCAATTTGAAAGCCTCCGATTTTAAATTATCTTTAAAAATTATATTTCCTTTTTATGAAAATCGATGCGGAAGCGATGAGGTGATGGTTCAACTTAAAACAAATTTTAATTTCTCTTTAAATTAAAATTAAACAAAGTGAAATGTGATGGAATTAAACACACAATATTAATTTCACTTAAACACCAAATTAATCCAAGTCCTAGAATTTGCCTAAGTCATATTTTGCAATTATATCAAGTTAGACCAAACCAATTTTAACAAATGACTTGAATTAAAGTAGCTTTACCCAAATTTAATTTAGCACCAAATTAAATTAAGTATGACAATTAAAACCAATTTTATATTGTATTATCCTAAGCATGCGTTCTAAGTTATTATGCAAAATAAAATAAAATCAGTCACAGTACGCCGCGATGTACGAGGAAAAACCCATAACGGGAAATAACCTCGGACGACCCTAGCCTCAAATCCACTAAGTACGGAATTTTCATTTACAAGACAGATGATTTACTTCCTCAACTCGAACCCTCTCAAGCCTTGACGCGTCTTCTTGTAACCACCTCTTCCTAGCGGATAACCACGGAGCTCCATCGCGATCTCGGACTCACCGATCGGACAATAGGTACACCTCAACCACACATGGTGCCTTTCACCATGTGAGAAATCCGCAGCTAAGCAATTCTTCTTCTTTGAGGGATTTAGAAGAAAACCCGAACGATCTCTTCAATTTGATGTAGAGACAAACTCGGTGCCAAACTCCAAGCAAGATGTATACATATGAACTTGGATACACAAAACAATGGGTGAAAACTAGAGTGGTAGATGAATTTTTCTTTGAAAATTATCACTTAAAACTTGATCTTTTTCTCTTTATGATTTTGCTCTCAAAACACTCTCTAGGAGTTAGTATGGTATGGAAAAGATAGCCTTTCAAAAATGATTCCCGCACATAGTTATGCTGTGAAAAGATAGTGGGGAAAGAAGTGGAGAACATGGGTAAAAACTGCCAAAAACTGTTCCCGCCTGACATCTCTTTCGAACGAAATCTCGTTCGAACGAGTCTTCTAACGAAGTTCCAGTGTGAACTAGTTAGAAGCTCGTTGGAAATCTCGTTCGAACATCCATCTCGTTCGAACGACATTTCGAACGAAGTTCCAGTGGCCAATATAGGGGCAATCTTGTTCGAACGACACTTCGAACGAACTTACAGAAAGTTCCAAAATTTCATTTTTAGCCCAGAAACATTATATACTTTATATATAAGTTTTAATAGAAAATATTTCTGAAAACAAAACGCAGTTTTAAGACCTAACACCCATTTAAACATGTTCCAAGCTCATATATATATATATATACATATATTAATGCATTCATACCTTGGGAGCATGGAACCAATGTTGTTGACGTAGAAACGAGACACTTTAAACTCGACATTTTGATGAAGCTTTACACACTTGGCCGCTACGTCTTCAACAAACACGTCATAGGCTTGAATGGATCAATATGAACTCTATCCTACGACTCAAACGTTTTTGTCCGGAATTGAGACAAAACTACAAAGGACTCAATTGAAAATTTGTGTCCTTACATCTTGTGAAATACATCTACTGAGACAGCATATGCACAAGACAAAAAATCTTTAACAATTTTCTTTCGAAATCCAGCATAATTCCCACGATTTTTTTATATTCCCTTGTAAATGATGTATACAGTAGTAATGTGCAGACAACGGGAAGACCCTCGAAACAGCTTCAAGTAATCCATTGTTTCGATCTGATATAAATGTTATGTTTCGATATTGCTCAACTACTGCCTATGCAAATTGACAAGAAACCACATCCAGTTATCTTCGGTTTCAGAATCAACAGCAGCATATGCAACGGGAAAAATGCCTGAAATATAAAAATATATCAAAATTAAAATAAATAACATATCCATGTACAACACTTTGTAAATTGATGCTGCTGGCGCAGACCCTAAAACACATGGAAAATATATTGTGTTTAATTTAAATTGTTTGTAAATAACAAGACAAAACATAAAAATGTACCGTACACATGATAAAGATAAAAAGACATGCATGTTTACTTTCTAATCTTTTGCTTGGCATTATTATTAACAACACTAACGTCAACATACACGCATAAAAATGTAAAGTACAGGTGAACTAAACAAAACTATTCAAAGGTACTTTACATTTTTAACATGTACTTGGCTTTATTATTTCTAAATAACAACACCTATCATTAAAGTACACGCATAAAAATGAAAAGTACACGTGAAATTAAGAAAAATATTCACGTGTACTTGACATGTACTATGCGTGTACTTTAGTTTGTATTCAACATAACAACATCATCATCAAAATACACGCATAAAAAATGAAAAGTACACGTGAAATTAACAAAAATATTCACGTGTACTTGACATGTACTATGCGTGTACTTTACGTAGTATTACACATAACATCATAATCATCAAAGTACACGCATAAAAATGAAAAGTACACGTGAAATTAAGAAAAACAGTCACGTGTACTTGACATGTACTATGCGTGTACTTTATTAAGTATTACACATAATAAGACATATCATGAAAATACACGCAGAAAAATGAAAAGTACACGTGAACTAAAACAAAGACCTTCAAAGGTATTATATATTTTTATGCTTTTATTTTGATAATATGGAATGGAACAAACAAAATGTCAATGCAATACACAAAATAAAATATTTACAATTAATTTACCATTGTTCTCATTCCTTGCAGTAGCTGATAGTATTATTCCACGGTAACGACTTTTCAAAAAGGCACCATCAAGAAATAAAACAGGTCTGCAGTATTGAAATCCATAAATACATCCTCTAAACATTACAAATATTCTCTTGAATTTTTTACTCTCGTGTTCCACGTCAAGGATGCAATGCGACCCAGGATTATACTGCAATAGAAGGTCACGATAATTATTCATTAATGCATAAGAAACCTTTTCATCACCATGTATATCAACATCAACCATCTCTTTCGCACGCCATGCATGTTGATAAGCTATATCAAGACCATAATTCTTCTTCATATCTCTAACTACATCAATTGGTCTCAATAGCGGGTTATCTCTAAGATCATCAGCTACCAATGTTGAAACCAACTTGGAGGCTATCATTTTGGTCGACGGACTACGAAAGACACCTCTACATGTATGCTCATTATTCATTGCACGTATGTAAAAGTATCAATTTATTGTAGATAATGAAGCATGAATTCTCCACATGCAATTCTCAGTAGTCTTTTTAGAGCATTCAGCCGTCACTCGAGTTTTATCATTCTTCAAATACACATACTTGAACCCAACCTCAACGGCATACTTTCGCAATTTATCCCAAAATTCCACTACACCTCCTTCAAAACACTGCTGCTCATGAGTTATATAAGTCTTCCAATCATTCGAAAGATAGACTTTCAACTTACTTGGCTCCACACCTCCAAGATAAAAGTCATTTTCAATGCAACTATTAAAATCATTTGCAGTGCGTGATGATAAAGACTCTAACCTCTGCGTATTTGTATCACCACTGTCAACCCTCTCAGAACTTGTATTACTGCAGTTAATCCCTTCAAAAATTCGATTAGAGCATTCAACCCGTTCACGACAGGTATTACATGGAAATGGTAATGAATCAATGACATATATCAAAATGAAATTAGCTTTCACGATCAATTGAGACCGCAACATACAACAAGCATCGTTGTCACAAACCAACATGAACCGACATTCATCACCAAATGAATACCTCAATGAAAAACTCCCACTTCTCAAATTAGTAAACCTAATACACAACTCATTGCATATGAAATCTAATGAGCTATCTTCAAATATTTCAATACAAGCCATATTATCCAAATAACAACACCTTGCTATTACACTACTTACCATAATGTCCTGCAGTAAAACATAGACGAAAAATATTTACTTCAAGGTCAACAATTCTAAAAATGTGTGCAATAATTTAATGCATGAACTATCAAAATATGTATTTATAATTAATATAAAATTACAGGCACTATTTAAAAACCTATACATGAAGTAATAAAGCAGACACATATTTTTAAAAAAATAATCACGTGTACTTTATAAACACTGCGTGTACTTTGAAAACTGGTATCGAACTGGTTATTTTCGCTGACGCGGACCTATATCAATAAGTGATTCAATACCAAATCAAAATCAAGGACTCTTAAAATTAGAATGAAACATCAATAATATTCATTCAGCACATTCAACTAACAATAAAAAATATTGATAAATATAACTTATATATGAAGAATCAAAACATAAATGCATAAAAAACACAAAATCAAAACATATACATATATAACATATAAAAAATTATTCAATCACATGAATGAATATTACAATGAGTCTCTAGAATCAAAACAATCGATCGAAAATAGAAAAATCAACTGCTGATAAAGATATTTAATAATAGAGCCAAGTGATACCAGTAGAATCGATTAAGAACACTGTAATCGATTATAGGACAGACAAAAAAAGCATAAGATTGATGTTATTTTCGATTTCGGAAAATAGTCGTTAGTTGCAGAGAAAACTCCAATAGCTGATTAGGTTTATGATTTTTTTAATTTCGGAGTATTTATATGTTGGACCTAATCGTTTAAATTTGTTGGGCTTGATTTTTTTATCTAAAATTATTAGTCCAAAGAGTAGACCATAAAAACCTAAATTTAAAATCACCAAAAACTTGATAGTTAAATTTGTATTTCCCTTATGGTAATATATAATAACTTTTTAATTAATTATTCTTAATGAATAGAATTAGAATATTTTCGGATCTGTGGACGATGGTTCGTAATTATACACCTCAAGTAATCTGTGGTTATATTATAAAATAAATAGAGCGTGGCTCTAACGTTTAGGTATCTGGTGTGAGAGCAGTGAGTGTACCAGAGAGACCGCAAACGAACACTGTTCAATGGCCACCAAAGTCTACATTGTGTAAGTATTTGCATATAATACTTAGGTATTTAATCCCGCTTCAATATCTGTACCTATTTTCTTTTCACCTTTTTATTCGTTTGTAAATTTTGGATTTGGATCCGTGATGGAGATCATCTGCTGGTAGTGCTAAATTATGCATTGGCAATAGGTTGGTGTTATGTTTTAAAGTTGGAGCTTCTTTATTTAGTTATTATTCATGATCCTAAATTGTATTATGCATCACAATATCTATGAGAAAAATTACTTATTAGTATAGTAGTTTAGTTTAGTGTTGTATGCATATGTAGAAGCCAGGATCTTCCTGTTAAGGGTGAAGAGAACATAATACAATTTCCCTCCCACATTTAAACCCATCATTTTTAGTCTAAGGGATCACTAAACAATGTTCATGAATATTTTCTAAAATTCATTTTTCTAGGACCGAACCAAGTATGAGGGTAGTCATCTATGCATTGCTATTTTTTTGGGATCAGAGTATTACATGTTTAAAAAAAAACCGTCTTATGTAAACAAATTGTGGAGTATGAGCTTTCTGTCACAATTGTGTGTGACATAACGTTATGTATTAGGCTTATATTTTTGAGAAATAAGAAGTTGAAAAGTTCTTCTGCAATATGAGGGGTGCACTTAGTTTTTGATGTCTTGTTTCTGTAATGGTGTTGTGAAATGGCAGTTTTGCAGTTTCATACTACCTAGGGGAATAGGGTTTAAAAATTCTCTTGGAGCAAATGATTTTTTTACTACTGGAAAGAGTTGCTCAAATCCTAACTTTGAGTTTGGTTTATTGTTTACATCTCGAACATATCCCAATCCCGTCATCATGGTTATATCCTAGTTCCAATAGGATCAGGGTGGACGGATGATTGAGCTAACTCATCTTGTTTCAATCCGCACGGGGGAAAGCTTCTCTCTCTAATTTTCCAGAGAGAAAAAGCTTCTTCTATGGAGATCATTCCAGATTATTCTTCGCCCACTCTTTCGATGCTATGATCTCTTTTAAAACCTTTTCTTTGCTATAGATCCTTAAACCTAGATGCTTAGTTTCTCTTTCATCCTTGGATCGCAATTTATGATTGACAGAGCTTCATGTCAGATCTTAGGGGGAGCATGTCTTTGAAACGGTTTGTGCTATGAATCGGTTTTGGAAGTATATTGTGGTTATTTATGGAGTTCATACACTTATTTATGATTTAGTTGATGATCTATTGGTATGTCCCCTATTCCTAACTTTCGTCTCTCGGCCTTCTTTTCCACCGTGCTTCATCCACCGATTGTTGCAAATTCTACCGCAGAGTTTATGATCGCATATTTTTGCTAAATCTATGGATTAGTTCGAGTTCTCCTTTCCACGCAGATTAGATGAAAATATTGCACCTAGGTTTTGTAATTTGGGCAACCATTAGTTGCATTATAAATAAGGTTCTAAAAGGCGCTAGGCGTGGCCGATGCGTGGAGATTAGGGGTGACAAAACGGGTCGTGTTTTCACAGGACCCGACATGACATGATAAGAATCCAGCGGACCCCAACACGACACGATACGATAGCGTGTTTTTTCCCTTAACCCGAGCACGACACGTTAAAAACATGACACGACAACACGATAAGTAAATACAGTTCGATTGGCCACAATTAGATCCGACACGATTGAACACGATTAGACCAGTTAGTGAGGAATTAAAAAAATTGTGGGTCTAAATAGAGAATTGATAATGGATCTAAATGGGATCGATATCATGTCCGTAATTGGGTCACTATCGTGTCCTTAATTGGGTCACTATCGTGTCATTATCGGGTCACTATCGTGATAGAAATTGAACACGACATGACCCGATGGCGGGTCCAAAAATACAGACCTGAACACGAAAGACCGTGTCAATTTCGTTTCGTTTCGTGTCGTGTTATCATTTCGTTCCCAAAATTGCCACCCCTAGTGGAGGTCAAGCATCAAGCATTAGGTACTTGGGCGCGACCTAGGAGTGAAAAGACGTTTTTCCTTTTTTATTTTTTTTTAAAAATTATACTATGGCTAGTAAAACAATAATAGCAGAAATATAAGCATAACTCACATAAAAAAACATAAGCATAAACATGCAATCAAAATTAGGAATAAAATAATGCATACCTTGAAATTTAAAAATATATTCGTATATTTGGTAGCCCTTTTTTCTCATATCCAGGCTCTATAAGTCCATATCACCCTAATACATGCAATCAAAATTAAAAACAAGTTAGTAAACAATATATTCAAATATAATGTGACTGCAATCAAAATTTAAAAGTAAGGGACTAATAATCCTCTAAATTAGAATCATAATGTATAACTAATCATAAACGATTCATAAGTACTTGGTTCATTCCAAGTTTCCAACAAAAAAAAATAAGTCTCAAAATCATAAATGTTATAATAACTTAATAATTCATTGCTATTAGACAAACTCAATAGCCCTCTAGCTAGTCTAACTCTCATCTAACTCGTTGTTGGACTCTAATTCTACTTCATCTAACTCATCTTCCGTGTCATTTGATACAAAAACATCTTCCTTGGGCTCCCTTATTTCATTTTCATCACGAGCATTTCTACTACTTCTTTTAGTTTGTAAGATTTCATTTGCGCCGAATGCTTCTCCAACCGCGTCCCATGTAAGTCCGGAACCCGCCTCCACCTCATCATTCTCACAACCATCGACAATCCATGATTGCGAATTACTAGGCTAGTAATTTATCCTTCCTCTTTTTATTCATGTTCATCAACCTTGCATTAAATTGGACATAGACTGGATTATTCATTCTCGTAGTATCTAGTCTATTCCTCTTTTTTGTGTGAATCTACATAAAAGAAATTACAAAAAATTAGTATACTATACCTTAAAATTTACAAAACTACTAACTAGTGCTTAGTACTTACCCCTTCAAAGACACTTGAATTTCTTTCGCATCTCGATGAACTAGTATTAAACGAATGATCCTTTTTACCATTTTTGTCAAATTTGGAGTTCCATTTCTATAGAAGTCCCACCAACAAACTAGTTAATATGAAAGAAAGAGAAAATGAGTGAGAGATATGTAAATGAAAGAGAGAGAGGATAAAGAGAGCAATGCTATGTAAATGAAATAAATAGGAGGAATGTTAATATACCCGGAATATAACTTGCATCATTCTTCTCACATCCACTTATTGCGATCTTTTTTCCAAATCCGCCTTCTTTTTGAGTGTATTTTTGCAACTCCGTATTTATCACATGATGTTGCATTTGATCATCGGGAAAGAACTTCTCAAAAACAAATAATCACATTATTTATTATTAATGGATCATCTTTGATGCTTGGATTCGTGAAGAAATAAAACGAATTCAACAAATAAGCCGCTATATTAAGTGGACTATCAGGGAGATCCTTGCTTTTTGCATCAATAATGTTTAAGATCGGCATATAGTCGCGCTCCTTCTTCAATGAATTTTTGATGTCATCCTTTTCCTTTAGTAGCTCTCCATAAATAAACCCCATTGAAGGCTTATCCTCACCATCCACAAGTCTAAGCACTTTCACTAGCGGAGTGAACACCCTTAAACACAATTATGTCAAGTTCCAAAACTCATTGGGAACAACAATAGCAAATGCCTCTTTTCCTTTTTGCTCTTAGACCATTTAGTTTTATTTCATTGCTAGTCATCATATTTCTCAATTCTTGTTTCTTATAGAGTAAACTTTGCAATTTTTAAGAAAGTGGTTGCAAACCTAGTGACTCCCGACCTAAGAAAAAGGTTGCAAACTTTCTCACAGCTTTACTCACGTCAGTGGCATTTTTCTATGCGGGTCTTAGCAAAAAAAAGGATTAGGTTATTTCGGGAAATATATTCAACCAACTTCAATCCTTTTACCCATAACATCTTAGAAAGTACCCGGATCAATCGAAAGTTCGATTCTTATCTGAACTACTTATTTTCAAATGATATCCACATTGTTCACAAATATTCATTTATGATTTAAAAAATTTCTTATAATTTAATCCATAACAATTTTCGCATTGAACCCACAAATGCCTGTATTTTTGAGTTAAATCCAGATTATTAGAATTTTCTCTTATAGTTAAATCACTATCATTAGTGTTGGTTCTTATACTGGAATCCTCGCTTTCACTACTATTTCCACCTTCACCACAAATGGAACTTTGAACCACATTTTCGGCCCCAACCTCTTCCTCAAATATGTATTGACCGTTGTGAGCATCATTCGAAGCCTCCTTTGTAGAAAGAAAGGTGGTCCTTAATTTATAATTCACACACAAAATCATGGTGCTTCTTCTTTTTCTATCATTCCAAGCATCGGTCATGATAGAACACCCATTGTTTTTCCACTCTTCTTTTTGCTTCTTAAGTTCTTCGTTTGTTCTCTCCATCTCCCCCTTCAAAAGTGGCTCCCTTAGTTGGTATTGGGAGGGAGGTGTGTAAGCCGGTCCATATAAACCAATTGCCTCGCAAAATTTCTTGAAGCTATCATTGTCGATTGTATTGAAAGGAATGCCGGCTTCATATACCTATCTTGCCAAATAGTGATGAACCTCTTGCAACCTTCTCTTGTCAACTAAATCATTAATAATTAGTTGTTTCTTTTTCTTGCTCACACTCATGGAAGCATCATCCACCCTAATTGACTTCGCAAATTGATCCACAAGACCAAGATTAATAGGCCTTTTCCGACTCCCAACTCTAATACTTTCAATTTCATCCACTTACTCCCCACGTGTTAACGTTACTTCTTCCCACAACCTCGCATTAGCCAATAACTTTTCTATCTTCTTTGACTTATTCCTTGAAGCGACTCACGACACTTGGCTTTTTACTCCTCATTTGCTTTAAGGCATGGTGCAACACCCATCCCTTTGATCCCGTATATGTGGATTTTGTGCGTATTAATTCCGCCCTTTGTAACTTTCCCACATAGCACACATTTAGCATCATTATTATTGTTGGTAATCGCACGAATTGCGGTTTCACATCCGACATCACTGGAATTAAGTTTTGGATCATTTTCATTGGATGCATTGGAGGAAGGCTCGTTTGGTTCCGTAGACATTGAGTCCTAAAAGCATAAATATAAGTACAACATATGTTAGTTTTTTTGGTTTAGAAATATAACAGCATATGTTAATTCTATAAGTGATTTAAGTTTTAACAAAATTATAATAGCATATTAAGTGGTTAAGAAATATAACAAAATTAAGTGGTTAACAAAATTAATTTTATAATTTTATAACAACAGAAAAAAATGACTTTAATGAACTAAATTAAAAATGAAATATGAACTGCATATTAGTTCTTAATCGGGTATAGAATGAGAAGTGATGTATGTATAACTCATTTTTTCATAATGACACAGAAAATCACTGTGTGAAAAAAAACCCAAATCAAAAGAAAACATATTGAATAGGATTGTGTAAAAACTCAAATCCTGTTACAACAACAAAGTAAAAGTCCAAAAGATACATATTATACTATAAAATTAATAGCAAGATATATTCATACTATATATATTATACAAGAAATATGAAAAAAACTTACAAAGAGGGAGAGGGAGGGAGAGGGAGGGAGAGGTCGGAGAGGGAGAGTGTTTAGATCGGAGAAGGAGAGCGTTTAGGTAAAAAAGGGAGGGTTTCGGTTTGAAGAGAACACTGATCTTTTTTGTTTTTAGTTTGTTAAAAAGTTAGGGCTTAGTAGATAAGGAAAAAAAACTTCCTGTCCAAAAATGACGCCGTTTAACCCCCCAAAAATAAATAAAAAAGGCTTTCAACCCTAATATGACGCCACTTAACCCCCCCCAAAAAAATAAAAAAGGCGCGCCTTTTGAACGCATTACGCGCCTATGCACGCGTGAAACATTGATCGCCTTACACGCGCGATGACCCCGACTTTTGCCATGCCTACCCCTTATGCGCTGCCTTGCTAAAAAGCTTTAGAATACTGATTGTTGGAATTTATGGGTATTATGTGTTGACAAAATATTATTTTGGTCCACTTTAGGGTCATATTAATATGGGATCCACACGTCTTTCGAGACGGTTCGAAGTGGTAACGCATTCTCCTCTGTAAGGAATATAGCGTGGTATACTCCCTTGTATAAAGTCACAAATCATTGAATGAGAAATTATTGTTCAAAGGACCCACTTCGAACTTGAAATTTGGTTGAAGTGTGTTCAAAGTTCCACATAGATAAAATATGAGAAATGGGTGTAGTATATTACAACCCATTGTGGTTTTTGGGCGCGGTGCCCTTGGGGTATCTCAACTCTTTGAAGGAGGGAGGACTTACATGGGCATTGATTAACTTCCAGGTTCACTGAAACTGCAAATGCAGGGCTGTATGGAATTATTTGAATCTTAGGGTACACACACAAAGATCCAATTTTTAACCATTTTTTATCTTAAATTAATAATAAGGTGTGCATGCAAAATTGAGTCCAAATTAAATTATATCCAAGCGCACAATCAAACCAAACAAACAGTAAGAAGAATACGAGGAAAAATCCCTTTCGGGCAAAACCTAGATTTCAGCACTATTAAAGAGTTTGACAGACTCGATGACTTACAAACTACTTAGAGCTCCACTAAGTAATGCACAGGTCTTTAAATCTTCAACAAATACGACACAGTATAACATCGTCCACAGGAAACAACTCTTCACTCGGTATCCACCGATTAGCCTCAGGATGCGATACCCTTCTTCTTCAACCATAGAGTCGCAACTCCACAGTGGAATAAACTCTGCAAGGGTTTGATGTAACGTATGGAAATTGAGTTTGACAAAACTCAACAAATCATATTAAGGGATGTATGATTTGGAAAAGAAAAGTGTTTCTATGAAACAAAGATTGGAAAACTTTTGGTGCAAGTATTGCAGTTGATTTTTGCCAAAAGAATTGTGTAAAACAGTCTAAATGAATAGTTTTTTTGTAGATAAACACGTTTTTCTAGATAGGACTTCGTTCGAACGAAAACAAGATTTCGTTCTAACGACATTCAATCTCGTTTGAACGAAAGGCTTGTTTCGTTCGATCGACCTTTCAACGAACTTCCAGCGAGAGTTGTTCCGTCAAACAGAGACCATCTCGTTAGATTTTCGTTAGAAGTTCGTTCTAATGAAATTGGCACTTCGTTCCAACGAGAACCAAGTTTTGTTCTAACGAGATTAGAATCTCGTTCTAACGAACTAAAAACAATTTTTTTTTAATTTTCAAAATTCTTTTATGAAAAAATGCCTTGAGTAAAAATAATCAAAACCACATCCTTATACCTGCATAAAATGTTTGTGACAAACCCAACGGCTTGAAATTCGGAAACATGCTTGGTCACTCACAAGTCTTCAAATGATCATGGAGGCAAATGTGAATGAAGTGTTCGATTTGTAACACTGGTTTGTGACGGGATACACCAAAATAACTAAACTATGAACAATTATAAATTCATGCTCTTACATCCACATGTGCGCGCCCGCCGCCCGCCGTACCCGAACCGATCTAGCTCGGCTCGGCATGTGCATGAGTGTGGGCTTTGGGTTTTGACTCTGCCAAAGTATTAACTTTTTGGGCCCTTTATTTAATTTCCGAGTCCAACTTTTTGGCGTGTCTTATATTTATTTCAGGCTTAATATTAATATCGTTTTTTTTAGTTATTTTTATTCCAATTGTTGTGACAGTTAAGAACTGTTTTAACTGTTTTCTAAGCGCCATTTATTTTAGTATAAATGGGTTGTTTGGTCTCATTTTTTCAGTTGATTTTCGGAATGGGATTTTTTGTGAGTTAGTCTTATTTTCGTGTTCGTAAAAAGAGAGTTTCTTCCATTATTGGTTTGATTGTAACTTGCAATTTGGAGTGCTACTATTGCAAGTGTTGATTGTGTATTCTGGGAGACGATTGCCATTGAAGTGGAACACCGTTGCGGGGCAAATCTCGTCTTAAGAGCAAAGTGTTGAACACTTGCCTCAATCGTTTAATCTCCCTTAAAGTCACTATAAGTTTGCATGTTTATTTCAGATTATTATACATATATATAATTCTGTGTATATTTATATATTCTGTAATTTAATTAATTAAAATTATTTTGGACAACAATCTTAAGACGAGATATCTATATTGTTATTATATTTATCAAAATGGTTTTTCGTAATAATTAATTACAGATTTGTTGTTATAATAATCTATGTTGCAAAAATTATTTTCTATATATAAGAAAACGTAATTTTGTAGTTGAATGTTAATAATTATTTATTTATATACATTGCATGTTAATTTTGTGATATGATATATTTTTTGTTCATTAAGGAAAAACAGTTTAGTATATTATTGCATGTGAATCTTATACGTAAATTCAATGTTATTTACTAGTTATATTGAATAAAAAAAGTGTTTATCAAAACTATACATTTAGAAAACCATTTTGATTGTATTGCATGTATATTATTAATGTTAAAACTTAGTGTTTTGTTATTAAGTTTATTCATATCTATAAGAGGAGGAAAAGAAACTTACAAGGATTCCTTTAGTGACGGTGAGCGAAGCCCGGGTGCGAGTTATATCGAGTAAAGCCAATGATTAAAGACATCGGTTGCCATCAATGCATTGAAATATTTTGATTTCCTATGCAAGAATTATAACCCTTTTAAAGTGGATTAAGAGGTATGGAAGTCTTTGGACAAAAAATATAAAACAGAAGATATCGGAATGAAGAAATTCGATGTCGGTAGATTCTTGGATTTTAAAATGGCTGATTCAAAGACTGTTATGAATCAAATGCAAAAGCTCCAATTGATTTATCATGAAATCTTTTCTAGAAAAAATGGAAATGAGTGAATCATTCCAAGTGGCTGCAATGATTGAAAAATTGCCACCATCTTGAAAAGATTTGAAAAATTATTTGAAACATAGACTTAAATGAATAGGGCTTGAAGACTTGATTGTGGGATTAAGGATTGAAGAGGATAATCGTGCATCCGAGAAAAAATCTGAAAATCCTATGGAATCCAAAACATATGTTGTGGAAGAAGGGCAAAGTAGTAAAAATAAGAAGAGAAAGCGTGTGAATCAAGGTGGTCCTTTCAAAGGGTAAAAATGTGGGAACTTTAAAAAGTTTGATGCCAAATGCTTTGTGTGACAAGCAAGGACATCGTGCTGGAGATTGCCGTAAGCGCAAAACTCAAGGGAATAAGAAACAAAAGCCCACACAAGCCAATGTTACTGAAGTTGAGAACCTTTAAGATGATATTATTGATTTGAGCCTTTCGGCTGTGGTATCTGAAGTCAATATGGTAGGGAATACTAGAGAGTGGTGGGTGGACACTGAGGCCACTTGTCACATATGTTTTGAAAAGAATATGCTTACTTCCTACCAAGACTCTGATCATGAGTAGAAACTTTTCATGGGAGGAAACTCTTTTAACTTCGAAGGTTGAAGTGAAAGGTAAAATTCTACTCAAAATGACTTGAGGAAAGGAACTCACTCTTAATGACATGCTTTTATGTCCAAGGCATTCGAATGAACTTGGTTTCTGGATCCTTGCTTATCAAGAAGGGAGTTAAATAAGTGTTTGAATCTGACAAATTTGTACTAATTAAAAGTGATATGTATATAGGGAAAGGATATCTGAGCGATGGGCTCTTTAAACTCAATGTAATGCCAGTGATGCCTTATAATAATAATAAGAATGTATCTTCTGCTTATATGCTTGAATCTTGTAATGTAATGCATGGTAGATTAGGTCAAGTTAATTATGTTACTATTCGTAGATTAATTAATTTAGACTATATACCTCAATTTAGTATTAACTCAAATCACAAGTGTGAAACGTGTGTGGAATCAAAATTAACTAAAACTCCTTTTCAAAATGTTGAAAGAAGTTCAAATCCTCTTGAGTTAATTCATAGTGATATATGTGACTTGAAATTTGTATAAACAACAGGTGGAAAAAAGTATTTATTACTTTTATTGATGATTGCACTAGATATTGTTATGTTTACTTGCTTCGAAGCCAGAATGAGGCTGTGAATGTCTTTGAATATTACAAAACAGAAGTTGAGAATCAACTTAGCAAAAAGATTAAAGTGGTTCGAAGTGATAGAGGAGGTGCATATGACTCCCTTTTTGAACAATTTTGTTCGAAACCTGGAATTATTCATCAAACTACCGCTCTTTATTCACCTCAATCTAATAGTATTACTGAATGCAAAAACCAAACTCTAAAAGAGACAATAAATGCTATGTTGATAAGTTCGGGATTACCTTATAACTTGTTGGGGGAAGCTTTGCTTTCTGCAAATTATCTTATGAATAAATTGTCTCATAAGAAAACAAATAAGACACCATATGAATTGTAAAAAGGTCGAAGACCTTCTTTCAAATACCTCAAAGTTTGGGGGGTCTGCAAAGGTGGTGGTTCCTAATTCTAAATGGATTAAAATAGGACAAAAAACTGTTGATTGCACCTTTATTGATTATGTAATTAATAGTAGCGCATATCGATTTCTTATACACAAATCTGAGATTCCTTATATACACGTAAATACTATTATTGAATCTAGAATTGCATATTTCTTCGAAGATATATTTCCTAATAGTAAAGTGGTTGATTCAAGTTCTTTTAAGGGAACTTATGACACATCATCTAGTACTCATTAAGAAAATATAGATAATGAATCTATTGAGAAAGGTGATGACTTCGAACCTACATGCAGTAAAAGGACAAAGACTTCGAAGTCGTTTGGTCTAGATTTTCTAAGTTATATGTTAGAAAGTGAGCCCAGTAGCTTCGAAGAAGCGATGTTAACTCCAGAAGCTCCTTTCTGGAAAGAGGTTGTCAATAGTGTGAATCCATTATGCAAAACCATACTCATTGGTAGACCTCTCATCAGGTAATAAACCTTTTGGATGCAAGTGGCTATTCAAGAGAAAATTGAAAGTGGATGGATCAATTGAAAAATACAAAGCAAGACTTGTGGCTAAAGGTTATAAGTAAAAGGAACGACTGGATTATTTTTATACTTACTCTTCGGTTACGAAAATGACATCCATTCGAATGTTAATAGCTATTGCAACGTTGAATAGTCTTGTGATACATCAAATGGATGTGAAAATCGGCTTTCTAAATGACGACTTAAATGAAGAGATATACATGGAACAACCAGGAGGGTTTGAAGTTTTAGGATAAGAAAAGAAAGTGATAATGCAGGAGCATAGGGATATAGTCGTCGTTTTAGCATTTATTCTATTTTTTTTCCTTTTGTACCCTTTTAGTATAAATAGATATTGAGTCCCTCATTGTATCACTTTCGCCATTTTAGATTGAAAGACTAAAGAGAGAAATAAGAAATCCTCTTCCATTTTCCATGTTGTTGTGTAGATAACTTCTTTTTTTTTACACTTCCGCTAGAAACTAGCCGAAACTCCAAGAAAACCCCCGGATCAAACCCCGACACCCAATCAGCTTCGCTGGACCGCCAAACCACTCCGATCAGTCCCATTCTACCTTCGGTTCAAGCCGACAACCCACCCCGACCCTCTACGACACCAAATTCAACCTCAATTTCATATCGTAAGCCTGTAAACCCTAAATCAAACACCGAAGAATCAAATAAACAAAACGACCCCATCTACAAAAGATGTCCATCCCTTGGAATCTTACCTATTTCACCCCATTTACCGCTAGCCTTCGCTTAATCTATTTGTCGACGACGAGAGTCATTTTGCCATGAACAAGCGAAACGTGTGGAAGTTTTTACTGCTTATATGCACACCATGATGGTAACCACGCCCGTAGATCCACAAGCATCCTCGTATAACGAAGACACTTGGATCCGATCGAGCATATTTTTTAACCGATGCACCTCAAAAGGGAGGCTATGTACGGTGATTATCGATGGAGGGGCTAGTGATAATTTGGTTGCGCAAGAGATGGTAGACAAGCTCAATCTTCCCACCGATTTATTGTCTACTCCATGTCGTACTTTGTGGTTGGGAAACGAGGCCACCCTAGCTCCTAGCCGACAACGTCAAGTGACTTTTTCCATCGGAGACTATTGTGATGAGGTTTAATGTACCGTTGTGCATATGCGAGTATGCCATCTTCCTTTGGGGAGGTCGTGGTAATTTGATCATCGGGGCATACATGATGACCGTGCCAATACTTATGCATTTACACATGAGGGGAGGGACTTTCTCCTCCGCCCTATGCGACCATTTCCGATGTCTCGACCTTCTGCTCCAGTAGTTTCACATGAGGAGTTAGCCACCGAGGCCGCAAAGATAGGATTGTGTTATGCTGTTATTAGCCCCATCGCCTCCCCGGAGACTTCTGTTCAACCGTGTGTCCAGAGCTTATTGGATTCTTTTAGTGATGTATGCACCCCACCAGATGATCTTCCTCTTCTTCGGGATATACAACATGCTATTGATTTCATCTTTGGGGCGCAACTCTCCAATCTTCCCCACTATCGCATGCCGCCTACGGAGCACGCTGAGTTACAGAGACAGGTCACCGAGTTGTGCGACAAGGGTATATTCGGGAGATCATATCTCCTTGTGCAGTCCCCGCGCTATTAGCACCCAAGGACAAAAGTTGGCGTATGTGTGTGGATAATAGTCGCGCCATTAATAAAATCTCGGTGAAATATCGGTTCCCAATTCCCCGGCTTGAGGATATGTTGGACCAATTCCATGGGGCGACCATATTCTCCAAGCTAGACTTAAAGAGTGGTTACTATCAGATACGTATGAGACTGGGTGATGAATGGAAGACATCATTTAAAACTAAGGATGGACTTTAAGAGTGGACGGTGATGCATTTTGGTCTATCTAACGCCCCATCCACATTCATGAGGGTGATGACTTAGATTTTGCGTCCATTCTTGGGTAAGTTTGTTGTGGTCTATTTTGATGGTATTTTAATTTATATCCAGTCCGAGGAGGAACACTTGAGACATGTGACTCAGGTTCTGGAGGATTTATGAGCCAAACGCTTTTTTCTCTAAAAAGTGTGCTTTTATGGTTCCATCGGTGACTTTCTTGGGGTATGTAATATCGGGAGATGGCGTTCGGGTGGACGACGCCAAGATTCAAGCGATAGTGAATTGGCCTTACCCCACTTCGGTGACTCAGGTTCGCAGTTTTCATGGGTTTGCTGGATTCTATCGACGATTCATAGCAGGATTCAGCCCCCTTATGGATGCGATCACGGATTTGATGACCACTTCTTCGACCGTCGAGTTTAGGTGGACTGAGGAGGTTGAGCGGTTCACACGTATCAAGGAGTTGATGACGACTGCTCCTATCCTCTCCTTGTCGGACTTTGATCAGTTGTTTGAGCTATCTTGCGATGCTTGCAAGACAGGGGTGGGTGCTGTCTTGAGTCAGAATGGGAAGCCCATTGCGATTTTTAGCCCGAAATTGACGGGAGTGGCCTTACACTATTCTACTTATGTCTTGGAGTTCTATGCGATTGTGAAAGCCGTGAAGTTTTGGTCCCCCTATCTCCTACATAAGGTGTTCGTGATCAAATCCGACCGGAGGACTTGCGATTCCTCCATAGCCAGATGCGTGTTAGCGACAGACACGCCAAGTGGACGACCTATCTTCAGCATTACACTTTCCACCTCCAGTACAAGTCCGGGAAAGAGAACATGGTAGCGGACGCACTTAGTTGGCGTGCTCATGTTTTAGTGACTTTGCGGAGTCAGTTTTTTGGATTCGATGAGATTCGAGACCTTTACCCGACGGATGTGCATTTCGGACCCATTTATATGGCTTGTCAGCAAGGCAATGGGGCATCGGGTGAGTACTTATTACAGGATGGGTTTTTACATCAAGGGACAACTTTGTGTATTCCTTCTTCCTCTTTACAGGAGAAGATTATTTCTGAGATTCACGAGGGTGGCTTAGCAGGCACTTGGGACAGGCACGCACCCATTCATTATTACGAGACCGTTTTTATTGGCCAACTATGAGGCGGGATACTAATGCCTTTATCAAACGCTGTTATACCTGTCAGACGACCAAGGACCAGCACTCCAATGCTGGCTTGTACACTCCCCTGCCGATACCTGAGCGCCCGTGGCAGGATGTTTCGATGGATTTCATTATAGGCCTTCCCCGTACTTCACGTGGGCATGATTCTATTATGGTAATGGTTAACCGATTCTCCAAGATGTCTCATTTTCGTATTCTCGAACGACAGATGCTTCTCATGTCGCGTCCTTGTACTTCCAAGAGATTGTCCTCTTAAATGGCGTATCCCACAGCATCACATCCGATCGCGATGTACGTTTTACGGGACATTTTTACGTGACATTTCTGGTGGACCGTATGGCTCTTATTACGGATAGAGCTCCAGTTTTAAACTGTCTTTCATCCACCGACCGACGGACAGACAAAGGTGGTTAATAGGAGTGTAGGGGACATTTTGCGTTGTTTGACCTCCGAGCACCCCCGTAGGTGGGATATTGTGATTGCTTAAGCTGAATTTGCGTTCAACAATACAGTCAACCGTTCTACAAGTTTCTCCCCATTCCAGATTGTGTTGGGTCAGTCCCCAACTATGCTCATTGAACTCGTTGAGCTACCCCCGACAGTTCTTACGTGCCCCTCCGCCAAGGAGTTTGCGACCCACTTGACATCCATCCAGGCCGATGTCCGTACTCTTCTTTAGACCATCTACGCTTCTTACAAAGAGGCGGATGATGTGCATCACCGTTTTGTTTCTTACCAGCCCGGTGATTTAGTTATGGTGTACCTCCAGAAAGTACGCCGTGTCGGCAAAGGCAACAAGCTTCTTATGAGACTTTTTGGTCCTTTTCCTATTATTCGTGCTTGTGAGCCGAATGCCTATGAGGTTGACCTTCCTTCGAAGTTTCGCATGCGTCGCACATTTAATGTGGTGGACCTTTCTCCTTTCAGAGGCACCCATTCTCCTCCCATCCCTCTTCCCTCATTATCGACCCAGCCATTTCGCTCCCATGTTGACCGTATTGAGGGTATACTTGACTCCGCATTTGTCTCTTCTGCATCGGGCGACTACACATGCTATTTGGTCCGTTGGGTTGGACGCCCTGAGGCGGAAGACTTTTGGATTACTGAGGCTACCTTACAGCATGTCGATCCCGATTTCTTTCGCCAGTACTCCGCATATATGGATTCCTTCCAAGGGGGAGAGTGATGCACGAGCATAGGGATATAGTCTTCTTTTTAGCATATATTCTATTTTTTTCCTTTTGTACCCTTGTAGTATAAATAGATATTGAGCCCCTCATTGTATCACTTTTGCCATTTTGAGATTGAAAGACTTGAGAGAGAAATAGGAAATCCTTGTTGTTGTTGTGTAGATAACTTCTTTTTTTTATGCTTCCGCACCCTAGATTACATCAGTTAAATCCCGTTATGGATTAAAATAAGCACCTAAACTGTGGCATGAGAAATTTGGCAGGGTGATGATGTCAAATGGATTTAAAATAAATAAATGTGTTTACATTAAAAACACTCATAGTGGTTATATCATTTTTTGTCTATATGTAGATGATATGCTTATTATTGGAAGTAATAAAGATATCATCAAATCTACTAAGAGAATCGTGCCCACTAAATCTGATATGAAAGATATGCGTATTGCGTATGTTATATTAGGAATTAAAATTTCTAAAATCTTGAATGGGCGGGTCTTGTCTCATTCTCATTATATTGAGAAGATACTTAATAAGTTTGATAATAATTGTGATAGCATGGCTAAAACATCTATTGATTCAAATCTTCCTTTATATAAAAATACTGGGAATGGTATATCCCAATTGGAGTATTCTTGTATCATTGGTAGTTTAATGTATGTGATGAATTGCGCTCGTCTAAATATTGCTTACTCAGTTAAGAAGTTGAGTAGGTATACAAGTAATCTAAGGAAAGATCACTGGAAGGTTATTATAAGGGTTCCTAGATATCTACGATATACCCTTAACCATGGATTGCACTACACAAGATATCAAGCCGTACTTGAAGGATATATTGATGCAAATTGGATATCTGATTCGAAGGATTCTAAATCCACAAGTGGTTATGTATTTACACTTGGTAGTGCTGTTGTGTCTTTGAAAGCCTCGAAACAGACTTGTATTGCTAGATACACAATGGAATCTGAATTTATAGCTTTAGATAAAGCAGTAGAAGAAGCAAAGTGGCTTCGATACTTCTTAGAGGATATTCCAATGTGGCCAAAACTTGTGCCCGCAATTTGCATAAATTCTGATAGTCAATCAGCATTTGGTAGAGCACAAAGTGATATGTATAATGGTAAGTCTCGACATATACATTGAAGATATAATACCGTTAATCAGCTGCTCTCTAATGAAATTATTTCCATTGATTATATGAAGTCTAAGGACAATATAGTGGATCAGTTAATCAAAGAGTTGATTAGAGAGAAAGTATATCAATTATTGAGGAGAATAGGATTAAAGCCTACAAAATAAAGAGTTATCTTGATGGCAACCCTACCTAGCTGACTGGAGATCCCAAAATCTAGGTTCAAAGGGACAATCGAATCTTGACTAACTCTTCGAAGTGAGCACTGATGAGTTTTTAAACTCATAAACATTCCTATGATAAAACAGTGCAGCCCACAAAGTAAGGATAAACTTAGCTTTTAATGACTCTTATATCTTGGAAATTCAAGTGGGGTATTGTAGGATACTCTTAATGGGAAGTCACCTATGTGAGTGTGAAGGGGCCGCTTCTAGGAGAAATTCGAATGCTGTAATTCTCTAAAGCACTCATGAAATCAGGAATTGTTCGGGGCCAAAATGAACACAACCATAAGTATCAACTTTGTTCGAAGAATTACAGTGTGAATTCTACTGTCTAGGTTTACATAAAAAACTGAACAGTTCAAGACACCGCGTTCACTGATTAGTAAGTAAATCCATTAGTCTTTTAGTAGGAAAGATTCAATTTTAGTAGGAAAGATTCAAGGCCAAAATCTATCTCTTTCGATGCAGGAATTTTTCATTAGAACTCTCTTTGTGTTTGCAGTCTTTTTATGTTGATCCAACCAATTTTCATTCATGTGGGGGATAATTAGAATTTATGGGTTTTTATGTGTTGACAAAATATTATTTTGATCAACTTTAGGTTCAATTTAATGGGGAATCCACATATCATTCGAGACGGTTCGAAGTGGTAACGCATTCTCCTCTGTAAGGAGTATAATGTGGTATACTCACGTGTATATAACTGTAAATCATTGAATCAGAAATTGTTGTTCGAAATACCTATTTGGAACATGAAATTTGGATGAATTGTGTTGTTAAAGTCAAAGTCCCACATAGATAAAATATGAGAAATGGGTGTAATACGGATTGACTTCCAAGTCCACACACACCGCCGCCGCCCGCCCGACACGACCCGGTCCAGTCCGGCTCGGCACGTGCCCGAAGTGGGAATTGGACTTTGACTTGGCCAAAGTATTAACTTTTTGGGCCAAATTTTATTTGGCTTTTTATATAATTTTTGAATGCAATGTTTTGGTGTCTTTAATTTATTTCTGGCCCAATATTAATTTCCTTTTTTTATGGTCATTTTTTATTCCAATTGTTGTGACAGTTAGGAACGGTTTTAACTGTTTATTAACTGCCATTTATTTTTAGTATAAATTGGTTGTTTGGTTTCATTTTTTCAGTTGATTTTCATAGTGGTATTTTTTGTGAGTCAGTCTCATTTTCATGTTCATAAAAAGAGACTTTCTTCCATGGTTGGTTCGATTGTAACATGCAATTTTGGAATGCTACTATTGCAAGTGTTAATTGTTGTATCCTGGGAGACTTGCCATTGAGTCCGTGGAGCACCGTTGTGGGGTAAATCTCATCATAAGGACAAAATGTTGAACACTTGCCTCAATCGTGTAATCTTCCATAAAGTCACTGTAAGTTTGCATGTTTATTTCGGATTATTATACGTATATATAATTTTGTGTATATTTATCTATTCTGTAATTTAATTAATTAAAACCATTTTGGACAACAATGTGGCAAGTTAATCACCACTTCACCACTTCTGCAAAGGAACTTCATGTCAGGTTACCGATTGTTGATTTGAGTAGTGGTGTGATCCTGATCAATTCAAAACGAATCGCTACTGCATCTTATATGGATCCTAATGTTTTCGAATGGGGGCTTAATATTGATTTGATAATAGTGTGGTGAACCGAGGCTTAGCTAATATTTACACTAGTATATTTGGGAGTTGTGAGGACATGAGAGGAGGTTTGATAGATGGAAGCTTCAGAGTGGCTTGTCTGGGCCTACCCTTATGGTGATTTAATAATTTTCAATCGTGTGTTGATTAGTGGTTGTGAATCATGATGAGTTTTTCATGGACATCTTCTTCTCTCAATATGTTTGAGCAAATTGCAAATTGATCTTTTGTTGATGATAGGGGTGGTGGTGGTTGGAGTTCTGAGGCTACTTCTGATTCTTTGGGTTGTTTTTATCATTCATAAGAGCTCTTCACTGGTTGATTGCAATCGTTGGAGAGAAGAGGGCTTCATGTCAAATCTGATGGTTGAAGAATTTGTATGTTTGAGTTTTGTTATTGATTTGGTTGACTTGGGCCTTGTGTGCCTTTGTTAGAATTTAGGATTGTTTTTTAATGTGAGTTGAATCTACCATGTGTTCGTGAATATGTTTGTCTGTGTGGTTGGTAGTTGTTGGTAGTTGTGATCTTTTGTTTAGTTGCCTTTGAGCATTGTTGTGCTCCAGAGGCTGTTTTTTGTGCGTCATTGTATTCTTTTGTTCCCGCTTTTGGTAATAAAACTTACATTATACCTAAAAAAAATCTTGTTTTAATTCTTACATTGGATGGTTAAATCTTACTTTCCTTTCCGGGTCTCAATTTGGTGAGAACTTGTATTTTTTAGCATCATCTCGTCTTAGGATCAAATATGGCTGGGAGTGACAATTTAGGTGCATTGTAGCCTTGTCTGTATTATGCACAAGAGTGAATATAGTCTTTTGATGTGATTTTAGATATGGATGTGCCCTCTTGAAGGTCATTGTTTAGGCTCCATTTGGTCTCATTGTGCCATGCCTGCGTATGTGTTCAAGCAAGTATGAATTTATCCATATGTTATTTTACGTATGTTGGTTAGCAGGTAGCACACCTTTGTCCTTATTCACTCTTACACGTTTCCATTCACCTGCATGTAGAAATGTGCAAGAGTGAATAAGGACAAAGGTATAAGATTGAATAAGGAAACGCCTTGCACTACCTTCTCCTTTTTAAAATTACGTATGTGGTTTTACCTTGAACCAATGCAAATATAATAAAAAACAACTTTGTTTGTGTATGTGTTCAAGCGAATATGAATCCATATATTATTTTACGTATGTTGGTTAGCATGTAGTACACCTTTGTCCTTATTCACTCTTATACATTTCCTGCACATAGAAATAAAATGGCACTGTTGTGCATTCATATAAACATTATGCATGTTATTTTACCCACCACCATTACTTGACCACCGTTCGATGTTGAAGACTATGAATCCACACCCCTCTACAAGTGTTTGTGCACCTAAGTGACAATGACTTGGCTGCTTGCCTATTATTTGGGATATTTCAACCCACAGTATTTTTTTTTTGAGTTAATTGTTTTTTTGTGTTATATAAAATTGGAGATTTGTTATGTGAATTCATATTCCAAAATATGATTAAGGGACTCGAATGCTTAATGACGTAGTGTTCTGTCACAACCAATTTATATTGATGTTAAATGACTAATTGCTCTATGTTTAGTGAATTTGTTACTTTGGCTGACACTTCTCTATATAGTTTTGGACATTGATGGAATTATGATGCATGGACTTTCTTTGGGCTGGTTTTCTTTTCAATCAGCAGGTTTATTAGCTCATTTGGGGAGTGCCTGCTTTTTTTATTTGAAAACTGTGTTTCTCCCACCATAAAAGTTAGCAACGGGTTGACTAACTTTGGTAGTTGGTCCAATAATATGGGGGTGTAACACAAATATTTCAAATAACTTTGGGGGTTACTCAAATGTTTTAAAAACTTTAGTGGATTTTAAAGTCAAAATAAGCCTTGATATATTTAGATAAACATTTCTTTTGAGAGATGAATAATATACATGTAATGTTTGAGTTATTGTTCTTTTGAATTAAGTTTTTGTTTTTTTCCTTTGTTTGTGACGTGAATCTTATTTGTTAAACTTCAATTTTAAAAATATTTTATTATTTTAGTAAGTTCTTGGTAAGAAAAAAAATCATATGGACAAAAGGCTTCCGCTTCGCCTAATGATAAAAAAGCGCCTTGCCCTACACTTTCACCTTTTTAAAATTACGTATGTTATCTTTACCTTGAACACTTGCAAGCACAATAACACACACGTTTGTTTGCTTTACTTGACTCGAGTTAAGCAAAGAATACTGCTTCCTGGTGACAAGAAGTCAGATATATTCATGTTCTTTGTTCATACTTCTTCCTTTTGTCTGAAATAATGATGATTAAATTTTCCATTCTGTGACAGGTACTATTCTATGTATGGACATGTAGAGAAGCTAGCAGACGAGATAAAGAAAGGGGCTGCATCTCTTGAAGGAGTTGAAGCCAAGCTATGGCAGGTAGGTGCTGTGCTTTCTTCCTTTTTCCTTTTCTTTTCCCTGGAAAATACAGGTAACCAATCCTAGGAAAGTACATCTGCATACACATGATTTGTGTTTCATTTCAACCGTGTCATGGTCTAAGAATAATTTTATTTTTATTAATATTATTCTTTTTTATGTTTAATCCTTAGAATAAAGAAAGAAATGAAGATAAAGAAAATAGATGAGGATTACACATCTTTTACTGGTGCTGAACGGAAAGTAAGCTTCCAAAAACCTTCCAAAAGCTGGTGACCTCACAGCTTTTAGCACTATAGCTTGCTCACGGAGGAAGTATTCTATAATGGCAACAAAATCTGATAGTTATTTATATAATAAGGCATTTCTTTTGTGAAAAATATTTGTAGACCTGTTAGTTTTCATCCATAGTCGATGTTTTCTTCCATCTGTTTTGAGGTCAAGTGCAGAGCTTTTCTTTGCGAAAGGGTGGTGGTTTAATTTTAATGTTTTGAGATATTTGCTCTGTATTATCACTATTAGAGCTTTCAAATCTTCCCTTGTTATTTCCAGCTGTATTTTCAGCTGTTCTTGTCTCTTTCGAACCTTCTAATCATATCAAGGTTTTCCTAATTGGGGGTGGAGTGGGGGTGGTGGGGAGGGCTGGCAATTTTTGACACGATAACCCGTTTATGGTAATAACCCGAACATGACACGATTTGCTTATATATATTTAAGAGTACCCAAAACTTATAACAAAATCAAAATAATCGCGACCCGGAAATGACACGACTAACCCGAATTGCCACCCCTTTGATTAAAAAAATTTCCTTTTCAGTACTCCATTTGGTTTTTCTGGCACCTGCAACATGTATAGTCGTTTCTAGCTTGGACACTACTAGTCATTTTTTGGCCTATGTTTTTTTACTAGATTCATCATAATTCAGCTTTATAGCATTTTGTTGATTAATATTCTGCAGCCTTTTGTTTTCCTCTGATTATTAGAGATACTGCACATTATTTCGACTTGGCCAGTTGTTAAACACACGCTTGTACAAATTCTGTCAACTGTGCCCGCATATAAATTTGCGATGCTTGTTAGCTGCAATTTCCAATCCTCCATCTGTTCTTTACCAACTTGACCACTTATTCCCTTTCTTCTGGTTGGAGCAAAGCTTAACAATGATGTGTAGTTTGAAGTGAAACCCTAATGTTCTAGGCTTAATTAATACAAGGCATCTTTTGTGTGGAACAGGTCCCCGAGACACTACCACAGGAGGTGCTTGGGAAAATGAGTGCACCTCCAAAGAGTGATGTACCTATCATCACACCTAATGAACTTGCCGAGGCAGATGGGTTTGTATTTGGATTCCCCACGAGATTTGGAATGATGGCGGCTCAATTCAAAGCATTTTTGGATGCAACTGGAGGCCTATGGAGAACACAGCAGCTTGCTGGCAAACCTGCTGGCATCTTCTATAGCACCGGATCCCAAGGTGGTGGACAGGAAACTACCGCGTAAGCTCCTACTTGAAAGTAAATTAGAAATCACTCGACATTTTGAAATTTATGCCCTGTTTGGTTTGGGTTGAAGTGAACGTAAAATATAGAAAGTATTTCAGCCATTCATAGTTAAACTTTTGGGTGATTTGGCCTTTAAACCCATAGCTTTGTTGCGTTTCAATTTGGGTACCCAAGTTTGTATAATATACTTTTGACCCCAAAAGGTGTAAAAAAATATTCACAAAATCTCAATAAAGATCCTAAAGAATATTCATAAAAAGGTATTTAACACTACTTGGATCAAAAGTATATTATCGTAGACTTCAGCACCGAAAGTGAAATACAATAGAACTAATGGGGTATTTTCCAAATTCACCCAGAATCAAGTAGAGCCTAACACAATGCAACTAAGTTGCTGAATCCTCCCAATCCCCCTTCCCTCCCTCCTTTCTCCTTGCCTCCCTTCTGTGAATATATAGGCTGACTGCCATTACTCAGCTGGTTCACCACGGGATGATCTTCGTACCCATTGGATACACGTTTGGAGCTGGAATGTTTGAGATGGAGAAAATTAAAGGTGGGAGTCCTTATGGAGCGGGAACTTTTGCTGGTGATGGCTCAAGACAGCCATCTGAGCTTGAGTTGGAGCAGGCTTTTCACCAAGGGAAGTACATTGCCGCCATCACGAAGAAACTCAAGGAAGCTGCATGATTTGATTCTGTTGGATTTAAATATGTAGTTCGCACTAAAAAAAATTTAACTGAAAATCGTACAGAGTATATACATTCTGTCTTTGTGGTTGCAAAAGGCTGTTCTTGCTTCATCAAACATGATTTGATTTGTATGTATTTCATTCAGTCCAGTGGGTTTTGCCAACTATGGAAGTTAAATAAATGATTGTATGCTTGTTTGATATAATCCAGTGTTTTTTTTTTCAATGAAAGAGCTTATTTTCTAAGAAGCAAACTCTAGGTTTTCTATTTTGTATGAAAAATATAATATTTCTCTGTATTTATTTTTTACTTTATGAAACAGAAACTTGTAAAATCACACATAATAATGTAATTGGCTGCCCAATCAAAAGATTAAATTGGACAACACTTGCACCCTCAGCGTATAAATTTATGCGCATATTTCATTAATCATGTCAGATACAACCGTGCCTTTAACCTTGGAAATAGCTATCTGGCATTTTAGATAAAAAAAAAACTCTGTTGTAACAATAATTATGAAGGAGAGCACGGGTTCATGTATCTTTTGTTTGTTGACGTGGTTTTATAATGGGGCTTTTATGGTCTAGTCCTTGGACTAACAATTTTGGACAAAAAAATCAGGCTCAACAAGTTTTAAACGATTAGGTTCAACATATAAATACTCCGAAATTAAAACAAACACGCACTATTCAAAAATCGAAGCGCCAAAAACGCTGTATTCTCTCTTGAATCAAAACCTTAATCGTACCATCTCTTCGATCAAAACCCCAAAACGAATCGATTTCTGAATCAAATTTTGGTCAACAACATATAAATACTCCTGATCGAAGTACTAAATACTCTCTTCGATCAAAATCCTAGCTCTCTTCGATCAAAATCCTAGCTCTCTTCGATCAAATCCTAATCGTTAAAGTTCTACATTTTACATTCTAAATTAAATTCTTCCAAACACCACTAACAGGTATGTATACATTCTCTTATCACCTTTTTGTCCTTGTGTATTTTATGTTCTCATATGTATAAATTTGTAGACACATGGACTGATGAAATCATAATCTTCTTCTTCATGATATGAAAAAATATATTTGTTTCCCTCATTTTAATTGCAAAACACACTTTTTGCATGTTAGATATATGTATTTCATTATTGTACTTTTCCTCCTATATACATCATTTATCGAGAATTTATTATGGACTAGGAATATATACATGATTGGAATACATACATGTATTAGCCCTGTTTTGCGTGTACTATGTGTATTTTGCGTGTACTATAAAAAACTACACGCAAAATACACAAAATACACGCACATTGAAATTGAATTTCTCAATTCATTATGCGTGTACTTTTATGTTTTATACGTGTATTCTATAAATTTTTTTTTTCAAATCCATATTTGATCAATTCTATGTTATTTTGGTCCGCGCCAGCGACATTTGAATGATATTTCATGAGTTTGTAAGAAGTATTATTATTTTGTTAATATTTAGGAGTGTTTTTGGTCCGCGCTAGCTGCATTTGAATGATATGTTATTAAGTAATAATCTGTATTATTGCGTGTACTTTTTCATTTTTTGCGTGTAGTTTGTTGAAAGTACACGCAAAAAATTCATAAAGTACACGCACTTTGAAATTCAATTTGTTCAATCCAATATCCATGTACTAATGTGTATTATGAGTGTACTATTTTGTATTGTTGTGTTATTGTTTAAGAATCATACGATCAAGCATGTTCAACTACAAAACTGCTGCTTGGACGTTCGAAGATCTTAACAATACAAAACCTTTCACATTGACAGTCAATAGTACTAATGATGACGAAATTCATTTTCTCCTTCGCATCAATGATAGAGCTAAAAGGTTGCTTGGTTTCTACTACTACAATGAAGACATTTACTGCACTTTTGATGTGCAACAGCTTCAAGTAACTGAATTGAAAGCGAAGGATTTCGCTAAACGAATTGAGCAGTATTGCTTAAGGAGTTTTGATAATGTTGGAGCTTTTAGCATTCAGCTATTGTATCACTTCTTTACTGAATATGTTAGGAGTAGAGAATCTTGGTTTTTGACTTGTCGAACAACCTCTGTTAGGTATTACCATGAAACTGACGATATATATTATCGCCTTTAGCATGTATTTTGTTGAGACTTGTATAAATTGTTTGTGAGAATATTGCATGTACTTTTGTTAAATACGCTTGTATTTTATTGTTTTAGTCTATGTTTTATTCTAATTCGCATGAATTTTATTTTTTGTACATATCATTATAGATTAGTAATTTAAATTTTGTTTATAGATCAATATAATGGGGATGAAGATGAAGGCAAGAAGAGGAAAGAAACAAAAAAAGAGCAGTTCTGATGATAGTTCTTCATCCAGTTCCAGTTCTAGTTCTAGTGTGGCATTGAAATCTAAACATCCTGCAAAGAAGAATGACCAATATCGGTCAAATATTGTTAGCTTTCTCCATGATTTGCATCAGATTAAAGATAAAATAAACAATAGCCATATTGAACTTCTTAAGAAGACTCCATTTTGAAAGCTTTTCAATGCCTACTACAGTGAGAAAGTAGTAGAAGTGGACCACAAGAAGACGGATAAAAATATTTTATTAATTATCGAGCAGTACAATACTGAAACCAAAAGTTTTCGTATGAAGAGTAGGATTTTAATAATGCCAATAGATATAAGTGAAATATTTGGCATATCCCTGGTTGAGGGTTTAAAATCAATAGAACTGAAAAAGCGACCGAATACTTCTCAAAAATCTGGATTACAAGCACGATACTTCGCAAAAAGAATAAGAAAGTCAGAAATATTGAATGGTTTGAAGAAATCAGTTGAATTGGAGGCATATGAAGGAATTGCTGATTTTGTTAAAATTGTGTGTCTCCACTTCTTGAACACGTTTTTCTCCAACTCAAACTTCACCCTGAGAGAATTTTGGTTGAAATACATCGACAATATTGAGAAAATGAATAAGTATGATTGAGCATCTGCTGTGCATGAGTTTCTCATACATTCACTTGACAAATCAGCAAGTTCAAAACCTAGCACAATTACTGGATGTGTCATTTTCCTACTGGTGAGCAAAAAAACATCCTGATATTTCAAAATTTACATACCATTACTCACGTGTATTTTGAAAATACATGTGATATTTACACTTGTATTTTGAAAATACGCGTACATTTTCACGTGTATTTTCAAAATACACGTGATATTTTCACTTGTATTTTGAAAATACACATATATTTTCACGTGTATTTTGAAAATACACTTGATATTCCTGAGATTTCAAAATTTACATACCAATATTTACCTGTACTTTGAAAATACACTTGATATTTAACGTGTATTTTGAAAATACACGTCTTATATCACGTGTATTTTGAAAATACACATTTTATATCATGTGTATTTTGAAAATGTTAAATTTGTAAAAGTCACGTGTAATTTCAATATACAATTGTAAAATTTGTAAAGTACACATTTAATTTTGCGTGTATTTTGAACAAATCACTTGTACTTTCCATTATGAATCCCTAGGTAATACAAGTATTAAATTCATTTTGTTTTTTGTATGATCACAGTATTGGGCATGTGAGAAATTTAAAATTATTTCTCCTGTTGAAAAATTTAAAGAAAATACTCTAAAATTGCTGAAGTGGAAATTGTCGTCTTTGAGACAATGGTTTGTAAAGAATGACATCGCAACAGTAACTTTGAAGCAGGCTAAAAATAAACCAGCTTGTAAGGACAGTTCTGTACAAAAGTAATCTCAGTTTGAAGGGCCAAGTTACTCTTTGAACATTTCTACAGAAAGTCCTATACATGCTGATTCATCATCAGAAAAAGTTGCTGAAGATATTAATGATAATGAGTTTTCACATGGTTGCAGGTAGATCAACCAAAGGTTAATTTGGAAGAACAAATTGCTGTTTTGAAAAGGGAATTGTTGGAAAAAAATAACCAACTATCTAAAGCCGCTGAAGACATTAATGGTGCACTTGAGAAGGTGACTTCTTTAGAGGTGGAGAGTGCCATTTTGAATGTACAATTTCAGGTAGATCGTGATTCACTTTTTGAATCCCATGATGAAATGAAGAAGTTAAAGGTGGATAATTCCAACCTTTTGAAGGAAAAAGACTTACTAAATAAGTTGGAGGTAGAAAATGCCCAACTAGTTGAGTTAAACAATTCTTTAAAAGAAAAGCTTGATCAAGTCACAATGAGTGACTCAGATAGAATTAAAGAATCGAATGAATCATTGAAAAAACAGGCAGAATCAACACGAATTTTGGAACAAAAAAATGGATATCTGTCTCTGACTAATGAAGATATAAAAAAAAAGTATGATGATACATTGCAAAAATGGAAAGATGCTGACATAGAAAAGATGACATTGATGCAGAATCTTGAGGAGTCAGAATTGAAAAGAACTCAACAGGTACTTTTGAATGCAGAGTACACGTAGTTTTACTAAAGTACACGTAGTTTTTCTAAAGTACACATTAAAAGTACACGCAGTTTTACTCAAGTACATGTTAAAAGTACACACTGTTTTACTAAAGTACACGCAGATTTACTGAAGTACATGTTAAAAGTACATGCAGTTTTCCTAAAGTACAAGCAGTTTTCCTAATGTACACTCAGTTTCTATAAAGTACACGCAGTTTTCCTGAAGTACATGTTAAAAGTACACGCAGTTTTTCTAAAGTACACGCAGTTTTCCTAAAGTACACACAGTTTTCTATAAAGTACACGCAGTTTTCCTAAAGTACACGCAGTTTTATTTCATAGTTTTTTTAATGCAGTTTTATTTGATATTAGAAATAATACAGAGTACATGCATTATTTGATTAAAAACAATACAGTTTTATTCAAGTATTGCTTATAATGTAACGTTCATTTTGTATAATAGGAAAACAATAATAAATTCCTTAATGACGAAATTTCGGAGTTGAAGAAAATGCTTGAAGAATCAGAATTGAAAAAAACTGATCAGGTATCTATAAAGTACAATAGATATATAGTACACGCTTTACTTTCTAAAGTAAACGCAAATTATGTTGAAAGTACACGTGTATATTATAAATTTTATACAGTACATATATTTTATAATACATGCGTGTATATTATAAAATACATGCATGTATTAAAATACAGGCGTGTACTTTATAAAATACACGTAAGAGAAAATGAATCATTATTTAAAAAAATTCTTACAATCCAACATTCCTTGTTAAATATATCAGGAAAACATTAATAAACAACTCATGGACGAAATTTTGAGTTTGAAGATTGAACTAACCTCAAAGACAGTTCAGGGCACCCCCAAAATATCCAAAACAAAAGGACCTCTTATTGGAGGGCAGAAGAAAAGAAAAGCTGACAGCGAAACCGAAAAGCTTGAACCAATTAAGAAACAAAAAGAGAGTCAAAGCTGAGAAAAGGCCGTCTAACAATAGCTCAACAAATGAAAGAAACTCACTTCAAGCTTGAAGCAATCGAACTATACAAATATCTCGATCAAGCTTCGAAGAAAAAGATTGAAGAGTTTATTCAAAAGGCTAAGCCAGGGTAAACTTTATTGTTTTATGATTAATCACTTCGCTAATTTATATTTTTTTTGGTGCAAAAGAATAAGGTTATTATTATTATACAATTCTTATTGATTATATAAAATGCAGAGAATTTATTTTCCAAGGGCTGGTTTCGTATGTCCCATGGGAAGATTTTGTTGAAGTCCTCAACAATCAAGAAATTTCAAGCCAAGTATGTAGTCCAAATATTAGACATCCATTAAATTTCAACATTATTATTTCCTCACCATTTTATATTGTGTGAAACAGATAATACTTGCCTTTAGTGAAGTATTGAGGTTGAAATTGTCAGAGGAAGGGCTCTCCTACTCACACACTTTTTCTGATTATTGTTGGGTAAGTACAATTAAACCGAAAGTTTTGAGGAGAAACAAAATTTCAGTTTTTTTTATTAACACAATGTCTATAATTTTTATTCAGATAGAAGCTTGTAGCACAAATGAAGTCAACAAGAAGGGGGAGTTATACGGAGATTTATTTGAATACTTAGGCACTTGTAATAATTTGTTCATTGTACTAAGACATAGTGTAGGACATTTCACATTACTTGTGATATACAAAAAAGAAAATAAAGTGGTCCACATGGATTCCCTTCGACCGAACGACAAGGAAAAAAACACAATATTCTTCAATGATGCAAAAAAATTGGTTAGTGCCTAAACTTAATCAGTAATGTTACCTGTACTTATATTATACACGTGTACACGTGTATTTTAAAATATAATGCGTGTACTTTGTATTAGTTGCACATAATTACCCAGATTATCAAAGTACACGCATATTTTAAAATACACGTGAAATGAACCAATACAAGTTACGTGTACTTTAATATTATGCGTGTACTTTTAACTCATTAGGCAAAGTACACGCATCATATTTTAAAATACACGTGATATGAAAAAATAAAATATACTTGTACGTTAATATAATACGTTTACTTTTCACTCTTTAATCTTCATATACTCTTTTATTTGTATACACTAAATATTTGTCTTCTTAACAGATTTCTTGCTGGAAAGTGATCTCAAATTTGACCTAATAAGAGGTCATGAATGCCCTAAACAATATAATGGGTAAGAAAAACTTCATTTCTAAAAATTACTAATTTGTATCTTTTAAAAAAATTTCATTCACATCATACTAATTTGTATATTTGTTTTATTTTAATTTCAGGGTTGACTGTGGGGTGTTTTGCATGTACTACATTGAACAAATAAGCAGAAACAAGGAAATGCAAAAATTATTTCAAGACCCTTACATGCTAAAACAAAGAGCATATGTACTCGGCGAAATTCTTCAATCAAAATATTTCTTCCCCCGAAAGGAGAAAAAACTTCTATAAATTTTGATTCAAACACAAAACATATTTGTAGTTTTTTTTGTGTTATATTGGTTATTGTTTACAATATTTATTACACCAAAATGGTTTTCCCCCGCTGGCGCGGACCACAATCCACGTAAGGTTTAGACAAACAATACACCTGAGTGTTACGAAACAATGTACAAGCTTTTTTCACGAAAAATACAAGTGATAATTACTAAGTACACCAATGAATTCTTCAAAGTAAACACATTTTTACTAAAGTACACGCACTGGTCTATAATAATTTGTTCGTTTTTAATCATTTTTACTAAAGTACACGTATTTTTATTAAAGTACACGCACTGGTTAATATAATAATTTTTTATTATTTTAATTGAAAACTACTTTGAAGAATTCATTCAGGACACAATAACCAAAATCAATTTATTAAGCTCAACTACTCACTTCCCAACTACTTCTGGTCAAAAAATAAATAGCTTTAACTTTTCCTATAAAAGAGTAATATTTGTTCCTTTCTTAACCATTAAATCTAGGGTAAAGATAACATAATGGCTATTCCAACAGATAACTTGCTAGAAACTCTTGAGAGAGATGAAAGAAATAAACAAAAATAAGGCAAATTGAGGAAAATATTTCCTCATATGAAACTGCCTTTGAGCAGTTTCAAACATATGTGAGGGAAGGCTATTCTGGACTTCCACCCAATCCCATAGATTTATTTGATGTGGATGAGGACCCTCCTCAAACACATGAAGACCTCATGTCTTTCTATACACAATAAGTTCCCATGAAAATCGCCAAGCTGAAGGAGAAGAAGGCTCTCCATGAAGGCCTCGTAGCTGTCATAGAAGAAAAATTCGACACTGGTCGAATTTAATTGACTCTCTTCCTGACACCCTAGATGACTTTGACAAACTTCCCTAATAGAAGCCTTCTTTAGTTTTTTCAGCTTTCGTTATTTGAAAAAAAATGTACTTTATTTTTTTATTTTTAATAAAATTTTTATTTCCTTCATGCATGTATTCTCACTTATGTCATACACCAAATATAGTAAAGTACACGTGAACCCTTATAAAAATGATCACGTGTATTGTAAAAAATGTAAACATTAATATCATTTCATGTAAAAAAAATGGTATGTCAAAATATGATTGCGTGTATTATAAATTATAATACACGCAAATTTTTATAAAGCACAAACAAGATATTGTCCCAAAACATTATATAAATGTGTGTACTTTATATATTACACGTGTACTTTATAAAGTACACGCACAGTCCATAAAGTACACGCCTATTGAAATACTTGTACAATAATGTCGCTGGCGCGGCCCATAATACACATAGGAGTCTAAGAATATGAGTGACCCAAGTGTCTTTTATAAAGTACAAGCACATTGTAATGTCCAAAACCATTTTCCAAATAGTACATGCATTTATATACGTCTACTTGATAAAATTACATGTAGAATACATAAAGTACACATATATTTAATTAGATTTTTGTCATATCAATATGCGTGTACTTTGCTAAAACATGCATGTACACTTATATGTAAATGCGTGTACTTTAATTGTCAATGCGTGTACTTCATAAAGTACACACATATTTCATCAAGTACACGCATATTATATTTATATTATGCGTGTACTTCATGCATGTACATCATAGAGTACACGCATATTTCATCAAGTTAATCTAAATTAAATGCCATTAATAAAGTACACGCTTTATTTTATAAAGTACACGCATATTGAACTGACCAAATCCATTTTTAAATGCGTGTACTTTATGTATTCTATGTGTACTTCATAAAGTACACGCATATTTCATCAAGTACACGCATTGATAAAGTTTCTTTGGACATCAAAATGCGCGTGTACTGTACATAACATGCGTATACAAATGTAAAGTACACGTGAACATCAGGAAAAATGATCACGTATGTTTTATGAAAAATATGTGTACAGCTACACAAAAAACAAACTAAAAAATGAGACTTAAAAATAAATTACATTCATTTATGTGAAACAAATGGTTTATTAATTAATTTATTCAATCAAATGGTTAAAATGAATGAATTCAACAATTTTAAAAATACTCAAATGGGTTCCTTACAAGTAGACCTGTAATGACCCGTTTTACTACACCTCGAGCAAGTAACTTCCCTTACTGTGATCTCACCAGAAGACTTTATTCTCTTATTTCTTGGCCTGCCTGTCGGTCTCTTAGTCATTGGTGGAAGGACAGATGGATTTTCAGGAATAGGAATATTTAAGGAAATCAAATTAGGAAGAGGAACTATAGGTATCGAGTATGATTTTTTGTAGAAAGATACCTTATAGTACTCCTCAATATAATCATAAATACTGGCCCCTTTCCTCCACACAACACAAACAGCATGAGAACATGGAAAACATCTAATCTGCCAACTCTTACAAGAACAAGTCCTTTCTCCTAAGTCAACTGTTGCTCGCACTTCTGAATGAACTTCAAATACATTTTGACTTGAGCGACTAATAGTCCAATGTCGTCTTTTATTCCAATTTTCATTCAGTAACTTTTGAAAAAAAGGACATAGCTCATTTCTCCAAGTGTCAGACTCAATAAGTTTGTTTGCATTGAAATTCATAATCTTCACTCTCAATTTATCAAGCATATTCATTACTGGTAAATGCCTTTCCTCCAATATCCATGAATTGAATGACTCCGCAACACTAGATACCATGTCACCATACCGTTTACCAGGGAAATATGCACAGGACCAATTATCGGGAGGCAAACTATCAATGAAATCGGCAATAGCAGCTCCTCCTTCCTTCTTCAATGCTTCAATATTCCTGTGAAATACATCTACTGAGACAGCATATGCACAAGATAAAAAATCTTTAACAATTTTCTTTCGAAATCCAACACAATTCCCACGAATTTTCTTTTTTACCTTATAAATGATGTATACAATAGGAATGTGCAGATAACGGGAAGACCCTCGAAACAGCTTCAAGTAATCCATTGTTTCGATCTGATATAAATGTTATGTTTCGATATTGCTCAACTACTGCACTATGCAAATTGATAAGAAACCACATCCAGTTATCTTCGGTTTCAGAATCAACAACAGCATATGCAACAGGAAAAAGGCATGAAATATGAAAATATATCAAAATTAAAATAAATAACATATCCATGTACAACACTTTGTAAATTGATGCTGCTGGCGCAGACCCTAAAACACATGGGAAATATATTATGTGTTTAATTTAAATTGTTTGTAAATAAAAAGACAAAACATAAAAATGTACCGTACACATGATAAAGAAAGACATGCACGTTTACTTTCCAATCTTTTGCTTGGATTTATTATTAACAACACTAACATCAACATACACGCATAAAAATGTAAAGTATAGGTGAACTAAACAACAACATTCAAAGCTACTTTACATTTTTAACATGTACTTGACTTTATTATTTCTAAATAACAACACCTATCATCAAAGTACACACATAAAAATGAAAAGTACACGTGAAATTAAGAAAAACATTCACCTGTACTTGACATGTACTATTCGTGTACTTTAGTTTGTATTCAACATAACAACATCATCATCAAAATACACGCATAAAAATGACAAGTACACATGAAATTAACAAAAACATTCACATGTACTTGACATGTACAATGCGTGTACTTTACTTAGTATTACACACAACATCATCATCATCATCATCAAAGTACACGCATAAAAATGAAAAGTACACGTGAAATTAAGAAAAACATTCACCTATACTTGACATGTACTATGCGTTTTCTTTAGTTTGTATTCATCATAACAACATCATCATCAAAACACACGCATAAAAATGAAAATTACACGTGAAATTAAGAAAAACATTCACGTGTACTTGACATGTACTACGCGTGTACTTTAGTTTGTATTCAACATAATGACATCATCATCAAAATACACGCATAAAAATGAAAATTACACGTGAAATTAACAAAAATATTCACGTGTATTTGACATGTACAATACGTGTACTTTACTAAGTATTACACATAATAAGACATATCATGAAAATACACGCAAAAAAATGAAAAGTACACGTGAACTAAAACAAAGACATTCAAAGGTATTTTATATTTTTATGCTTGTATTTTGATGATATGGAATGGAACAAACAAAATTTCAATGCAATACACAAAATAAAATATTTACAATTAATTTACCATTGTTCCCATTCCTTACAGTAGCTGATAGTATTGTTCCATGGTAACGGCTCTTCAAAAAGGCACCGTCAAGAAATAAAACAGGTCTGCAGTATTAAAATCCATAAATACATCCTCTAAACATTACAAATATTCTCTTGAATTTTTTACTCTCTTGTTCCACGTCAAGGATGCAATGCGACCCAAGATTATACTGCAATATAAGGTCACGATAATTATTCATTAATGCATAAGAAACCTTTTCATCACCATGTATATCAACAACAACCATCTCTTTCGCACGCCATGCATGTTGATAAGCTATATCAAGACCATAATTCTTCTTCATATCTCTAACTACATCAATTGGTCTCAATAGAGGGTTATCTCTAAGATCATCAGCTACCAATGTTGAAACCAACTTGGAGGCTATCATTTTGGCCGACGGACTACGAAAGACACCTCTACATGTATGCTCATTATTCATCGCACGTATGTAAAAGTATCCATTTATTATAGATAATGAAGCATGAATTCTCCACATGCAATTCTTAGTAGTCTTTTTAGAGCATTCAGCCGTCACTCGAGTTTTATCATTCTTCAAATACACATACTTGAACCCAATCTCAACGGCATACTTTCGTAATTTATCCCGAAATTCCACTACACCTCCTTCAAAACACTGCTGCTCATGAGTTATATAAGTCTTCCAATCATTCGAAAGATAGACTTTCGGCTTACTTGGCTCCACACCTCCAAGATAAAAATCATTTTCAATGCAACTATTAAAATCATTTGCAGTGCCTGATGATAAAGACTCTAACCTCTGTGTATTTGTATCACCACTGTCAACCCTCTCAGAACTTGTATTACTACAGTCAACCCCTTTAAAAATTCGATTAGAGCATTTAACCCGTTCACGACATGCATTACATGGAAATGGTAATGAATCAATGACATATATCTAAATGAAATTAGCTTTCACGATCAACTGGGACCGCAACATACAACAAACATCATTGTCACAAATCAACATGAACTGACATTCATCACCAAATGAATACCTCAATGAAAACCCCCCACTTCTCAAATTAGTAAACCTAATACACAACTCATTGCATATGAAATGTAATGAGCTATCTTCAAATATTTCAATACAAGCCATATTATTCAAATAACAACACCTTGATATTACAGTACTTACCGTAATGTCCTACAGTAAAACAGAGACGAAAAACATTTACTTCAAGGTCAACAATTCTTAAAATGTGTGCAATAATTTAATGCATGAAATATCAAAATATTTATTTATAATTAATATAAAATTACAGGCACTATTTAAAAACATGTACATGAAGCAATAAAGAAGACACATACTTTCAAAAAAATAATCACGTCTACTTTATAAAACCTGCGAGTACTTTGAAAACTGATATCGAATTGGTTATTCCCGTTGGCTCGGACCTATGTCAATAAGTGATTCAATACCAAATCAAAATCAATGACTCTTAAAATTAGAATGAAACATCAATAATACAGCACATTCAACTAACAATTACAAATATTGATAAATATAACTTATATATGAAGAATCCAAACATAAATGCATAAAAAACACAAAATCAAAACAGGTAGAATCGATTAAGATAAACTTAAAAATGATAAAGCCAAGTGATACAGGTAGAATCGATTAAGAGCACTTTAATCGATTATAGGACAAACGAAAAAAGCATAAGATTGATGTTCTCTTCGATTTTGGAGAATAGTCATTAGTTGTAGAGAAAACTCCAATAGCCGATTAGGTTTATGATTTTTTTAAATTAACAGTATTTATATGTTGGACCTAATCGTTTGAAATTTGGTTCACCATTTTTTTTGTCCAAAATTGTTAGCCCAAGGACTAGACCGTAAAAACCTATTTTATAATTGACATATGTTCGGTTTGTTTCAACTTCTCTCTTTCCCCATCGTTCTAAGTAGTTGAAGTTTAAAAAATATTGATCTCGTGAATTTCTACCCCTTGTCGGTCGAATGCCTGACCGAAGATTGAGGGAGGATGTACATATAACTACAAATGGTGGATCACTTGAGGCTCTACAACACCAGACCATTCGGAAGGAGGCCTAGACATTCGACCAAGCACGTGAATATTGACTCAAGTCTTTTTTGTTTCAAGGCCGGACAAAGCGGAACCGACATCATCAATGTTGAAAGTGCGCTTGTGCTCCCAAGGGTAATACGTGTTAACAAACAAACACAATTTTTTAATTTTTCAATTTAATTAAACAATTAACCCAATTAAACAAGTTTTATTCATGCACCAATTTAACTGAATGTTGTGTAAATGGCTTGCCAATTTTATCTTGACTTAAACGCTCATCTAGGCGATATATCAAGAATAAAATAAAGCAAATCACAACACGACGATGTATGAGAAAAATCCACAACGGGAAAAATCTCGGACAACCTTGCCACGCAAATCACTTTGATACAGGTATATTTACAAGAACAAAATAGACTTACTCAATCGACTCGGCACTTTCAAGCCTTGATGCTCTCTTTGCTCATTGAACCTTTTTCACAGTCTCCGTTGGACGCCTTCCACGTCTCGGTATCACATTGATCTTACCAGTAGCTAGTTCCAACCATCATCGCAAACGTGCAAACAAGGAGTCTATAGCTCGAAACACTCTACCTAAGGAAGAGTAAGCAACCTTGGTGCAGTATACAAGAGATCTCAAACACGCGTAAGATGTTGAAACATGGATCTCAAACTTTAGATGTAAACTAGGGTTTGAAAGGCTTAGTAATTGACTCTGAAATTTTACAAAGCCTCTCACCTAAAATTGTTGTTATGACCTTTTTTATTTATAGAAAAAACTAAGAAAAATAGTGACACGCAACTCGAGAAAACTTGTTCAAACGAAGACAACATGGTCGTTCCAATGAGTTGTGTTTTCTCATTTGAACGAAATAAAACTCATCCGAACGAGATTGCCAAACTTGTTTGAACGACCATTAAACGAGCTTTGGACGAGAACTTTATGCTAAACATAAACATCTCATTTGAAACCTGTTTGAAGCTCGTTTGAACAAAAAACTATTTCTCATTTGAAGTCGTTCCTTCGAACAACTTTATGCAAGGTCGTTAGACCGACTTACAAAAAAATAAAATCTTTTCTTTCAAAACTTTTTACGAAAATGTCCTCAAAGAATATTTTAAAAACTAACACCTAAAAACGTATTTAGGGATCAAATATAATACGCATTCATACCTCATTGAGATCCCTTGGATGTTGAAGACGAAACTCGACATGGAACTCAAAACATGTGATTTTCACTTTAGTTGGCCGCTACAGTCTTCAAAACGCATCATAGGCTTGAAGGACAAAATGAAATCAAATTATAACCCATGACATAAACAAATTTTGTCCAAATGGAATAAATCCACTATAAATACAAAATGACTCGATGGGAGATTTGCCCTTATAAATTTTCCCCTTTGGCTATTTTGGGACAATACTCAAAAACAAAAACTTACTAGGACGTCAAGATCTCTAAGACTCAATCTCAATCCTGAAAGGAAAAAGTTCATACACTTGATAGACACAAACTTTGACTAGCTTTGCTCTTGTGAATCTTTGCTTAACCTACACACTAAACACATTTTTCAAATGCAAAGAGAATATAATAATATATAAACTGCATATGAAACCCCCCCTGTTAAACATCTCCCCACTACACCAAAAGAGCAAAAATATCACCTTTTTCCAGCTAGATGCTGCCGTGCTCTTTGACCGTAACAAAAAAATACGCGCGTATTATCATGGTCATAGTCCTTGACCGTGACAACATCCCCCCTATTTTTTTGTCACATGTAAGGGAAAATGTCAATTTGTATGTATTTTGTCTTTATTCCATTTGAGTCATAGGTTAGGATTTGAGTTTGTTTATTTTTCAATCCTGTGATGTTTGATTGAAGACCGTAGCGGCCAAGTAAATTAACTTAATCAAGGCACCGTGTATCGTGCCAAGTTTCATCATTAACGTCTATGGGATCTTAATAGGTATAAATGAATATATGTTTGATCCCTGGATATTTAGTTGGGTGTTTATTTTTAAATTGAGGTCATTTTCGCAAAAAGAAATTTCAAAGAAAAAATGTCTTTTAATTAACTCGTTCAAACGAGAATCTTTTTCTGTTCAAATGAATTTATATCAGTCATTCGAAAGTGTTTTTTAGTTTTTCAAACGAGTCTGTTAGTTTGTTCACATAAGAATTTGTTTTTTTTAAACGAGGATCGAACGAGATGTTTCCTTTTTTACAGTGACAAGCCGTTCAAAGCTCATTCAAATGAGTTTGGCTATCTCATTTAAATGAGATATATTTCTTTCAAATGAGATTGCATAACTCGTTCGAATGACCCTAAATATTCATTCAAATGAGTTGTCTCATTTTATATGCCACCTCGATTTTCGTGTTTTCTATAAATAGGAGTGTTGGCAACTGTTTTATTAAGAGGTGTTTGTGAAAATAATTGTCAAGAACATCTTGTGACTTAAAACCATAGTTTATGCCCAAACCATTTGAGATCCAAGTTTCATTCTAATATGCTTGTTTGCGATATTGTGTTTCATCACCAACACTCATTTTACTCTACATCTTTGCTGAGTACGGTTTGACATGGTGGACTCTATATTGTGGTAATGGTTCACTAGACAGGATTGGTGGATACCGAGATGTGTGAGGAGTATGCATTGTGGAAGTTTGTGGGTGAATTTTTGCATGTCGCTGTAGTCTGCGGAACGAAGATAGCATCAAGACTTGAAGGAATCAAGTCGGTTGTATAAGTCTTTTGTCATCCTTGTGTAATTCCTAGATCATAGTGAATTTGCGTGGCTGGGACGTCCGAGATTTTTTTCGTTGTGGGATTTCCTCCCACATCGACGTGTTGTGTGATTGCTTTATTTTACTCTTGCTATACTCACATAGATGCATGTTTTAGGGTAAGATAAATTTTGGTAAACTTTTTCCACAAAATAAGTTTAATCGGTGCAAACTTAAAATCGATTTAATTAATTTTCAAAATTTAAAAATTCATGTGTGTTTAACAATCTATATAATCATTAGGGAACTATAAATTTCAAATTGGTATCATAGCAGGTGTTTATAAGTTTCTTAAGCCTAAATCCAGGACGTTTTTATATGGAGGGTTCTAGGCCACCTTTATTTAATGGGCCTAATTATGCGTACTGAAAAGCGCGTATAAATATGCACTTAAGTCCATTGACGAGTGGGTATGGTTAGCTGTAGTTTAGGGGTGGACTTGCCCCACAACTCTAGTAGGTGAACTTCTTGTTCCTAAATCCGTTGAGAGTTGGAGTGAGGACGAACATAAGTTATGTAACTACAATTCTGGTGGTCTGAGCGCTTTATTTTGTGCGGTTACACCAGAGGAGTTCCGTCGTATTATAACGTGTGAAACGTCCAAAGAGGCTTGGAACATACTTCAACTCACCCATGAGTGAACTAGAGCAATAAATGATTCCAAACTTCAAAATCTCACTACTCAATTAGAGACCATTAGGTTGGATGATAGTGAAACCTTTGATGGGTTTTATGTGAGATTGTCTGACATTGTAAACTCACCTTTTAATTTGGGAGAGAAAATACCCAAAACCAAAGTTGTCAAGAAAATCTTAGGGTCCCTACCTGAAAGATTTAACCCTAGAGTCACTGTTTTGAATTCGTTGGTATCTGTTGACTCAATGAAATTTGAAGATCTTGCGGGTGACCTTCAAACTTATAAAATCGACACGTTTCCTCTCCAAAAGACAAAGAAAAATAAGGGCATTGATTTAATAGCCCAGAAGGAGGAAACATCCTTTTTTGATGATGAGTCTGATATTGATTCCGCTGATATGGCCATATTTTCTAAGAAGTTTAGGAAATTTTTTAAGTTTAAGAATCATAACTCTAAATTTGATGGAATTAAATTTGAGAAAAAGAAGTTTAACCGGGAGAAAAAATTTCGTAAGAATCGTAATTAAAATTTTAAAAGGGATGAATTAGATAAATGCTTTAGGTATGAGGGATATGGTCATAGGGAAACCAAGTGTCCCATTAAATTAAGGAAGAAAGGCAAGAAGTCGAAGGAATACAATGCCACCCTTAGTGATAGTGAATCGGAAGAGGAGGTTGATTCCACTATTGAGAGTAATTACACCGCGTTCACGACTAGTCATGTGGTCTTAGATGAAAAGTCTTTCGATATTGAAGATGATCATTTGCATGACGGTTACAAGGTTCGATTTGTCATTTCCCAAAAAAGTGGTGAAGAAGGCGAGGAAAAAGAGAATGAGGAAGAAGAAGAAGATAAAGAAGAACAAGATGAGAGTGAGATTCAAGTTGCCTTTCATGGGTTGTACACGAAGTTGTTAAAGTTGAAAAAGACCAACTTAAATTTAGAATCTAATTTGAAGGAATGTGCCGAAGGTAATGATAGTAAATTTATTGAGGATTTAAGGGCACGTGAGAAGACTTTTAGGGAGAAGCTCACACTCGTCGAGGGGGAGAGAGATAATCATCGTGGATTGATTGAAAGTATGAAGGAGTACCTAGTTTTTGACGAGTGTTGTCTTTTAATTGAGTATAGGATTGAGGAATTATAAGAGAAATTGAGAGACTTGAGTCACGTCAAATTTGATTTGGAATTTGGGTCGGAGAAATTGGACAAGATTTTAGGCACTGTCCAAATAAAAAATGACAATTTTGGAAATGTCTTTGATAATTCAAATGCTTCTGCTACTAAAGTCAAGACCAATGTTTTGAGAGGGTCAACCATTGCTAGGTATGTTAGAGAAGGTAATCCAAAGGGTAAAATTCATTGATTAAGGGTGAAAAGTGGCGTTGCGTCAAAATGCCGATCGTTGTTTTCAGTTCACCGCCTTAATATAAAAACCTAAATTACGACTGCACTTGCGATGCAAGTATAGCGGTAAGTCGGGTATCAAAAATCCACAGAGACGAGCTGCTAGAATTTATAAGATTTAATACTACTAAAATAAAAGTGTAAAAGATGATTATACACAAAAAGGGAAAAGATGCATAAAAGGGAAATATTAATCTAGGCGAGGGAAAATAAAGCTAGATTAAGAAAGCGAGTAAAAACTATAGGTTGCGTCGAATATCCCTCACCCGAGTTAATTAGTATAAAATGGTTACATGGGTCGATGAGTTATTATAAATGCGTCTCGTTTCGACAGTTAATTAAATCAAGGGTTGCACACCCCTAAATTCGCATAAAAGCCTAATACGATTTCGACGTCAATAAATATCCCAAAAATTACGCACGCAAGGTCGTAAGCACGGAGCATACATGATATGCCCCGTCAAATCGCCTAGGCGTAATAACTAGGACAACATACCCGAAATAGATCCGTAAACTCCATCACCAAAGCAAAGCAACACATCAACCTTAGGTGAGTTCAATCCAACACAACCTAGACTAAATTAGCTAGAAAGCATGGTGAAAGAAATGTATTTAAAGCAAGGAAGTAAATTAAAACAAGTAAAACTAATTATCAAAGCTTGTAAACTAGTTAACAACAGAAGAAATAAAAAATGGAAGCTTTATTAAAGAGGAAGAAGATGAATAGCAGCAACTTACATACAAAATGGGATGGAACCCTAAGAGAGAGAAGCTCTCAAAAACATCACCTAAAAACTAATCTAAATGAATTATATCCCCCAAACAAAAGCCTTCAACATTCTATTAATACCCCAAAATAAACCCCCAAAAAAGCCATGTCAAAAAACCCAAAATAAGTCATTTTTCGTCCATATCTGATGGGCCCGGTCGACCTCGCTTTTGACAACCCCCTTTTCCTCTCAGAACCAATTTTGATGCGTTGCACGAAAATGCCCATAACTCCCTCATACAGAATCTAAATGATGCGTGGTCGGAACCGACGAGAAGATAATTCAATTATCTACATGATTCTATTTTGAAACCATCCAAATTATTCAGTATGAAATTATCAAAATTCCCTTGAAGTAGAAAATGGCCATGTCTTCATTGTCCGAACTCGGAATCGCGCATCGTTTGTGGCCACGCGAAGATTGCTCAATGAACTACGCATCCATGGAATTTCCATGAGCCGAAGATGAAATGTGAATTGACTAAAATGCCCTTGAAGTAGCGTCCGACGACGGAACTTCTTCGAAATGCAACGGATCCTCACTTTTAGCGTTCCAATACCTACAAAAGCACAATTAACGCCTATAAAGCATGTATATATCCAAATCCAAGGCTGTCTGATTAATGAGCATAATTATAGGTATTTAGGACCTTTAAAAGTGCTAGAATGCATAAAGATAACGGGCGGAAATATGCAATATTCGATACGAATCACACCCCCTAACTTAAACATTGCTAGTCCCTAGTGATGAAACAAACAAAACCAGTCCACAGAAGGCAGTACAAGATTTATATATGCATCGAAATATAAATGCCACTTTCGTTGGGAGCACGATTGCATTTAGCATATGCAATAAGCCGTTAAACCCCTAGGTTACCCTAGTGGACGAGAGTCGTCTCGTGAGGGTTTTTAGGGATGATACCCACAAACATCATATGGTTTCCTCAAAATAAGCCAAAACCAACATACGATAAGCCCCAAAAAAGTGAAAAAGATTTCATATGCATTATTAACAATGTGAATGAATTCACACAAAAGTCCGAATCATTAACATTGTTGAATGAACCTCATAGAATTGAAAACTTAAATTGTGGGAGGGGAGCGAGCACATGCAAAGTGTGATTTGACGAAAACTTAAATAAATCGGATACTAAATAAAGCAAGCATATATTCAATCCTCATGGGAATTACACTCATCAAGTGAACTCACTTGAAACAGGGAGTTAACACACGGAACATGCGGGCATAAAGAGTAAATGTAAGTGGAAACTAGGACGCACACATGTCACAAATGAAGAACGTTATATATAAAATAAAAACTATAATCTTAATGAAAGATATCGCACATAAAAAAGAGGCGAAGTGCATTTTCACAGATTATCAAAACTATTTAAACCTTTGAATTACATGCACCCTAAGATCACATAGGACTTTAATAGGGTTATAATGTAGGCTAGGCTAGGGTACGAAATGAAAGGAATGTATATACGGATTCAAAGTGTTCGGAATGAAAACTTGGAATATTGGGAAATAGAGGGCAATTAAAAAATTGGAAAACAAGTTCCAAAAAATGATTGGATATATCATTTTGAGAGTGATCAAAGCTTATTGAACTATATACACAACATTTACAGCTTTCTCTTTCTTTTCTTTTCTTCTTTTTCTCATTTTTCTCTTTTGTTTTCTTTTGTTTTTTGCTTTCTCGTTTTCATCTATTTTTCACTTCTTTCTTTTCTTTACTTATCTTACTCTCGCATGCCTACATTGCAACCACGCGACAACATCATTCAATCCCAAGCAACATTACGAACAAAGGCATGGAAGGTGTATGTATGGTATAACTCCAATTTGGAGTTGGTTATGGTATTGGGGTTATGAAATGAAAGGCTAATATTTAGGCTCAAAGGGGTTGACGAGGATAAACATATAAGGTGAGGTCAAGGCTAATATGGGTGATATAACAAGGATGGCCTATGACCATTTCATAAAGTTTACGCAATTCTCGAGTAAAAACAAACTTTGAAAATCATGTTCAAGTAACACATTTCATAAATGAACTCAATTAATGAACGATCAAATGAAAGAATAGAGATATTACCAATGACTGTAACGTTTTCAAAGAGGAAAGAATAGTGTATACACTCACAAACGACTAAAGGTACAAATCTTACTCGGTGTAAGTATATACAATGCAACAAAAGATTACCGAGTTATAAAAATCTTAAACCAAATCAATAAAATAAGAAAAACGCATGTGCTCATGGGATTAAAGTTTAATTCATGAAGTTATTCATAATATCAATGATTGAGGACTAAAGTCTAATAACTTCTAAAACCGAGAACATGCATCGTTGAGTTGAGTTGTCAATTGGATCGGGCAATTATTAAAATTTATCATCGGAAACAAAGGTTAAATGCCCAATAAAGGAGAAAAAAGAAAGAATTTTTTTTTGAATTTTTCTAAGAAAAGCATACTAAGTAACTAACATGTGAGCAAAAATATGGACTAAATAAAGAAATGGATAGAATATCCCACACCCCCTAACTTAAAACCTGACATTGTCCTCAATGTGAATTAAGAACCAAGTTAAAGAGAGAAAATAACGATATTATCCTAAATTGGAGCGATCCCCATAAGAACAAGTCCAAAGAATCTACAAAACAAGTTAGTACTGAGCATAGCAAAAATAAGTAAACAAAAGTTAAGCAATTACATTAGGCTAAATTAAAAAGGAAAGAAAAGATAAAAAAAAAGAAAGAATAAAAAGCTAACTATATACAACCTACTATTTAGGCTTCACACTAACTATACAATAGAAGTCTAAATAGGTGAGGGTCCACCATGAAAACGATTTGACTTTGTAGGATAACCGGTGTACCCTCACTCTCAAGCATGCCTTCCGAAAAATATGAATTCCGTTTGAACAACGGAAGGCATGTGTAAGGCGTAAGAAAGGAATATCGTCAATTAAAAGTTTTGGAGGGACTATGGGGGATTTGGATTGAATGGGTGATAAAAACATGTGGGGACCGAGAAAAGCTGAATATCCTCCCAAGGATTTAGAAAGTGGAATGAGAGGTGGGGCACATGAGGGCAAAGATGACTTCATGGAAAGCAACTCGAGCAAGTACTCCTCGTCGGTGAAAGGAGTGAACATTTTAAAGTTCGATACCGATTCATCGCTTACTTGTGACGGTGTGGTAACGTAGAATGAAAATGGGGAGGAAAGAAATTCAAACTCAAGAGATGAGTTATCATCACTCAAAGTTGGAATTTCAAAGGAGATAATTTCATTTTCAATGAAACTTTCTTCTTTGGGATCCAAATAATAAATCATCTCATTGCAAATGGATACTACACCCATTTCATCCTCAATTTTATTCTCAATTACAAGATGGGACAAGTGACAAATGGTTTGTTCCAAAGTAGGCACACAATCCTCATTTGGTTCAAAACATTCCTTGACTTCAAAAGACTCGAAAGAAAAATCATCGTCGGATTCGAATAATAAATCCAAGTCTTGCTCCCAACAACGATTTTCTTCCCGATAACATTCTTCATACCTCTCGTTCTTAAGCATAAGCAAACCCTCACCGAAATTCATAGGCCGAGGTGCGGATGCTTGAAAATGAGGAGTTTGAAAATCATTATCGGCACTAAACTTACACTCGTTATTATAGAAATTTGAAAACTATTGCAATTCGTTTCAAAATTCCTTTTATAAGGAATTAGAGTCCCAAAATCATTATCATCCCCCTCAAAATACACGCATTCCAAAGCTTGACTTTTGCAATTTTTTGGGATTCTAAGTATTGACCAAAAGTCAAAGGTTTACGAGAATTTTGAGAATTATCATAATGATTACCGAAAGAATTGGAATAAGACATGCTTACCCCAAAAATGGCTCGGAGTGGCAAATTCCATAAAGTAGATGTGCGCGCGGGAAATTCGAGCATTTCTAAGTGCTCAAATGTAGAAGTCCTGCAAAAGGGTTAGCCAAAAAATACAAATAGAAAGAAAATAAAATGAAATACTAAATCAAATGAAGTCTAAAACAAACTCATCCCCAGAAACGACGCCATTTTGATTAAGGGTGAAAAGTGGCGTTGCGTCAAAATGCCGACCGTTCTTTTCTGTTCACCGCCTTAATACAAAAACCTAAATTACTACTGCACTTGCGATACAAGTGTAGCGGTAAGTCGGGTATCGAAAATCCACAGAGATGAGTTGCTAGAATTTATAGGATTTAATATTCCTAAAATAAAAGTGTAAAAGATGATTATACACAAAAAGGGAAAAGATGCATAAAAGGGAAATATTAACCTAGGCGAGGGAAAATAAAGCTAGATTAAGAAAGCGAGTAAAAACTATAGGTTGCGTCGAATATCCCTCACCCGAGTTAATTAGTATAAAATGGTTACATGGGTCAACGAGTTATTACAAATGCATCTCGTTTCGACAATTAATTAAATCAGGGGTTGTCACACCCCTAAATTCTCATAAAAGCCTAATACAATTTCGACGTCAATAAATATCACAAAAATTACGCACGCAAGGTCGTAAGCACGGAGCATACATGATATTCCCCGTCAAATCCCCTAGGTGTAATAACTAGGACAACACACCTGAAATAGACCCGTAAAATCCATCACCAAAGCAAAGCAACACATCAACCCTAGGTGAGTTCAATCCAACACAACCTAGACTAAATTAGCTAGAAAGCGTGGTGAAAGACATGTATTTAAAGCAAGGAAGTAAATTAAAACAAGTAAAACTAATTATCAAAGCTTGTAAATTAGTTAACAACACAAGAAATAAACAACGGAAGCTTTATTAAAGAGGAAGAAGATGAATAGTTGCAACTTACATACAAAATGGGATGGTACCCTAAGAGAGAGAGGTTCTAAAAAAAATCACCTAAAACTAATCTAAATGAATTATATCCCCCAAATAAAAGTCTACAACATTCTATTAATACCCCAAAATAAATCTCAACAAAACCATGTCAAAAACCCAAAATAAGTCATTTTTTGTCCATATCTGATGGGCCCGGTCGACCTCGCTTTTGACAGCCCCATTTTCCTCTCTGAACCAATTTTGATGCGTTGCACGAAAATGGCCATAACTCCCTCATACGGAATCTAAATGATGCGTGGTCAAAACCGACACGAAGATAATTCAATTATATACATGATTCTGTTTTGAAACCATCCAAATTATTCAGTATGAAATTACCAAAATTCCCTTGAAGTAGAAGAAAATACCAAAACCTTCCGAAAATGGCCATATCTCCATCGTTCGGACTCGAAATCGCGCACCGTTTGTGGTCACATGAAGCTTGCTCAATGAAATAAGCATACATGGAATTTCCATGAGCCGAAGATGAAATGTGAATTGACTAAAATGCCCTTGAAGTAGCGTTTGGCGATGAAACTTCTTCGAAATGCAACAGATCCTCACTTTTAGCGTTCCAATACCTACAAAAGCACAATTAACCCATGCAAAGCATGTATATATCCAAACCCAAGGTTGTATGGTTAATGAGCATAATTATAGGCATTCAGGATCGTAAAAGTGCTAGAATGCATAAAGATAACGGGTAGAAATATGCAATATTCGATACAAATCACGTAACATTCATCTTTGTGTCTACACTTTCACACATTGCGATAGGAAAGGTTCGCTTAGAAAATTTTATTATGATATTAGAAAAGGTCTTAGGAAGTCTAAGTCTAGTGTCACCAAGGTTACCCAAACCTTATATCGTCACGTTACACATATATGGGTTAGGAAATCAAATTTGGAGGCACTGCAGATTACACTTGTTGATTCTTGCATGCTTACACATGAATCTTCTCATGCGAAACCTAATGGTTGATTATGTTTGAATGTTTTCATACACTAGAATTTGTGCTCCATGTTATATGTTATTTCTATTTGTAAGATGTTTGAGTCTTTTGTATTTTTTTCATTTATTGGGTCTATATGAGAAAAACCCAAAAATATTATTGTTTGTCTCTTGAGTCGTTTTGAAAAATGTTCAAAAACTCAAACAATTTTTTTGTTTTGTTTTGTGTAGTTTAGTTTTAAACATTTTGTGTGGCATATCAATGTGTTTCAATCCCATTTGTTCCATGTTCTCATGTGACTAAGAAATTTGATTATGGTTTAAAATTCTTAGGATTGTTCTTAATCATGCTTGCATGGAGTTGTTCGAACTTAATTTGACTTATGGATTAACTTTGCATATGGCTTTGCTTATACTTGCACGGGCTCTTTTTCGATTATAAATACTTATGTTGCATGATCTAAGTGAGATGTTGTCCTATAAATCTTGTCATGTGCAAATCTATTTGACTATTGGAGATTTGTGCATGTAAAAACTATTGCCTAAGAGTTTATTTTATTTTTGAAAATATGAGTGAGCAATGGAAAATGGCTACATAGGGAGTAAATATCCTTTGCATGAAAGACCACCATTGGCAGGAGACTAAAAGAAAACATAGACAAAATGAAAGAAAAATTACCAAGGCCATATTTAAAAATTGATGCTTCAAAAATTGATATCTTCAAAAAGAGACAAAAAAATGACATATGCTTATTTTTGAGGGTGTTAAAGTTGAAGATCAATGGGTTTGCACAGAGTGTTCTAGTTTATCCTAATTGTTGACGTCCAAAAATAGAGGAAACAAATAATAGGTAAAATAATAAAGAGTGAACGAATGATAATAGAGAATGGGGATGAGAGACAGAGAAAACACAATGATTTTTACGTTGTTAGGCCCTTCAAGGAAACCTATGTCCATGATCTTGCTGGCTTATTATTGTACTTATTAATAAAGTTACTGTAACAACCTGCCTAATTAAATACCGGGTGATCAGTCCTTTATTAAATTAAAAACAGGTGAACGGTTGGTTCATTCTCAGCATCACTGTCGCAAAATAATATTTCCAATTTGAACACCCTAAATAATTAAGCTAAGTGTCAAAACCATTTAAAACCTCCTTTTTCCTTATTAAATACCAATATGAAAACCTTTTTAATAATAACAGTTTAAGATTCACATAAATAAAAGGATAACAATAACTACACTACCATTTAAACCATCTAGATAAACCAAACCAAATTATGAACTATAAATGAAATCATTCTGACAAGAGTTAACTCCCAAGGAGTACTGAATGCTGGAAATATCACAAATCTCTGACATATCCAACTGTAATAGGAAATCGGGCGACACATGCCCTAACCATGAAAATCTAAAATAGGAACTGATTGAATGATGAAGTCGTCTAAAGCAAGGGCCTACAACTCCCACATAAGCTGCAGCACGTCCAATCCAAAGAACCTAAGCATGATGCCCCTGTGGCTGGGCACCTGTAATACATACATATATATACAAAAGAGAAAGAAATGACAAAAGATGGGTCAGAGCCCGAGTGTAAAACAGTTTTAAAAATAGTTTAGCAAGTATTTAAAATGCTTACCTGCTAATATCACAACCATGTTAGTGTGCGAGACTCTCTTGAGAATCCTCATCTCTCATCTAGTGTGCACCCCTAACGTACCTCTAGGACATCCTAGTGATAGTTCCCACGCTAACTAGATTAACCATATGTATCCATTCTTTATAGCACAAATTATTCCCTCGTATTAACCTTATAATACATATAATGATGTTATAAACACACACACACACACACACACACACACACACACACACACACACACATATATATATATATATATATATATATATATATATATATATATATATATATATATATCCATTTAGATTCAACATGGATAAGTCCCTTATTAATTCAATTCAACTAAGTGTTTTCATACATAACTATCTTACATTTATACTTTAGCCACATAGTAGATATCATCACACACACATATATATATATATATATATATATATATATATATATATATATATATATATATATATATATATATATATATATATATATATATATATATATATATATATATATGTATATATTCATTATATTATATATATACTATACTGCACCCCGAGACACAGTTGTGGTGCTGCATTACTCTGCTATCTTGTCCCAATACATCACGTCGCTGTATAGGGGACTATAGGTTCGGTAAAGATTCCTCGAACCACAAATATCAAATCACAAATAATGGAGGCGAACATAGTTCTCATACCCACGGGTCTCGCACATACCTACGTTCCAATAGTCAGCGGACTTATCAACTCACCGATAAGTATTTCCTAGTCCTATGTTCTCGAGCGATAAATAAAAAATCCCATGGATTCATCAGGATATGACTGCCCTCGCGCGCGCAAACCTCCCGTCGATAGCAAGTAAGCTAGGTATGTCATACACATATACATAATATATGCACAATCACAAAGTCATACATATAAATATTCATATTTTCCAAATTAGGTTCGCCCACGATCCATAATTGTTATTATCCATTCTCAACACAAATTTTACTCAATTATTTCTCATAATGGATTCGTCTCTTTTATTCTCATTTATTATTTACTTCGTTCTTACTTATCATCTCTCGAAGTATTCTTTCTCACTAAGTATGAATTTCAGTAGGTATACCCTCACTTACCTTCTAGTTTAAATCTTTCACGAGTCTCAATCTTTTAGTAAACGTACGCACAATTCCCAAAGTATATATAACTCCCCGTTAACCCAAAATTTCATCTCATATTAATTTCACTCAACGGAGTCTACTTAGACCCTATTGGTACTCTTCATAACCCTTTATACTCTATTAATGATGATCAAGGGTTCCTACGCATTTTAACTAGACTAAATAAAAAGGAGAAAAATATGTAGTTTTCCAGGAGGGGTCGATCGATCAAGGAAAGGGGGTCGATCGATCGATCAAGCAGTTCTTGTCCAGTTTTTCTGCAATATTCAACCTACGGGTTCAACCATTTTAACCCCTACAAACCTCTATAATTTCATCCCAAACTCCCATCAAAGTAATCCAAGTGTATAAGCAGTGTACATAAACAAGTTCTAACGTAACGACATCAATAAATCCTCAGCGAATCAATCAAAAAGGGGTTTAATCTCAAATCTCTTTATAAAACCAAATTTTGCATGAATAATCACCACCCTCTATTTTAATCAATTCCCAAATATCATATTAAATTCATGGGTAATCCTCTACATATGATTAAAATTTTAGACTACATGGGTTCTCCATACAACATATATAAATTCTCTTCCAAAATATATAATTTTTCCATTATAACATATGATTTTCATTCCTAGACTAACATGGAAGGTATATTAACTTGGAATTTAGCAAGATAGATACTTGCCTCGGATTCAAGGGTCTGATTTGTTGATGAAAAATATATGGTTGCATTCCTCGTCGTGCGATCTACATTTTGGTAGTGGTGGCAATAAAATCGGGTGAGTTCTAGGCGTTGGATTGCTTGAAAAACTCTTCACCTTCTTCTTTAATATCTTCACCTTCTTCTCTAGTGGCTGGTTTAGGCTTTGTGTTTGTTAACCCCAAGAGACAAATTAAATGGATAATAAATTCTAAGAAAATTCGTGGGTTTAATTATCCAAAAATACAAAATGTCTAAAAAACCCTCCCGGGGTGTCAATTAGGCCTAAAAATGCCCCGAGACCCAAACTAAACCCCCGAGTACACTTTTCAGACTATCTCGATCCTTACGGACACTTTGACGCACTCAAAATGACTATATGGACAACTTATAATTTATTCACTTTAATAATAATAATAATTTAGTCCTGACACGACACAGGCGCGTCCCGGTTTAAATTTTCATAATTGCCATTTTATTCACTCGTGAAAATTTTAATAAAATAAATCTCATATATTACTTTACTCATCTAGTAATATTCAACAAATTCCCAATAATTACTAACTCTCGTCACGCTAGTAAATATAAAAAAAATAATTTTTGGATTAATATTAAATTAATATCTCAATTAAATTCAATAAATCCCCAATATTAAAAGCTATAAAAATACGGGATATTACAGCTACAATTAGGGTTACTGATACAACTCGTTGCTTGAGAAGATACCAGCGGAAGTCCCCTTCTATCATGGGTTAATTCCCTATTTATAGGTGATCAAGCATATTTACAGGAGGACAGGTGGATTGTCCATATAAATCGGGCAGTTATATCTGTAGATACATGTTTATCTTAATTTCAAAATAAAGCGCCTGGGATCATGGGATGGTTTTATGGATAAGGGCATGGGTAATCGAGTCACAAATAAACACGTTATTATAAACCCACATGATCAATGAGGGGCATCTAGTGTGTAAGATCCCACAGGAACATATGATGCGTCCAACCTTATTTAAATGAACGTGATAGCTGTCAATCAAGTTCTCCGAGTAGAGTAATACTGGGATGACCTCATTTTGGAGTAGAGCCGAGCACGTTTATTAATTCTTCTACCACTTAGAGCTTATTAACCTTTGGGATTGTATGGGTATAATAGAAATCCCCTGAGACCTCTGGCATGAACTCTTCAACTTGATGCAGGATGAGTGGATAAGGTGTTAGATGCTGTTCGTATTAAAACATTTATGGTTGGCTCTATTTGGTCGGCCTAGGATGAGCAGATTGCCTTTAGGGTTTCTTTAAAAAATTTGAAGGACACTTGTCAAGTAGTCGAAGCGTCTTTTTTGTAATGATGGCGACTGGACATGCGTACTGATACTCTATATCGCCATTTCATTTCTGCATATTTGCTGATGTTCGAGCTATTGGGTCTTTTCAACCTCTTTTTCAAAAAGTATAAATACACGCCACTTTTCTCATTATTGCCACTTTAATTCTTTGCAAAGAGATGAATAGAGAGAGAGAGAGAGAGAGAGAGAGAGAGAGAGATATTCAAGCATTCTTCAAGCGTTCTTGAGAGATCGATCCTTTTTTTGCCAAAAGTATTTCAGTGGTTCCTTCTCTGTCTTTCATCGCTTAACCCGCCACTAATTCATCTTACCTGGTACGTTTTCCTTATTTTAGTTATGGTTTCTTCGCACTTCAATTTCTTGGCCGGTTCTTTGTTGTTATTTGGATATTATGGCGTTTAGATGACCATTGAGTTGGTTGGCCTAGATTTAGTAGAAAAAAGGAGTTCTTACGAGTTTCCCCCACACGTCCAAAGAGTTTATAACTTCATTCGTGGACTTGTGTCAGGGCATTCGGGGATTACGGAGAGGAGGTTTACCCATCCTTTGCAAGTGATTAGACCAAAGGAAGAACCTGGTCGCCCTCTTTATACACCCAAGACCCCCTCTAGTTATGGTTCTTTTGTTGACCCTAGAGTCCCTTATATTTATTTCCTTATTTTAGAAACTTTTGATATTGTGTCTGTCTTACCCCTTTTATGGAGGGTGAATGCGTGAAGATCGTCTCTATAGATCTCATTAATCCTTATTCTCTTTCGGAGGATCCCGCTACAGATAGGGTTGAGGATGTTAGACCAAAAAATGTGGGTCCGCACCCTTCTACTTCTCCTGCTGATGGATCCCACACCGAGGTAATAGATGAAGAGGAAGAGGATCCTGCTAGGTCTTCTAATACTTACAATCCTATCGAAATTTATGCTCATTAGTATCAGTGCACTTTAACGGAGGAGGAGTTTGAGGTCCTGAGAGAGAATTTTGCCATTCCCATAGCCATCCAAACTAGATTACCTAGTGTATCGGAGACGTGTTAATCTATTAAGGATTCTGAGAAGAATTCCTCCCCTTGTGGGTTCTCCAAGTAGGGTTGAGTTACCTCTTCATACCACCATTCGTTCCCTTCTGAGGGATTATGGTGTGACTTTGAACCAGTTGCCTCCAGACTCCTATAGGACCATACTGGGGTCTATAGGAGTTTGACAAATGGGATTTGATTTGACAAGGGATATTTTTAGTTATGTTTACAGTTTAAAAGACAACTCCAAAGTCCCCGGTTATTACTACTTTTATGCTCGAAATCCCCAATATAGGATGGTCACTATAGTCCAGTTTAGTAATCATAGCTGGAAGGGCCAATATGTGTTCATAAAAGGAGACTGGGAATTTAGGTCCCATGAGTGGGATAGGTCGTGTAGGGTTCCCGGGGAATGGAATGGACCCAACGATATAGGTATAACCTCAAGCACACTATATATATGACTCACTTGAGTCTAAAATATAGGAGCTTGTCTAGTTTGGAAATAGAGACAAAATTGTGTCATCCTATACCTAACCCTAAACCTCATGCCTCTTTATGATCTATATGAACAACATCAAGACATGAAAATGTAGTACAACCAACATAACTCTACACCTAGGACTGCATTCATTCTGCATTTTGTGTATATGAGGTGTGTGTGTGTGTTCACATTGGCTTAAAAATATTTTATAATATTTTAAAAGAGTTTTAGGAATTTTTTAAACATTTCAATATATTTTTAAGCAATTAAAATTATATTTTAAAAAAAGTTTGGGCTTTTTTATAATATCTCAAAGTTCCTAAAAATAGCCTTGGGTAGAATCCAAAAGCGACAGAGACATTTGGGGTAGCAACCAAGATTTTAAAAGCTTCAAAAACATGCGTTTTTAATTCAATCTTCACCATACACGTGTTGCACACATGACAGTCTAGATTGTTTTTCTTTCCACTCACATTCCTGCGATTAAATCTGGAACGTTGGTTTGAATTCATAAATGGCCTGCATGCGTTTTATCTCAATCCATGTCTTACCTATTTGAGCCAATCAGGGAACGTTTAAGTGTGGTGCACTCACACGATTTACAACCATTTGGTAGAATCAATCATGACCCTTGATTTTGATCCCCTTTCCATATCCTTCCATTGTCCATTATAAATAGGACCTTAGGGTCAATCGTTTACAATCTTTTAGAGAGTCTGAGAGTTGGGATAAATAAGAGAGGGAGAGATAAAAATAAGAGAGAAAAAGAAAAATCAAAACCAAACTCTTGCCAAAATTTCCTAGAAATTTCTTTGAGAGTTTTTGATTGTTAAAACCCTCTCTAGTTTACATCTCTTGTCCAACACCTTCATTGAGTTGAGATTTCGTCTCACTTCATTTGAGACTTGTACGTCTGACTAAAGTGATAGAGTCTCGTTTAGTTGTTAGGACTGATTTCTTTATATAGAAATCATATCTCTATTGGGTTTTTAGTTCTTAAACATTTTTATCACAAAGTTACCCAACAAATCCCCTTTTCCCTTTTCAAGTTTTTTTTTTTTTTTTAAACAGACTTCAAGATTTTTCAGATCTAAAGACGTTTATGTATCCTAGTTTATATTTCACATTTTGTGAAATAAATTTGTAAAGAAATAAGGTTGAGACACATATGATCTTGGCTCTTTTTAATAGCAAGATTGTTTTCTTATCTGACCTTAAAAAGAAGTCTATTTTTCAATAAAAGTTTATTTATATAGAACAAATATGTAATTAGTAGGAATATCGTCTGCATAAGTGTGAGTGAGTTTCATGCACGTGTTAGGCATATCGCTTCACTACATTGTCACACAACATCACTAAAGTTGTGTTGGTAAAGAGATTTTTACCATCAGAGTCGACGTAAAGAAGGATCAAAGGAGTTAAGCTTTGGAGGACGTTAAAGACAACAATTTTAGCCAGAAAAGTCAAAGAAAAACTAAGAGTGCTTGTATAATTTCTTAACTTAGTTTAGGTCTGATTTGTGTGGATAATACGTTGCTAGCTTGTACTCTGAAACTCATTCTAGTTGATTTTTTGTTTTACTCCGTAGAGGGAGTCGTGGATGTTTCCCCAGTTTGATTGGGGTTTTACCACATTAAAATCTTTGTCTTAGGTGAATGTTTTTGATACTTTCTTTACTCCCGCTATCACTTCTATAGGTGTTTAAATTTATTTTAAACTTTTAAGATTCCAAGTAACTAAAAGTTCTTGTTCAAAAACATTTTTAACACAATTTGAGTTTTCATTGGTGTTATTAAGAGAGTTTTTTCAAGAAAATAATTCAAACCCTTCTTAACTATTTTAACTTTTGATTAAACGAATTAGTAAGGGATTTTCATAACCTTTTCTATTATTTGATATCTCTTTTCTTTTATCTTGTTATCTTTACTACTCTGATATTATTATTCTATTTTTTCTCTTTATAGTGAAACGAGTCCCCAGACTGCCCAAGTCTTTGGTTGACGTAGTGGCGTCATATTATAAAAAGAAGCCTTCTAAATTTGGGGATCTGTTTACTGTTGAAAAATTTATTGCTGCTGGGTACCACACTCCTCCTAGTGGTAGTGTCCCATTAGAGTTTGAGGTGCCTTTGGAAGGCTAGGTGGCGCAAGAGACCCATCTTGACAGAGGTGATCAACTTGTATGCGAGGAAAGAAATTTTAAAGTAGGTAAATTATACTGGCTCCTCACTTGTTATCGTTTCATGCTTTAAAATCCATGTGCTGATGTCTATGTCTGTCATCTTGTTAAGAGTAGAGGACCACCCTTCTGAGGAAACACCGGGAATGGCACTGGTGCTAGCTAAAAGCAGATCATGGTCGAGCCGGCTATTGCTTCTAATATATCTGATCAAGCCACCCATTAGCAGGAAGCTGCAGCCACTGGTAAAGTCGAGGGTAACAACCCCATGCACCCATCTGCTAGAGACAAGATATCCTGGGAGGAGTAGGAAGATAGACAGTCCTTGTGCAAGTTGTTGAAAGGACTTGGTCGTACTTATGAGTCTGTTCGTGCTTCTGGTCCATGACATTCTTCTCGTTATGACAAGGTTCTTGAATTTAAGTTTAATCCTGAACATAAGGTGACCTACGAAGACCTGAAGGCCAATTCGAATTCCATCTTTTACCACGCTAAAAAGTCCGTCGATCTATTTGGTTATCTGGGTTATATGAAGGACTTTGAGTTCTTGAGGTTTGCTGACTCGGATTCCCTGTGGACTTTAATGCAATATCGAATGTCAGTGGTATGAATATATTTTTTGTAAACTTTTTTATTGCACTTTAGTGATGATGTCGTGTCTTGATTGCGTTCTCCTTTTTTCTTTCCAGGCGTCTATGGCTTGCACTATGTTGTGAGAGAAGTCCTTGGTGAACCATGTAGCCTACAATGAGATTGTCGAGGAGAATAAGACATTGAAGGATGGGTGCGATAAGGTTTCTGTTGAACTGAAGGAGAGGGATGAGAAATTGATGGAGAGGACAGAAGATTTGAGCAAGATAGAAGGTGAGAACGCCATTCTCAAGGAAAAGTCTGACACTGATGATGCCAAGATTCAGAGTTTAGATGATGAGAGAGAAGTTTTAAAAAGAAAAATCTTCCCTTATTATGGAGTTGCAGGCTGCTCAGGATGCCCTTACCTCTACTGGTACCGTAGCTATTGAAGCTTACAAGTCCTTAGTGGAATTCAACAAAATTCCTTGGTTATTTTCTGGACGAGTACGAGGAGTTAAAGAAGAGAGTGGCAAATCATTACCCGATATTACCAAGATGTGAACAAATGGCAGGGAGATGATGAAGAAGATGGTACCTTGGATGGTGAAGAAGGTGATCATCCTGGTTCTGTGCCCGGGCATGTTTGATGAATTTTTACAGATCTTTTTCTTATGTTATCTTGTTTTTAGTTAACAACGATTGTGTATTTTTGGACACCTCATATATAAAACTGTTCTGGTTGCATTAATATCTCTTTATTTAAATGTGTCTTGTCATTCTTCTTGCCTATATCTTATTGCTGTATGCTCGTGGAAAATGATAGAATTTTTTATTCCTCGAAATAACATTTGGTGCCTTTCTGTTCACAACCTGTAAAGCCGTACATAATGTTTAAGTCGACCAAATTATTCTCAAACCTATGATAAGTTGTACAAGTTGAGCTATTTGCGGACTATGTGGTCGTACAGGTTTTTAGTCGACCGCCTCGTTCGTGACCTATAAGGTCTTATAAGGATTTGGTAAACTTGTGAGAACAAGTTTAGCTATTCACGACCCATGAGGTCGTACAGTATTTTAGCCGACCACCTCATTCCCGACTTATGAGGTCATACAAGTGTTTTGGCCGACCACCTCGTTCGCTACCTATGAGGTCGTACAAGGGTTTGGTAAACTTGTGAAAATGAGTTTATATAACTCTAGCTGTTCACTACCTATGAATTCATACAGTCTTTTAGGTATTTTCGGTTTGATGCTGTTATTTTTGGCAACACAATTTAGATATGTTCATAGTATCTCATGCCGAAAAGAAGTCAATGAAATGGGAGATGAAAACATTATTTTATTAATTGCAACAGTACGAGATACATAAATGAAATGACTAACAAACTACTGATAATATCTCTTAAGGTGCTCCGAATTCCAGGGGCTCTTGAACTATTTTCCCTCCAAGGTTTCAATACGGTAAGTCCCTGGCCTCACGGTGCTGGTTACCAGGTAATGCCCATGCCAATTAGGCTTGAACTTATTATTTTTTATATACAACTTTCTTAAGGACATAGTTCCCCTCCTTTAAGGTGCTCAGCTTCACCAGATGATTGTAATAGCGTGTAACCCTTTACTGGTAGGTGGACATGCATAATCCGCATTATCTCTGACCTCTTTTAATAGATCAAGGTCTAGTATTCTTGCCAAATCACTACTTATAGAATCAAAATTAAGGACTCTGTGGTTGGGGATGACCGCTTATGTGTCAAAGGCGAGCATATATGACATTTCTCTGGCAGTTATTCATGGAATGGTCTTATACGCCCAGAGTACACTATGGAGTTTGTTGATCTAGTTACCTTTTGATTCATCAAGCCTCTTCTTGATACCGTCTAAAATTGTCCTATTGGTAAATTCTGTTTGGCCATTGCATTGCGGATGCCCTGGCGCGAAGTGTAGTTTTTGAATTTTTAACCTCGTGTAGTAGCCTTCAAAATCATGGTTATTAAACTGTGTGTCGTGGTCTTTGATTAATGAAAGGGGCATTCCGTACTGGAATATGATCATCTTTCAGATAAACTGGAATACCCTTTCGTAAAGCATTTATACCAAGGGCTCTTCTTCCACCCACTCCGTGAAGTAGTCCACTGCAACCACTGGTATTTATATCGCCCTTTCATCCTCGATAATGGGTCAATTAGATCGATTCCCCACATAGAGAATGGACATGATGATATAATTAGAGTTAATAGGACCCCGGGGTAGAGGTGGATCTTTGCTAACCTCTGGCAGTTGTCATATGTACTCGTATAATATGCGCAGTCAGCCTTCGTGGATAACCAGTAAGATCCTTGGGTCGTTGTATGTTTGACCATTGATCTTTTGATGGAGTGGGATCTGTAACACCCTTCATGCACTGGGTGAACACACTTTAATAGCGACATGGTGTACCCTTTCCTGTATAGTACTCCTACTTCCATAACATACTGAGCTGCCTTATAGCCTAAATTTATGGCCTTATTCGGATCTGCAGGGAGCTTACCATCTTCAATGTATTCTCGTATGGGGTCCATCCACAATGGTCCAATATTTATCTCCATTATTTTGTGAGGATCTTCCTCAATACTCCTATACGCCAACACTTCAATTGGTATTGTCCTTCGTAAAGATGTCCTCGTTATCGAGGCTAACCTGGCCAGGGAATCTACTCGGACATTCTCTAATTTGGGGATTCTTACTATTTTTGCCTCCTTGAATCTTTCCAACCTTTATTACACAATGCCTTGATATGTCGCCGTGGATTCCTCCCTAGCTTCGTAAACCCCTAATATCTGGTTGACAACTAGTTAAGAGTCACTACGTGATGAAATATGGTCAGCTCCCATAGGCGAAGCTAAACTTAATCTGATAATTAGGGCCTCACACTCTGCTTCATTATTGGAGGCTTTAAATTGAAAATGCAGTGCGTATTTTACGTATATCTTGTCAGGCGTGGCAATGATAATGCCTGCATCACTTCTTACTAAACAAGATGACCCAATAACATATAACCTCCATATAACGTTGTCTTGGTCGAAGTCCGCCTCTTCCATTTTTCCGAACTTGAAAAGTTTGCGACGGGACTCGTCACACTGTCCCTTTAATTCTTTGAGGGCGCTCTCTCCCTTGTGAGTCTGCTTAGTGCTGCTAGGATTCATGGTTTCCTCTGGTGTGACTGTTCATTATTGGGGACCGAGCTCTCTCCTAGGGGTGTCTTCTCAAAAGGTTTCTCCTTGAAGGTGAACTTGGAAATGAATTCCACCAACACTTACCCTTTTATAGTGGTCATTGGTTCATACTGTATATCATACGTTCCCATTTCAACCGCCCAAGCCATAATCCGACCAAACTTTTCTGGTTTATGTAGGACTTATCGGAGAGGCAGATTCATGTAGATCATAATAGTGTGGGCCTGGAAGTATGACTTCATCTTTCGCGAAGCTTTTCTGAATGCCAACGCCAATTTCTCCATTAGGGGGTATCAAACTTCAGCTCCCTGGTACGCTCTACTGGTGTAATAAACTGGTTTCTGGACCCCTTCCTCTTGCCTCACCATCACCAAACTAATAACTGATTCGGATACTGTGAGATATAGGCAGAGTTTGTTCCTAATAATTGGTCGTGATAAGAGGGGTGGGGAACCCATGTAACCCTTTATTTATATGAACGCGTTTTCACATTCTTCATTCCATTTGAATGACTTTCGTAACACCTTAAAGAAAGGTATGCACTCATCAGTGCTCTAGAGACGAACCTGTTCAGTGCAACCATTTGCCCTGTTAGCCTTTGCACGTCTTTCTTCGTCGTGGGAGATTTCATGTTGAGCAAAGACTAGATCTTTTTTGGGTTAGCTTCATCTGGTACTTTTCCAATTTGTCGAAGGTTTTCCCGAGGTATTTAATGTGGTTGGAGACCTCCTTACTCTTAGTAAGCACATCGTCCACGTAAACCTCCATGTTAACCCCAATTTGGTCTTCGAAAATTTATTTACCAATCGCTAGTAGGTGGCCCCTGTATTTTTAAGACTGAATGGCATATCATTATAATAGTAAGTACCTCTATGGGTTATAAATGACGTCTTTTCTCTGCCAGAGGGCTTCATCTTGATCTGGTTGTAACCGGAGTAAGCGTTCATGAAACTAAAGAGTTCATAGCCCTTAATGGCATCGACCAACTGGTCAATCTGTGGCAATGGGAAATAGTCTATTAGGAAGGCCTTATTCAGGTCGATAAAATTAATACAAATCCTCTATTTATCATTTTTCTTGCGTACCATGACCACGTTATCCAACTATTCCCGATATTTGACTTCATCAATGAATTTGACTTTCTGTAGTTTGAGGACCTCTTCCTAAACGGTGAGGTTCTTGTCAGTATAAAAAAACCTCCGTTTATACTTGACTGGCTTGGTCCCTTCTATCACATTCAACTCATGGCACATAAAATCAGGATCTATTCCAGGCATGTGTTCGTGGCTCCACACAAAGACATTCTTGCGCTGCTATAGGAAGTTTATGAGTTCTTATTTTAAAAATGGATCTAGAGACAACCCAATTTGAATCGTTCATTCTGGATGATCGACGTCAAGTGGTACTGTTTTAATCTCCTCCGCGGGAGCCCCATTGACTGGTTTTGCTTCATCTTGGGGGTTAATAGTTTAGATGTGATAGGTGGCCATCAACCTCTTTTGTTCTTCTTAGTTGGCTGAGATGAAATATCATTCACACTTCACCTTCTAATTTCTTTTGACGATTCCCATGACAAAGTGGGTTGGGGTTTTCAAGCATTGATGCACTGTTGATGGGATGACTTCGAACTTCTTCAGGTTGATCCTTCCAACGAGGGATCACGTTGTATGATAAAAGTATGTTCTTATTGAGGATGAAGAAACATGTTTTCTCCATTCATCTGATCATCTAAGTGCCGAGCATGACTTTTAGCTCCACCGTCCTCAACGGGTACACCCTTTTTCCTGAAAACCCAATCAGTGGCTGGTGATAAGGTGTTAGATCTATATCTTCAATCTTTGACTTCTTGTAATAGTTGTAGAACGTTACATTAATAGATCTTTCGTTATCCACCAGAATCCAGGCCACCCAACTTTCTTGGATGACCAATGTGACAACCAGAGGATCATCGTGGGGGTACAATACCTCAGATAGGTCATCTTTTCAAAAGTCGATGACTAGTTTTTATTTGTTCACCTTGCAGGGTCATTTGTCTGAATTGGCTGTCAAGTTGACCTGAGTATGCTCGTAAGCTTCGACCTCACTCAGGTAGGATTTCCTTTCTGCAGGGTCTTCTCCCCCACTGGGTTTGCCTCCCACGATGAAATTACAGTAAAAGGATATCATGACCATGTCACTACCGGGATCTTTAGGTTTTTTAGTGGGATTTGGGTCATCATTCAAGTTGTTTCCCCTCACCCTTTTCTTGTCGGTCGTCCTTCGATAGGAGATTCTAATGGTCTCCTGATTTTACTTTCTTTAGGATTTACTTGACTGATTCCATATATATTTGGATAATTTATCCCTCCTGATTAATCCCTCGATCTCGTTCTTCAGAGCTATACAATTATTTTTGTTGTGACTGTGGTCCTTGTGGAATTAGCAATACTTTCTTCTATCACTCCTGTTTGTCGGTGTTTTCAATTTTCCCGACCATCACAGGCCTTTGCTTTCCTGGATCTCTTTTAGGATATGGTGGACGCCAATCGTAAGAGGCTTGTACTCTAATACTTCCTTGGTTTGTTAGCCTTTTTATACTTCTGCTCTTGTTTGCCGTTGTTCTTGTCGGTCGACGGATTAGGGTTGCCAGATTCTTTGGCCACTATTTCCTCTTTAGCATTCATTATTTCCTTTACTTTGGCCAATAGTTCAGTCATGGTCTTAGGTGGTTCATTAGCTAACGCCCAGAACAACTTTCTTAGTCGCAATCCTCTCATCAAAGTCGTTATAGCGATCAACTCATTATAATCCACCACTTCCAACTTCTCGGTGTTGAACCGAGTAATATAATCACGGGTGCTCTCATCTTCCCTTTGGAAAATGCCGAACAGATGGGCAACTTCTTTCACTGGCTTTGCACCAAAGTAGAAATTTCTCATAAACAGGTCGGCCAGCTGCTGAATTTTTTTTATTTGATCTCTAGGAAGACTATTATACCAGACCTGGGCGGAGCCAATTACGGTGGTGGAGAATGATCGACACCTCATTTCATCTGGGATGGAGTAAATGTCCGCAGCGATTGAGTATTTCTCAACATGCAAAATTGGATCCATCTTCCCATCATACTTTGGCGCAATGACTAGCGATTTGAATTTGGCTGACGTAGGATATGCCATGATAGCAGGATGAAGGGGAATATTTTTGTGTAATCCCTCTATAGGGGGTTATTTGACTTGGCCATCTCTCCCATGCGGTCCTTTAGGTGCTGGATGGATCCTTTCAATGGTTGGTTATCGCATTGGGTATTGAATTCATTTGGCCTTTCTGACCGTCCTCAGCTTTTGATTGATCTCTCTTCCTCGAAAGTCTGCTCGGCTTCAGTCGAGGTTCTAATAGATTAACGAGAGCCTCTGGTAACGGACATGCTTGACTCATTCCTCCGAGAGTAGTCGTGTGAGGCCACCGCCGCTTACTAGCAGTTACAACATGGGACTAATTGATTATAAGATGAACCCCTGCTCAGCCTTTTGAGTACACTAGGGCGCTCCTCCAAGTATGACTGGTCATTAAATTGGCTAGGAGATGGAATGAAGGAGATGAACCTAGGATAATAGGTCCGATCTCACTGTGACCCGATTTGTCAGGAATAACTAGTATTTCTGTGAGATCCCAAGTATATCCTCCTAAGATTCTCCCTTGCTTGCCTGTGGTAATCCTGATGCTGCTCATTTTGAGGCACTAGGGGAAGTATCCCCTCACTGCTCCTCGATATCTCAGGTCTGAAGATTGCAAGTCCAGGGATGGGCCGTGCTGGTATTGCCTAGATGGTGTGTGTTAACTGCTTGATGCTTTCCTACATTGCCTCTTTCCCTTTAGCCAGTCTCAATAGTAGGCTGGGTAGGTCACCCACCCCAGTGGGGGTAGGTGGTGTTTGAACTCCATCCATTCGACTACCCTCGGGATTATACACCATTCTAGATTATTTCAACTAAGTATTTGAATAACTGGATTTGGGTAGGAATCGTAATGGCTTATTACGTATTTCCCATAAACGACGCCAATTTGTTGACGTTCAAAAATGGAGGCAACAAATAATAGGTAAAATAATCAAGAGTGAAAGAATAATAATAGAGAATGGGGATGAGAGATAGAGAAAACACAATGAATTTTACGTGGTTCGGCCCTTCAAGGAAACCTACGTCCACAGTCTTGCTAGTTTATTGTTGTACTTATTGATAAAGTTACAATTAGGGTTAGTGATACACCTCATTACTTGAGAAGATACAAGATAAAGTCCCCTTATATCATGGGTTAATGCCTTATTTATAGGTGATTATGAATATTTACAAGAGGATAGGTGGATTGCCCTTATAAATCGAGCAGTTACATCTGTAGATACATGTTTATCATAATCTCAAACTAAAGTGCCTCGGATCATGGGATGGTTTAATGGATAAGTTCATGGGTAATCGAGTCATAAACAAACATGTTATTATAAACCCATATGACCAATGAGGACGTTTAGTGCATAAACGTCCACAAAAACATATGATGCATCCATCTTTATTTAAATAAATGTGAAAACTGTCAATCAAGTTGGCTGAGCAGATTAATAACGAGATGACCTCATTTTGGAGTGGTGCCGAGCACGTTTATTAATTCTTTTACCACTTGGATCTTATTCACCTTTGGGATTATATGGGTATAACACTAATATTTGACACAATTGATTTGAGAATCATCAAGATTTCTTGGCTAGTGTGCATTATGTATATTTTTCCATTTTGAGTTCTTTATTTATCACTTGAGGCTAAGCCAAAGTTTGATAAATTAACGTAGTGAAATAGAACTCCTTGGACATATCTTGAGTGATTGGGTCATAATTCCTTTTCTTTTCTTATTCACGCCCATTCATTCCTTACCACAATATATTTAGAGACATTGATGCCATACGAGTGTGGAAAGATTATGTGTGTGTGTGTGTGTGTGTGTGTATATATATATCTGTATATGTATACTCATGCGTTATTGTTATATGTGCGTATATATATGGTATGTTTGTTTTGAGTCTTTGCATTTTCATTTAATCCATGTTTTCCAGATGCTTCATCTTCTATTCAAATTGGTATGTTATATGATCATATTGGTATCTTTTATTACATGTTTACATTGGTATAATTTGTTCATTAATTGGATTATTTGTGCTTATGTTGCCGAGTTTGTTTGTCGTTGCACCTTTCACTTCACATCATCGTATGATATTTCTTATTGTTCCTTTACGTTACCATATGTTAAATTTATAGGGAGAAGTTGTATTATATTGTTTACCTTTGTCTATTCCTAAACAAAAAAGGGGATTATATTTACCTTAGGGGGAGATGTCTTACCTTAGGTGGTTAAATATTAAACTTAGTTTTAGAAAATTTTTGGATATAGGGGGAGGGTTTTCATATGCGAATTTATATTTATTATATATTCTCTTCTCATTTCAAGGTGTGTTTAAGTGTGTAGGTTCGCAATGATGAGACAAAGTTTTTATAAGATAAAAGCTAATCAAGTCTAAGTCAATTAAGTGTCTGTACTTTTTGTTTTTGGAGTTGATACTAAGTCTTTAGAGAGCTTGATGGCCCATAGTTTTTTTATTTTCGTGTTTTATCCCGGAATAGCTAAATGGGGAGATTTGTAAGGGTAAATTTCCATTCGAGTCAAGTTGTATATATTTTGACTTTATTCCATTTGGACAAAATCGTTTGTGTAGACACCACATTCTAGGACCCTCTAAGTCTCACTTTTGGTCCCCAGAACCTCCCCATTTCCATACGAACCTTAGGTCATACTCCGAGTATCGATCTCGAGGCCATCGAGCTCTCCTGGGCCCCATTTGATTTCGATCAACTCTATTGTCATAGAAAAATCTCATGGAATTTTTGAAGCTTCTAAATCCCCTTTCCAACGGTCTACCCCATGCATGAATCGTCATAACGGTTCGGACGAACGGACCACTTTACTACCGAAAATCGATCTGGAGGCCATCGAGGGCTCCCAGGACCCAATTTGACCCTAGTCAACTTCATCGTCAGAGTGAAATATATTTGAATCTTTGAGGGTCACTGAAACCCCTTTTCCAACGGTTCGCCCCGTGGGCGAAACTACATCACCATTCGGACGAACGATTCATTTTCCCTCAAAAATTTATCCAGAGGCCATAGGGAGCTCTTGGGCTTCGTTTAACCAAGGTAAGATCTTAATATCAGATGAAACAGAATGAATCTTCGAAGGTCACTGAATACCCTTTCCAACAGTTCATCCCGTGTGCGAATCAACCTTACGGTACGGCCGAACGACCCGTTTTATTCCGAAAGGTCACTGGGTACTTTCGGGAACCATTTGACCAAAGTCAACTCTCCAGACTGAGAAAATATCTTTGGAATATTGAATTACCTCGCATAAAATTTCCAACGGTCCACCCTGTGAGCAATTCTGACTTACGGTTTGGACGAACCATCCATTACCGTCCGACAATATCCGGTCCAAAGGATCGACGAGCACTTTTGAGCACTGTTGAGCCCAAAGTCAACTCCCGAACCCGGGAGCAGCGCAAAGGACTCTTAAAGGTCTCTAAATCACCTTTCTAGCATTATTCCCCATGTGCGATTTGGATCAAGGGATTGCGTTCACAACCGATTTAAAAAAAAAAATATGCATGAGACTGCCGTTTGGCACGTCCATTTCCTTGCCTATCAGCACTGTGTCTCAGGTTACCTTTTGATTGGCACCCCCCTTATCCTATAAATAGTGGGAATGACCTCACTCCCAAAGCACACCTCATATCCATCAATATAAGTGATCTCAGCAACATTCTCTTGCAATCATCGAAGTTTTCTTATGTGAAATTCCTTTCCATCTTTCATTGCCATCATTTTCATACCCAATTTAGCAAAATTTCATTCTCTCTCATCCAACATTCATCTCAACATTCAAGGGAGCTCATCAAAGATCAAGATTAAGCCTTAATTCTCTAAAGAAGGTCCAAAAATTCTTTTTTCTCTTTAAATTCTTTATTTTTGCATTAGTTACATAAATCCTTAATCTAGCTTTTACTTTAGTTCATACACATTAATATCCCATCCTTTATTAGTCATATTTCACATACATTACTTTCTATAAAAAAACCAAAACATAGAAAAATAGGGTTACACCTATAAATTCCAACGGGATTATCTACCATAATTTTTCAAAACTAAAAATACATTTTGTACACACGCATATAATAAATTCCCATTCGAATCTATGGGATAAACCCTACACTTTTGCTGAATATGAAATACATGGACTTTTATGCCTTTATAGGCTACGTAGGCGCTTCGGATTAAAACCCAAGACTCGAGTCCAATTTTTTAATTTTTCTTATTTTCCCATTTTTCGCATTTGCATATTTTTCATCTATATAGTACTTTCATCTATACTATGTTTATGATCCTTATTGGCATTTTATCCAACATATATTATTATTTTATCATAACGATCAATATCTCGATAAACGCATTCATTTAATTTTCCAGAAATTATTTTGGGAACATTCCTTTGGATGACCTCACTCTATGTTTTCCATGATATGAGTTGGGGGATTATGATCTCCATTTATATACACGGAGAAATTAAGGAAAACAGTAACATAAGCCCATGAGAGACTGAAAGGGCGGGATGGGTGCCTAACACCTTCCCATTTCGTAAGTTAGCCCTCGAACTTTTGAACTATTGGTTTCATAAGCATCAGTTTGTCTTTGATGCTGCTCTCTCGAGGTGGCGACATGTTCTTCCTGGTGACTCCATATCTTTACATTCACCCCACACCGACGATGTTCGAAGCGATCCTAGAGAAAGAGGGCGTGATATCTTCTCCCACCTTTTTCTCCCACCAAGAAGGGAGAGATCGGGATAGCCACAATGGCGACTCCACTGGGGACTTCTTAAGAGGGCTAGACTCTGTCGCATGGGTGCTATTATTTTCTTCTTATGTGCGTATGCACCTACCTGTATGTTCCCTTTTTTTCTCCTCTATTATTTCTTGCATATATATGCCTCATGCTTATATCACTACTCACTCACACACTTGTAGGTTCTCTCCATGTACACTTCACACTACTTACACATATGATCACTTATATCCACATATTGCACTTAAAATATCCATGCTTAGGTGTCACTAACACATACCTCCACTTATCACACTTGTATATCACACACCACTTGTTGTTGATCTATTCTTAGGTTCACTACCACTCACTCACTCATAGATAGTCACACATCACTCACACTCACACTCACATATCCATGTTTAGTGTAATCTTCATTCTCCATGTTAGATTTACTTTTTATACTTGTACATTCTTTCCTATTAGTATAGTGCTCATCATAAAATACTCTCTCCATAATATACTAATCAAGAATCATGCATGTTGCACACTCCAACACCAAAGAGCATGGCTATTGGCCAAATTTTGTCCCATAACTTAGGAGTCACTTTATGATGGGCGCTGGTCCGGTAGATCGCAGTTTGCCTAAGAAATATGACTCTCACCTTCCATTGGACAAGTACCTTCTACGTATATCAAATGGTGTCCCCCGCATTGTACCTCTTGATTGAAGTCATGACGGGAGGTATATCATAGGGTGATCATTCACATAGGTCAATTATATCGAATTCTCTCTCAAACGTACTATCCCCACGAGGTATATAGTGAGGCAATTCACGTACACTCAGGTATGTCAAATGGCTTGTCCACACGTATCGATTGTCCTCAAAAGCAAGACTTATTTCGTGGAAGTCATGCCAATGGGGGAAACCCTTCTAATTAACTCAATAACTGCATACCCTCATATAGGCGTCAAACCTAGGACACTCATATTTAGTTTGCTGGTTACTACCCCAAATTCGACCAAAATGATGGGTCGGCATGCCGCCTAAATATTAGCGTGATTTTGTCTTTTTTTTTAAAACGGGACGATGTCCATGAGCCTGGTAACAAGTCAAACCGTGTTTTACATATTTTTCAAACCCAATTTTCCCAGGCTCGGGTCCCGTACGACATTTCTTTTTGCATTTAGGTAAACCTAATACAAGTGAGAACATAATAATAAGTAATAATCATGCTGATACCCTTTCTCTCATTTTTCCTTTTTCTTTACCAAAAGTGTCAAAAATATTTTCCCACTCTTTTATAAAAATACCAAAAGCATTTTCCTTCCTTTTATCATAAACGTCAAAATCATTTTTCCTCCCTTTTATCCAAAAATATTTTGTCCTCCTCTTTAGACCTGGAAAAATGAGGCACGACACGACACAACACGACACAACATTATAAGTTAATGGGCTTAGTCTTATCGGGTTTGGGTCATTAATGGGTCAATACGGTAGATCTGTTATCATAATGGGTCATGTTTGGGTTTATACTCTCACACGATTAAACCCGTTTATACCCATTATCACCCGTTAGTGGTACCGGGTTTTATTGGGTTGTGTGACCCGAACTAATATTACACCCATTATAACCCAACCCGAACTAATATTACACCGGAACTAATATTACACCCATGAAGACTAATGGGTATTAACGGGTATTAACGGGTAATATAGGGTCACCCAACCCGTTACCCATTTAGACCTGCTAATATTAATGGGTGTTCACGGTTCGGGTCGTGTACCCATTAATATTAACGGGTCATGTTTGGGTAGTATCTGGGAAGTTCACTCCCAAAAAGTATGAGAAGCCTTTTGATACCACATTTTTAACCATCAATAATATCTCCCAACTTGCCACTTCATGGGCACTATAAAGTCGCCCTAACCCAGTCAAAAAGGAATATACCGAGCTTTATGCTCCCCTGCCTAAATTTTACGAAGCCCATTTAAGCCAAAATCTTATCAAGCCATTGAACCCTCGTCCATTACCAAACCCACTTCCCAAAAATTTCTAACCTGATGCCCATTGAGATTTTCACCAAAATTCCAGCCATACCACTGATCAGTGTTTCCATCTCCACAATGTAATCCAAGGTCTGATTGACCGAAGTATCATCGCCCCACCATCCGATCCAAAACCAAACACTACTCATAAACCACTCCCAAATCATGAAAATTCTTTCTTCCTAGAAAAAGACCCATAATTTTATCCATCTACCCAGATTATACCCAGGAAATCGCCCATCATACCCATATAATCCCCTAAACCCCTCCAAGTTTGCCCATATTTTCTCCTGCATCCTACCTGTTTTGCCGATCAGGCCCTATTACTCCTTTCAAGAGCATGCATTGTTGTTCGTACCCATTCTCGAGGGAAATATATGGAATTATTAGCAGTATGGAACTAACTTGTAGAGTTCGGGATGAAATTGCCCTTAGAGATCAGAATTTACTGCCAGAGATTCAGTACTTGTTCTTGGAAGCTCAGAAATGGGCTCGAGAGTTATATAATTAGGTGGTACCTACTCATGAAGTCAACTTAAATAATGTCATCCAAATCATGGAAGACTTATTCTGACAAACCGATGAAATTTGCAATATGTTCGAGCTACTTTAAGGATCTGCTAGGAGAGATTAACAAGGTGGCCTAACAACTCGAGGTGGATTAATAAGGTGGCCTAACAACTCTATTTTTCCCCTCTTCTGAAAACCATATGACTAGATCAGGGAGGCATTACTTGGTTCCAAACCCGTAATCATCATCGATTGATAAGGGAAAAAGCGTTGGGAAACTTCCTATGTCAGAATTTACCCTCGAGGAGAGTAAGATCTTTGATCAGTTGAAGAAAACCTAAGCTAACATCACTCTATGGGGGGATCTTCATGTCTTCCCAGCTGCATCGAAATACCTTGATTAAACTACTTATCGGGCCCATAATACCTCCTTCTACCACACCAAAAGAAACAGTGAATCTGGTCGAATCTCTAACCTCAACTAGAATGCTCTCCTTATCTGAAGAAAAAATCCCTAAGTTTGGACCAAATCACAGCTATGCTCTCAATATCTTTGTCGAAGTCATGGGAAACTGAAGGACGTGTGTGCTCGCGTTCAAATGATCAAATTATATATAAAACCCCTTTAACACAAACAAACCCTAAACATGCAGCAGTATGTGATTGAATAAATTGATAATCTACGTAAGAACATTCAAACACATGCAATTAAGGAAAAATCCCCCTCAGGGGCAAAACCATTTATTTTCACTATAAGTTGTAAGAAAACGGCTTACAATCGGATTACAATGAAAATACAAGTTGACTAAGAATTACCCTTGGGTATCGGATTCTGTAGTCGCGGCTGGAATTATGCCTTTCCAGTAGGGCTGCAATGAAGAAGAAGAACGGTCTCCTCCACAAGGGTTGAACAAACCAAAGTTGTGTTCTTGGGTTGCTAAAGGATTCACAAAGGTTTGGCAAGGATGTGTGAATCAAACCATGAGTCTTGGGACTCAAAAATATGAAGACTAGATGTATTTGGACTCTCAAATTCGTCTCCTAAAGTCTTGCAAAACAACTCTCCCGAAGTTGGTATTTATAGGGAAATACATGAAGAGACCCACGATTTTAAACTGCTGAAATTCTATCCAGCGTACAGGTACCCTGAACCGGTTCGGGTACCCCTGTGAATCGGTTCGCCCCCCCAAAACGGTTTCGGGCTGGGTTCGGGAAAGTGTGCTGGGAACAAGGCTTTAAACACTTAGAAAAATTTCCAGACTTTTCAATGAACATATCTCCATTTTCAACGGGCCATAACTTGTTCACCGTATCTCGGATTGAGGTGCCGTTTCTTCCAGTATCTTTGTTACGGAAAGCTCTTCAACTTTACAGTTGACCAATCCTCCGGACGGTGGCTATAAAATTACCAATTTGCCCTTGAACATCCCTATCATGCCTTGTTTCACTGATTTGACTTCTCTTGCGTTCCACTTGCATTACGAGCCTAGAATCAAGGAACGTGAAGTCGTTGATGCAGATAAGGGATTCATTAGTGGAGATAATGCATGCTTGATTCCCGGAATTCGGATAAAGGCCGTCATGTGAGATCGTGAGGTGACGTGCCAAATGTAGCGGCATACGACATAAATAAATGAAACATTTCGGACATGAGAAAAATGTGCTTACAAATCTCCCCCTATGTCTATGCCGGTACATACATAAAAAATCCGAATTATCAAATATGAAATTGCCTATACAAATCTACCCTCCCATGAACCCAAAACTAGAAAAAGTACAAATGAATAGTCTTCATCGTTTGTTCTTCAATTCTTCAGGAATCTCAAAACTTTTCTCATCAGGGTGTGCAACATATAGATCTGCAATCTTCATACCTACACACATGAGACAAAGAAAATACCACGTGACATATGGAGTTTGAAATGAGATAACATGGATATCAATATATGATAAAAACATAAGCAACATCTCAAAAACTCCCCCAAAATTCAAACTCCCCCATAATATGATAATTCTTTCTCCCCCTTTTTATAATGTCCCCAAATAGACAAATGAGAGAAATAAATCAAATAAGCAAGTGCGGGGTGTCACTAGGATAAAAACACACCATGAATAAACAGAAAGAAACCAAGTCGATGATAGCGTAAATGAAGTGGTGTGATCAAATTCGATAGGAAAATCAATGCATACAAACATGACATATGTGCATGATGAATATTGGATATTCCTAGCGAATGAACTCAAATGCTTCCTTTGGTGTAAAAGAGTGACAGTATAAGATATTAACTCAATCAAATCAACAAATCAAAGCTCAAAATGATTTTCACACCAATAACGTCCAAAATGGTTTTATGCTTTTTCAGGATTTTCAAGGAAGTGCAAACCCGTTTAGATTCTCCAACCAAACTCCCTCAGATATTATTTTGAATAGAGGCATTCTAAATTCTCAAACTTTGGAGAATTGATGGTGAAAACTAAGTGGCCCATATTTGGCATGTATAGCTTTTTATTGCCTTTAAATTTTTTCGAGCTCTTTTAACCTCTTAGGACCTCGGATATTAAAATTCCTCCATTTTTAGGTCCTTTTTAACGGTGGATTTTGCGCAAAGGATAGATGATTACCTTTCGCAGCCCCTCCCCGTTATACAAAAACACACAGTCTCACCAAAACGTTTTTTTTCATGCATTCCAATCTTGTCAAGTTTTATCGCATATTGTACATTGTATAGACAGGATTGAGATGAAAACACGCAAGCCAACATGTGATAGACAAGTGCAATAATCAAATATAGCCGTGCATGTGTGCAATAAAGGATATAGGAGTCAAACATGTAGGAAGATATCACTAATTACATCTCAAAGACTCCAATCAATGTAAAGCACATGGATGAAATGATGTAGCCTCTCAAATCTCTATCAAACAGTCACATGGATAAATGGAATGAAGTTGTGACTTGGCTATCTTACATGCTCATCCATAAAAGAAGCAAAATACAAAAATCTTTTTTGGATTTTTCAAAAATTTTGTCAAAATAAAATCTTTTTGTGCTTTTCTTAAAATTTTTCTTAAAGGAAAATCTTTTTGTATTTTTCAAAAGAAATATAAAAAGCAAAAAGAATAAAACAAAGCTGTACAACAAAGAAATGGTACATATAAAACAGACTAGCAATAGGAAGCATATGATATGAACATGAAGAAGCATCCTATTTTAGACATAGACCAACCCCTCAGTCAACTGTGCAAATCCCTAAAGATTTCCTAAGACTCTCAAATCTAAGGGCATCTAAAGGTTTCGTGAAAATATCGGCTAACTGACGGTCGGTAGGAACAAAACTCAGGGATACGACTTTCTCTTCAACTAACTGACGTATAAAGTGCTCATGTAACCTGATGTGTTTTGTGCGCGAATGCTGAACTGGATTGCGGGATATGTGTATTGCGCTCGTGTTATCACAGGAAATGGTCATGGTGTCCTGTGATATCCCATAATCCTCCAGCATTTGCTTCATCCACAAGAGTTGTGTGCAACAACTCCCGGCGGCTATGTACTCAGCCTCCGCAGTGGACAAAGAGATGGAATTTTTCTTCTTGCTCAGCCAGGAGACAAGAGCAGAACCAAAATAGAAACACCCACCAGAAGTGCTCCTACATTCATCTACATCCCCAGCCCAATCGGCATCCGAATAGGCGGACAGACGGTCATCGGTATCAAAGGAATACCAAATCCCGTATGAGAGAGTCCCACTTACGTATTTAATAATACATTTTAGAGCAAGTAAATGTGACTCTTTTGGGGATGCCTGATATCGCGCACAGACTCCAACACTAAAGGCGATGTCGGGACGACTTGAAGTCAAGTAGAGGAGACTACCTATCATACTCCGATATAAGGTTTGCTCTACGTCCTTGCCTAAAGTGTCCTTACTAAGCTTGGTAGTGGTACTCATAGGTGTACGGGCATGCTTAGCGGAGTCTAGACCAAATTTTTCACTAGGTCTCTAGCATACTTGGATTGGGAGATGAACATCCCATCCTCTAGCTGACGAACCTGGAGACCAAGGAAGAATGTAAGCTCACTAACCATGCTCATTTCAAACTCACTTTTCATCTCCTCCTCAAAGTGATGAGCATGCTGGGAGAATGTGGATCCAAAGACTATGTCGTCCACATAGACCTGGGCAACCAAAATAGCACCGTCATCTCTCCTGACGAACAACGTCATATCTACCCCCCCTCTCTTGAAGCCACGAGCTAAGAGATAGGAAGTAAGCCTCTCGTACCAAGCACGGGGTGCTTGATTCAAACCATACAAGGCTTTCCTCAGATAGTAGACGTGCTCAGGGTGCTGAGGGTCTTCAAACCCTTTTGGTTGTTCCACATAAACCTCCTCCTGTAGAATGCCATTCAAAAAGGCACTCTTGACATCCATCTGATACACCTTGAAGCGCAGATGACAGGTGATGGCGAGCAGAAGACGGACGAACTTAAGCCTCGCAACAGGAGAAAATGTCTCCCCAAAGTCTACACCCTCTATCTGTGTGTAGCCTTGAGAGACCAACCTAGCCTTATTTCTGATTATGGTACCATATTCATCCATTTTGTTCTTAAAAATCCACCGGGTACCTATCACATTAGTCTCACTAGGTCGAGGGACTAATTCCCATACATTATTCTTTTTAAACTGAAGCAACTCATCCTGCATAGCAGATATCTAGTGTTCATCCTTGAGTGCTTCTTTATGGTTCTTGGGCTCGACTTTGGACGTGTAGTAAAGATGGCTAACAACATTCTCTAGCTGAGCAAGAGTCTTGACCCCTAGAGTGGGATCACCAAAAATGGCAGAAGGGTCATGACTCTTGCGAACACAAGCAGGTGTGTCCCCTAACACAGGAGTAGGATCCACAGAGTGTGAGAGAGGAACGGGTAAATCACTGTCAGAACAATCCTCATCCTCACACTTAAGGTTAGGATCAATAACCGTTGAAGGTTCGTCATCTTGCACGGTAACGTTTATTGATTCCATAACCCTAGAGCTCTTCAGGTTAAATACTCGATATGCTCTACTATTCGATGAATATCCTAGAAATATTCCCTCGTCGCTCTGGGAGTTGAACTTTCCTAATTGCTCTCTATCCCGTAGGATGTAGCATTTACTCCCAAAAATACGAAAATACGCCAGGTTGGGCTTCTTGCCGGTCCACAACTCATAAGGTGTCTGTAGTGTGTGTGGACGCAAATAAACCCTATTCACCGTGTGGCATGCAGTAAACACTGCCTCTGCCCAAAATATCCTAGAAACTTTACGACCTAAAAGCATAGATCTAGCCATCTCTTGGATCGTTCTATTCTTTCTCTCAACAATCCCATTTTGCTGAGGAGTTCTCACAGCAGAAAACTCATGTTTGACCCCAAGGCTATCACAGTACAAATCCACCTTTGCTTCCTTAAATTCAGTGCTGTTGTCACTACGTATTCTGTTAATAGTGACACCGTGTTGATTTTGCAGGACACGGCACTTAGTCGTTAAGAAATCTACAGCATCAGATTTCTCTCTCAGAAAACCTACAATGGAGTACCTGGAGAAATCATCTACCATCACGAGGATGTACCTCTTACCACCTAGACTCTCAGTACGAGTGGGACCCATAAGATCCGTGTGAATCAACTCCAGAACACGAGAGGTGGTAATGGAATGCAACTTCCTATGAGGACTACGAATTTGTTTTCCCAACTGACAGGGTCCACAAACGGTTGAAGTTGACTTTCCAAGAGATGGTAAGCCACGTACTAGGTCTTTTTTAGATAAACGATTAAGATCTCTAACGTTCACGTGACCTAGACGTTGGTGCCACAGATCCATAGGAGTGATCGTGGCGCTGTTGCAGACAAGTGAGGATGTGGGCTCAGTCCCATAGCAATTATCCTCGGTCCTCACCCCTTGCATCAATAGTTTATCGATTTGATTGTAGACTTTACACGCGTCTCGATCAAACTTTACTGCAAGGTCAGTGTCGCACAGCTGGCTAATGCTGAGAAGGTTTGCTTTCAAACCTTTGACGTACAAAACATTTTCTAGCTTAGGAAAACCAGGTAACTTGATAGTACCTCGTCCTATAATGCTAGACTTACTCCCATCTCCAAAGGTGACTCTGCCATCTTGATAATCCTCAAGAGTAGTAAAAAATTAGGCATCACCTGTCATGTGTCTGGAGCACCCACTATCAAAATACCACTGAGAGGTATTATGTGCTTTGAGAGCAACATGAACAACAAAAGCCTTTTTATCTTTCTTAGGTACCCAAGTCGAGATGATCTTTTGTTTGCCTTTGTTGTTGTTGATTTTAGCTGGAATGTGAGAAGCATTCACTAACGGCAAAGAGATCCGTTGAAATTCTTCCATTAAACGTTGAGTCGTGGTAGCTAAGAACTCAACTCGCTCTCTCAGACTAGAAAACTCATCAGTATGACATGGTGGAGCAGTAGTACGTCGTGTTCGACCCATGCTATAGCAAGTTTCCCTAAGGTGGCCTTTTCTTTTGCAATAAGTACAAAAGAGCACAGTCAAAGGCAGACCTTGGTTTGCTTTTCTTGGTCGAACTCTCCTTCGAGGTTTTTTACGGTGGCCATAAGGAGTTGTAGTAAACTCAGGAACTGGTCCAGGTGCAATTTGGGACGTGGAGGCACCATCATATCCAATTCCTTGACGATCACCAAAACCTAAAGCGGGGCCGAGGAGCATCTTTCCCATCTTCCCAGATCTGTCCTCGATTTGTACCTTGACTTCCCATGCTTTCTCAAGATCATGAGTCAGCTGGGAAACAAGGGCTTCAAGTTTCTTTCGAGTCTCCACGGAGGAATGGAGCTGACTCGTAAGACTAGCCACTTGTTTAGTCAAGTCCCCTCTCTCTTTCTCTAAAACACTCTCTCTCTCTCTAAACAGAATCTCTTTCCCGACACATGCAGATTCTTTCTCTCTCAGGGCGGTGCAAGTGGAGAACTCTCTTTCTCTTGCTTTCTTTAAATCTTCCTCTAAGCAGGTGATCTTAAGAACTAACGCTTTGTTACGCTTTTTAGTTTTAAATGACTCAGAATATAACTTAGCGTAGGCGCGTTTTATATCACTCTCGCTCTCACTTGTGTCATCCTCCCCCTCACTCACATCGCTCTCACTGTCGAGGTGTCCCTATGAAGCATCATCCTCAACGTCGTGAGGAGAACTAGGAGTGCTCACTTGGCTGGCCACGAATGCGGTGAAGTTACACTCATGCGGTGACTCATCTCCAGAATCCACCGTCTCGACCTCACTGTCGTCACTAAGGGTAGCATTAAGAATAACTTTCCCTTTCTCTCTATTCAGAAGATTGGCACACTCAAAAGCTCTATGACCCCTACCATCACACTCAAAACATCTCTCACTTTCTTTCATAGGAGGATTTTTGGAAACTTTTTCATTTTTCTTTTCAAACTTATTTTTCTCAAATTTCTTTTTATCTTTAAAATTGCCATTTTTCTTAAATTTGATAATCCTCTTGAAATTTTTTGCGAAAAGAGCCAAATCATCTAAGTCAAAATTGCACTTAGAATCTGACGTGTCAGTCTCTCTCTTTCTAGATGACTCTATCCTCTTTCTAGCCGACCCCTCACTCCTTCTCTCTTGGGCTTTAAGTGCAATTCCCTTATCTTTATATTTAGCATTTTTAGGGAACAAATCAATTTCATAAGTTTGCAAATTTCCTACAAGTTCTTCCAATTTTAGCGTATTTAAATTACCCATAAAATTTAGCACAGTGACTTTAGGGATAAAACGCTTAGGCAAAGAACGAAGAATCTTTTTAACAACTCTAGCATTCGGAATATGTTCACTAAGATTAAAACTAGTATTCACAATGTCAGAAAGTCTAGCATAAAATTCATCAAAGCATTCAGAATCATGCATGGTGATTGTTTCAAATTGAGTTGTCAAGTTTTGCAACTTAGTCTCTTTCACAGCATTAGTTCCTTCATGGGTAATTTGTAAAACATTCCATGCCTCTTTTGACGTGGTACACGTCATTATGCGTTTGAACTCATCAGGTGTGACAGACCCAGAAATAGCACTTAGACCCTTAGAATTAAAAGATGACCATTTAATTTCTTCATCAGTCCAAGAAATGTCAGGTTTCAAGTTGGTCACATTATCAACAGTCACGGTGGGAGGAGTCCACCCTCGTTCAACCAAAATACAAACACGTTCATCAATGGCTTTTAAAGCCGACCTCATACGGGCTTTCCAATAAGCATAATTTATCCCGTCAAAAACAGGCATTTTATAATATGACTTCTCCATTTGAACACGCACTTTTTCAAAAATCATTTTTTTCAGAAAATTGATATCTTAGAAAAATTTTGCGGAAAAAGGATTACGCGATAGATTAGCGTAACCTTCTCTGATACCAATTTGAAGGACGTGTGTGCTCGCGTTCAAATGATCAAATTGTATATAAAACCCTTTTAACACAAACAGACCCTAAACATGCAGCAGTATGTGATTGAATAAATTGATAATCTACGTAAGAACATTCAAACACATGAAATTAAGGAAAAATCCCCCTCAGGGGCAAAACCATTTATTTTCACTATAATTTGTAAGAAAACGCCTTACAATCGGATTACAATGAAAATACAAGTTGACTAAGAATTACCCTCGGGTATCGTATTCTGTAGTCGCGGCTGGAATTATCCCTTTCCAGTAGGGCTGCAATGAAGAAGGAGAACGGTCTCCTCCACAAGGGTTGAACAAACCAAAGTTGTGTTCTTGGGTTGCTAAAGGATTCACAAAGGTTTGGCAAGGATGTGTGAATCAAACCATGAGTCTTGGGACTCAAAAATATGAAGACTAGATGTATTTGGACCCTCAAATTCGTCTCCTAAAGTCTTGCAAAACAACTCTCCCGAAGTTGGTATTTATAGGGAAATACATGAAGAGACCCACGATTTTAAACTGCTGAAATTCTATCCATCGTACAGGTACCCTGAACCGGTTCGGGTACCCCTGCGAACCGGTCCCCCCCCCCCCCCCCCTGAACCGGTTTTGGGCTGGGTTGGGGAAAGTGTGCTGGGAACAAGGCTTTAAACACTTAGAAAAATTTCCAGACTTTTCAATGAACATATCTCCATTTTCAACGGGCCATAACTTGTTCACCGTAGCTCGGATTGAGGTGCCGTTTCTTCCAGTATCTTTGTTGCGGCAAGTTCTTCAACTTTCCAGTTGACCGGTCCTCCGGACGGTGGCTGTAAAATTACCAATTTTCCCTTGAACATCCCTATCATGCCATATTTCACTGATTTGACTTCTCTTGCGTTCCACTTGCATTACGAGCCTAGAATCAAGGAACGTGAAGTCGTTGATGCAGATAAGGGATTCATTAGTGGAGATAATGCATGCTTGATTCCCGGAATTCGGATAGAGGCCGTTATGTGAGATCGTGAGGTGACGTGCCAAATGTAGCGGCATACGACATAAATAAATGAAACATTTCGGACATGAGAAAAATGTCCTTACAGAAACACCGTCCCACTTTTGCCTGTCGATAATGGATTAAATCTTAATATTTTCCAGTTGAGAACCCTCAATTATTTGGGACTGAAAGTAAGTGACCTTGCTCCAACCTCTATCGCGGTGCGCGCTTATGATAATACTCGTCGGGAAGTGATGGGATCCATAAATCTTAAAATGGGGGCTATCCCTATAAATCCCGTTATTAAATTCTAGGTCATCGATATCCCAACTTGTTTTAAACTATTACTCAGACGACTATGGCTCCATAGTGTCAAGGGTGTGTCTTCTTCCCTCCATCAAAAACTTAAGTTCTTCACCAATGGGCAGGTCATCACCATCTTGGGCGATGATAATAACACTGAGGATGCAAGCATAAGTAATCTGGTACTAGAAATACAACATGGGACAAACGATATGCTTCTGTCAGGTTTTCGAGTCGAACCACTTATGCTCCCGACAGGGGATGATTTCAAAGACCGAGTCTGTTCAAAACACGATCCTCATGGCAACGTTATTGTGATATAGATGTTTAAAAACATGCACTTCATGCTCGGACTAGGGATGGGAAGACAATAATAGGGAATACTTAAACTCATAGTACTGAAGAAAGCATTTCCTCCTTATGGCTTGGGTTATCAACCTTCATTAGAGGAACTTCGAATGCTCCACCAACCTCAATTGAAGAGAAGGCTAGAAAGTGCCAAAACTGTCTCAAGAGATTCCTTAAACGAAAGATTCATCAAAGAGGGTGAAGATTTCCCTTTTTGTGGCTTTCCTGAACCATGGTATGATCATGTGGACAAGAAGATTGTCGGGACACAAATTTCTAATTGACTCTTTGTAGTTTTGGCTCTATTTCGAACAAAAACATTTGAGTCATAGGATAGTGTTCTTGTGTATCCTTCAAGCATATGACATGTTAAAGTTGAAGACGTTGCGGCCTTGATTTTCAAGAGAACATCATTGTCAAGTTTCAGTGCTACGTTTCATGTTATCAACATCACATTTCAAGTCTCCAAATGTATGAATGCTTTTATATATTTGTAGGAGACTTGGAATAATTTATATGGGGTGTAATTCTATTTTAACATGAATTTTATTTTCAAAAAGTTATGTTAGAACTTTGAATAAAAAGTTTTTGGGCTTAAAATTGAAAAATGACATTTTGTTAGTTCGTTCAATATTGTCGTTCGAACGAGTTTGACAATGACTTTTACCAATTGGCCTCTGGAACATCGTTAGATAGGTCGTTCGAATGAGACTTTGTTTGAATGAAAATCTAGTTCGAACGAGATTTCCAGGGGGAAAATTCTTTGACAGTTTTTGGAAGTTTTCTCTATGTTCCCACTTCTTTTGTTCCCACTATTTTTTTGACAGAATTAATTGGTGTGGGAAACAACCTTTTCAAACCAACTTTTTCATCTTCTACAACCTCTAAGAGAGAGTTTTGAGAGCTAAAGGTTCAAGTTTTGACTGTTTGTTTTTCAAGAAAATCCTTCCTAAACACTTTTGTTTACACCCAACTGTTTAGTTTATTCCAAGTATTTCTACTTCTATATATTTTCTTGGAGAGTGCGTGTCACCGAGTTTTACTCTACCGAATTGAAGAGAAGTTTGGGTTTATTTATACATCTCATAAAGAAGAAGCTCATTATTTTACTGCAGCATACTCACACGGTGAAAGGCATTGTGCGAGGGTTGACAGTTGTCCAAAAGCTTCATTGGTGGATTCCAAGGTTCCGGTGGATTCCGGGATTGTCGACTAAGCGGAGGTTGGTACAAGAAGACACATCAGGGGCTTGAAGGGAGTCGAGCCGATTTGAGTAAGTCATTTTTCTTGTACTTGTAAAAATACCATACTTAGTGGTCGTCTGAGGTTTTTTTCCCGTTGTGTGTTTTTCCTCGTACATCGCGGTGTAGTGGTTGTGAATTTATTTTATCTTGCAAATCACCTAAAACGCATGCTTAGGATTAAAAGATAAAATGTGGTTTAATTCGCAATCTTGTTTAAATTGGTGCTATAATTTCATTTGGGTAAAATTTAAGTTAATTTAATTCAAGTCTAAATAATTTAATTTGATAAATTTTGGTTTGGCCTAATATGGTAATTTTGAAAATATTATGTAGGCAAATTTTAGGACTTGTGTTAAATTAATTTTGGGCTAAAAGTAAATTTCTCATAGTTAACTTCAAGTGTTATTTTGGTTTGTGAGAAAATCCAAATATTGGTTTTAGTGAATTTTGTGTGTGTGTGTTCACCATAATTCACTTATTTAGGTTTAATTTTAATTTTGTTTTTAGAAATTAAAATTTGTGTTTAATTTAATTTTTCATCTTTTTAAGAAAAGAAAATCAAATAAAATTTATAAAATTAAATTGTTATATTGAACCATCTTTATTTCACATCTTAAAGGAAATTTAATAGTGAATTAAAGTGAAAGATTTTAAAATTGGGGATCTATCTCGTTTTCATGAAGTGGTATCAGAGCCGGAGTGCTAAATTATTGCGTTAAGGTCTTTTTAAATATTTTTGACTAAAAATGGAATTTTTCCCATTTTTAAAATTTCCTGTTTTCGATGGTTCCAACTACGCGTATTGGAAAGCGCATTTAAATTGGCACTTAGGTCTCTAGATGAGAGGGTTTGGTTGTCAATCATTAACGGGTGGTCTCCACCTACATATTTAGTTGAAAATGAACGTGTTCCCAAACCCACAGATAAATGAAGTGAGAATGAATGTAAACTTGCAAATTTTAATTTCCGAGGTTTAAATGCCTTGTTTAGCGCAGTCACACCGGATGAATTCTGACGCACTATGACGTGTGACACCGCTAAGTAAGCTTGGGATATTTTACAACTCACTCACGAGGGAACTAGTGTCGTAAAAGCTTCTAAACTCTAAAACCTCGCCATTCAATTTGAAACCATCAAAATTAATGAAAAAGAAACATTTGATGAATTTTATGCTAGAGTATAAAGGCGTATTGTTCCTTAGCTTTTACATCTCCCCTAAGAGTGGGATGATCTATACGAAGAGGCCGTTGAAGTTGTGGAGTGCATTAACTTTTTGTGGAAGGATTATGTCGTTACCACCGGATAAGGAGACGAATTTGATAGTTCAAATGAAGAGAAAATCCGAAACAATACTAACCTAGAAATCAGTATATGTGGAGTGATATCATTTGAGGATCTGCTAGGAGAGATTAACAAGGTGGCCTAACAACTCGAGGTGGATTAATAAGGTGGCCTAACAACTCTATTTTTCCCCTCTTGTGTGAACCATATGATTAGATCAGGGAGGCATTACCAGGTTCCAAACCCGTAATCATCACCGATTGATAAGGGAAAAAGTGTTGGGAAACTTCCTATGTCAGAATTTACCCTCGAGGAGGGTAAGATCCTTGATCAGTTGAAGAAAACCTAAGCTAACATCACTCTGTATGGGGTCTTCATATCTTCCTAGCTGCACCGAAATACCTTGATTGCCCATAATACCTCCTTCTACCACACCAAAAAGAAGCAGTGGATCTGGTCGAATCTCTAACCTCAACTAGAATGCTCTCCTTATCTGAAGAAGAAATTCCTAAGTTTGGACCAAATCACTGCTATGCTCTCAATATCTTTGTCGAAGTCATGGGAAACACCATCCCACTTTCGCCTGTCGATAATGGATTAACTCTTAATATTTTCCCGTTGAGAACCCTCAATTATTTAGGGCTGAAAGTAAGCGACCTTGCTCCAACCTCTGTCGCGGTGCGCGCTTATGATAATACTCGTCGGGAAGTGATGAGATCCATAAAGCTTAGAATGGGGGCTATCCCTATAAATCCCATTATTAAATTCTAGGTCATCGATATCCCAACTTGTTTAAACTATTACTCAGACGACTATGGCTCCATAGTATCAAGGGTGTGCCTTCTTCCCTCCATCATAAACTTAAGTTCTTCACCAATGGGCAGGTCATCACCATCTTGGGCGATGACAATAACACTGAGGATGCAAGCACAAGTAATATGGTACTAGAAATACAACAAGGGGCAAATGATATGCTTCTGTCAGGTTTCCGAGTCGAACCACTTTCCCTCCCGACAGGGAATGATTTTAAAGACAGAATCTGTTCAAAACACAACCCTCATGGAAACATTATTGTGATATAGATGTTTAAAAACATGCACTTCAATCCCGGACTAGGGATGGGAATACAACAATAGGGAATACTTAAACCCATAGTACTAAAGAAAGCATTTACTCCTTATGGTTTGGGTTATCAACCTTCATTAGAGGAACTTAGAATGCTCTACCAACCTCAATTGAAGAGAAGTCTAGAAAGTGCCAAAATCGTCTCAAGATATTCCTTGAACGAAAGATTCATCAAAGAGGGTGAAGATTTCCCTTTTTGTGGCTTTCCCGAACCATGGTATGATCATGTGGACAAGAAGATAAAACTAGGAATGGAGGTCTTTTTCCAAGATAGCTAATCATGGGCTAAAAGTTCCCAGCATCATGTGCAACCACTCATGGAGAAGACTGTAGCTACTACCAAAGATTCTGAGGGAGGTGACTCTTAGGATTCATTTAATTTATGGGTGACATTCTGAATAGTCCACTCGAGTGCTACATCATCAACTCCATCCCACCTGATCAAAGCTGCTGATGCACATCTCCTTAACTGGAATGTTGTGCCAGTTCCACCTGTTGAAATGCAACCCTACCCATGTGTTTATTCCATTTCCTCTTCTTTTTTTGTTCCTCCTTATTCTGATCATAATGTAATCGAAGACCTCCTTCGATGAGGTTATCAACTCTGTTTTTCCCAAAAATGAAATAAACAAAGATTTTGAATATCTTGGTGTGCCCTGCGTTAATTTTTTTGATTATAATCAAACTCTTGATGATTATTATTTTGCAAATGAATAATTCTTGACTTATCTTAACAAGGTTCATAACAAGCAACATAACCATATTCAAGTTAATGAAGATGAAACTATTATTATTAATCTCGGTTCTAGTAGCCAACCGCGCGAGATTAGGATAGGGTCTACCCTTGACGAGAAAGAGATCGCAAAACTTGAGGAATTACTAAGGATTTTATGAATGTCTTTGCATGGTCCAATGATAACTTGCCTAACATTGATCCCGAGATAGTTCAGCATGAGATTCCAACACTCCCAGAATACAGGACGGTCAAATAGAAACCGTGAACGCTTCGCACCAAATGTTCACTTAAGGTTAAGGAATAAGTGGTCAAATAATTGAACATGGGTTTCATTCGTGTGATAAAATATCCCACATGGCTATCCAATATCGTACCTGTACCAAAATTTGGAGGCAAGGTTCGCACGTGAGTTGATTATTGAGATTTAAACAGGGCCTCTCCAAAGGAAGATTATTCGCTACCTAATATTGACATGATTGTGGATAACACAACCAGTCACGCTCTCAAGTGATTTGTTGATGGTGTTTTCAGATACAACCAGATCAAGATGTACCCATATCATCAAGAGAAAATCGCCCTTAGGGAACATTTTGTTACACCGTTATGCCATTTGGTCTAAAAAAATGCAGGGGCTACCTACCAGAGGGCTGCCACAACTATCTTACATGATCTGATACGCAAAGAAGTTGAGGTCCATGTTAACGACATGATCATCAAATTTAAAACTCGTGAAGGTCATGTTCCCGCTCTATAAAAGTTTTCGAGCGACTATGGCGATACCGGATGCAACTTAACCCATATAAATGTGTTTTTGGAGTTACTAAAGGAAATATCTTGGGATTAATGGTTAGTAAGAAAGGTATAAAAGTTGATTTTGCCAAACTGAAAGACTTACTCGAAATGCCACGACCCCAAACGAAGAAATAATTCCGAGGATTCCTTAGAAAATTGCAGTATATCAACCGGTTCATCAACCAATTAACTCTTATCTGTGAACCCATCTCCAAACTCCTCCGGAAGGGTTCAACTAAGGTTTGGAATGAAACTTGCCAGGAGGCCTTTAACCAAATCAAGAAATATCTAACCCGACCTCATGTACTCATGCCACAACAACTTGGTCTACCCCTACTCCTATACTTGATTGTAATAGACACTGCAACTGGGGCTTTATTGGACCAATACCTTGAAGAGTCTTGCAAAGAGATAGCCATCTATTACACTAGTATCAAGTTGGACAGGTACGAAGTTAACTACACTGCCTTGGAGAAAGCATGCATCTCCCTTCTATGGGTCACCCAAAAATTACAACACTATATGCTCGCTTTTCCCATTGAACTTGTGTCCCGAATGGATCCTATAAAATACCTTCTTAAGAAACCTTCCCTGTTTAGACGAATGGCCCGATAGTTGATGCTGCTAGGTGAATTTGATATTGTATATGTCACGCAGAAATCCATGAAAGTAAGAGCCATATCTGACTACCTTATTGACTATCCTATGGGAGATATCGATGTTTAGATTTATGAGTTCCTAGATGAAAATATCCTTTGAACCTCCCAAGAAGACCTCCGATGGCAAATTTTCTTTGACGGTCCTGCCAATAGGAAAGGGTATGGCATTAGGATACTCTTAATTGCCTGGTTTACTCTCACACTCCCATTGCCATCAAGATAGATTTTCCTTGCACCAATAACATAACCGAATACGAGGCATGCACAGTAGGCCTCAAAGTCGCTCTCAAGAAAGGAATTCGATACCTAGATGTTTATAAGGATTTAACCCTCATCATCGGTCAATTACTCAGAAGATGGAAAGTTAAGGATGAGAAACTCTTACCCTTTGATTCCCACTTAAAAGAGTTGGCCTTCCAATTGCAAGAAACCACCTTCCACTACCTGCCTCGAGCAAATAATAACTTAGCAGATGCCCTTGCTACCTTAGCGTCGATGGTCGACATGCCCAAGGAATAACGTTGGCCCCCATCCTAGTCCTAAAGAAAACTAAACCTACTCACTGATGCCACATTGAGCTCGTCACATAAGAAGATCCTGATATATCCGATTAATGGTACTATGATATTTGGCACCTCCTCAAGAATGGTAGGTATCCCCAAGATTCTAACAAGAAAGATCGAGATAACCTTCGCAAACTGGCTTCCCAGTACATTATCTGTGATAAAGCACTATTCAAGAGAAACTTTGATGGAACATTGAAAAGAGGATTTAGAAAATCCACAACAGGGAGTGCGAACCCCACATGAATGGCCATATGCTTGCTAAGAAAATCATTCGACATGGATACTATTGGACTACCATAGTCCAGTATTGCACCGCCTATGTTCAGATATGCCTTAAATGCCAATAATTTTCCAATCTCAAGCACTTGCCTCTGTGAGAATTGAATAACATGACTTCTCCTTGGCCGTTGTCCACATGGGCCATCGATATCATAGGGAAAGTTACACCCATTAGAATTCGAACGCAAAGATCTTACCTCGATCCCCAAAATAATATTGAGTGTCACTTCATGTAGGCTCACTCTCTTTTTGTAATGAGTAGTTAGGAGTACTACCCAATAGTGTACTTGATCTAAATTGACCCATATGGGCTTACTAATAGTACCTCCTCATATCCTGGCATATTTACTTCTCTCGGGATGCACCGAAAATTATGAACTATGCACCTTCTCCCAAACTGCGCGTCGGAAATCTTCATCATCTTGGATAATCAATTTCCCATCGATGCGCAAGATACCCTCAGAGATGACTGAGTAAGGCTCCTCTCCACTTGCCAATAACTATTGAACCCTTTACTGATAAGATGGATCCCTTACTTATGCCTTCATAACCCTCAAATGATCTTGGGTGTGATGGTCATCATTGCTATAAATGCTCGAACTATCTTCTCTCCTGCCAAAGCTCAGTCCACTTAACCATTCCAAAACTATTTCTCACTGCCCTACAAGCATACTGGTCAATGCATTTTCTTCCACATTAGCCATTTGAAGATGATTGCGACAACCCTGGTATAATTGTGATAAATTATGTTTGAATCATGCTTAACTTATGCGATATGTATAACGTGCTATTAGTATATCTAATTTTAAGTTATTATTTGTCGCCTAATCCTAAATTCATAAAGCATGAAATATCAAATTAGTTACAAACACACAATTTTTTAAGTTTTCGGTAGGAATGTTCATATTTGAGATTAGTTTTTACCCTTATAATATAACAATTGACTTGAGGTGAAAAATAGATAGTTGTAGATATATGAGTTAAGTTTGTAACCCAAAACCGGTGTGTAAAATAGAGGTCTGAGTAAGGAGTTATGCTGAAGTTATGAAATAAGGGAAAATTTGTCCATTCGTTAAGTGGTATTTTGTCTTAATAGTACACCATGTGTTATAATTTGATTGGTTGGAATGGGAGGCTAGTTTGGCCGACTTTAAACCCTTGTAATAACCTCCTCCTTTAGAAAATTCAACCATGAGAGAGTTAGAGCTTGAGGAAAAATAATTGTGAAGTTTTGGAAGAAGAAAGTGAGGAGAAAATTTGAGAAAAATCAATAGAAAATTACATAAAAGTCCATAAGGTAATTCTATCTATGAATCTTGTTATATTTTTTTGTGTTACTGGTTTAAATGATAGACATAATCATTAGTTTACTAAAATTCCAAGTCTTTATGTATATGTATGTCTAGATTCATGTTAAAGTAAAGTTGAACGAGTAAACCCTTGAAATTGCTTCATTTAGAAACCTTGGGAATTTAAACTTCTATATCTTTTTGCATACTTACTCGAATTGAGTAATTCTAGTTTGGGATTAAAACATACTCATATATGTATAACATATCCTAAAATTATATAAAAATACCAAGGAATGTATCTTCGGTGATAGTTTGAAGTTCAGGTATAAAATATGCCCCAAAAGAGTTAGTATGCATACCATGTGTTTGACGTTTTGCTTGATATAGCAAATGAACCCTAAAAATTATGAAAATTTAATTTTATATTATTCAATATTTTATTGATAGGGGGTGGAATATCATATAAAGTTATGATGTAAAAAAATATGAAAATTCCTGGAAGTTGACTAAACGATAGAGGGGCTTATAGGGCAGATTTGCTTTATAGTAAAGAAATGGGAATAAACTGTTGTAGGAACCTTGAAATGATGTACCGTCTTTTGTAATGGAAACTAATATGATAAAGACTGGATTATCAAGAAGAAATTAAAGTATGTTTGGACTATGAATTGGATATGTTAAATATTTTAACATAAATTTGGATGGAATTTTATTTATGATGAATGCTTTGAATGGAATCATATGATGCTTATAAATTGAGTTACGTTTAAGTTATTATTTGGATTTTAATATTCTTATGATGATACTAATATTGTAATAATGATAGGAAGGGAAGAAGAACTGTTTGAATAAGTGCCGAACAAAGGAAAAGGAAAAGCCTGACAAGTTGTCAAGGTGAGTGTACTTATGATTGTTTCATATATAGATATGAAAATGATATGATATATGTGGATATAGCTCTAAGAGCAGGATTTGTTTGGATATTAAATTATTCAGGATTGATTTGAATACTTTGGTATTCAGGATCTGTTTGGATATTCAAATATCCAGGATTTGTTTGGGTCTTATGATCCAGGATTGGAATTGGAGAAAGACCCAATGATTTGTTTTGTCTTATGACAAGGATTTGTTGGAACTTATGTTCTAGGATTTGTTATTGCGATAATGGGCAGGATTGTTTGGATTTTATATCCATAGATTTTATATATAACTATTACTTCATTGCAGGGAAGGAGTACCTCACTAAGCTGAATGCTTATTGTTTATATTTTAACATTTTTAGGTTCGTACGTTGACAACTAGGATACCATATGATCGGTAATTTTGAGAGCTGCACCATTAGGAAGAGCTGGGGTTTATATATGGAGATTTTATTATTATCACACTGGGGATTTTACTACAATCACACATTATATATATTGAGTTAGAATGGTTTAATTTGATAACTGTAATAGTTAATCATAGAATTGTAAGTCCGCTTAATATGACTTTGATGTTGGTTATGTTATGATACAAGAACAGTATTATGTTCATTATGTACATCATGCATGAAAATGTTGAAAAATGAATTATACTTCAAATTGACTAAATAATTGATTTAATTATTATAAAGATAAATGATTAGAATGGGTTTGGGTTTGGGGTGTGACAATAAGTGGTATCAGAGCGAGGTTATTAATTCTGGACGGGTGTGACGGTTAGATTGCAGTTATTGAGTTGATTTGATAATTATGAACTGTTTATATACTAACCAATTGTTTAGTATTATGAAATATTTATGTTGGTTATTGGAACTTTGTTGTATTGAAGATAATTACATATGGAACCTAGGAATACACAACATAGAGAAGAGGGAGTAACTTCTCATACAGAGGATACCGAAATAGAGCAGAGTGTTGCAGGAAGGGACAGAAAGCATGTGATTAGGCATAAATTCTTCCTAATTTATCCCTTAATTTCGGTACTTTAATTACCTCGGACAACGTAATTGGATTGACTTTATCTCATAATCTTGCTATTGAACTATCCTAACAAGTACACCGAGTTTCTGGTATTTCGTTATGATTTTACAGGTATCTAATGTCAAGAAATGGAAGAAGGAAACCGGAAGAATAGAGAAAGTCAACAAGAAAAGTCAAAAGGGCAAAAGACTCATTCCTACCCAGAATCCGGATGAGGTACCTAAAGAGAAGTTGAAGGTATCATCCTCACAAGCACCTAGGAAGAAACGGTACCTCAATCGAATACCCGGAGCAAAAGATATGGGCAGTCAAAGTTTGAAGGAAAAGTAAAATCAGCGGACCGGTCCGCCTAAGACCCGGATCGGACCGATGTACACAATGCCAGAGCACTGCGAACCGAAGGCAAACCGAAGAAGGCAAAAATTAAAAGAACCGATCCGCCCCCGGACCGGTCTGCCTGGAAAATAAAAGAACCGATCTGCTTTAGAAGCAGACCGATCCGCCTAAGGGCCGGACCGATCCGCCCATCGAGATTTTGTTTTCAGATTCTCCACTAAAGACTCCGATTTAGACTCAACTTCTTGTAATTTCATTTAGGGTATAGAAACTCGAATTATTTTCATTGTAGGGGAGGAAAGAACGGAGGGGATTAGTTTAATCTCTCTTATTCTTCCATAAACCCTAGTTGTAGATACAATTTCCAGTTTTATTCAAGGATTGAAGGTTTATTCAAAGTTGTGTGATTACCAATTTTATTTATTGCTGCGATTATTCCTTGGGTAATTTTAGTAAGTTGTTTCTTCTTTGTGATTCTATTCTACAATATTCCATCAATTATCCTTAGATTAATTATGAACACTTGCATATTAAACACTGTTTTCATCACTTTCATCATGTTAGGCTAGATTTTCTAAGGCCGGGATACATGAACCCAACCTGATGTGGTCATTGCACGTATAAAGTTAATCCTCTGAATTTAGTAATTAATTGTGACCGTATTGCGTAGGGACACAACAATTGTAGATCTAGATATCTCGTTTGCCCCTGGGTAACCGGGATGATTGAGAATATAATTCGAGTGTCACTATCGTGATACTGATTTACTCATCCTTTGATTAAGTATGACGCGGGCTTGAACCTCGTATACGTAATGCTTGGGAGTACTAAAGACTGGGTTAAATTAATTAGATAAATTTACGATTAATATTATAACTGCAGTACACTAGGGTTGGGGGATTGTATTCCCGTCCTATTTTCTTCATCATCTCATTTAAAAGTTCAAATCAAACTTTCATTCACATTTTTAGGTAATTTAGTGTAATTGCACATTTTCATAATTACATAATTGCATTTAGATTAATCATTCCCAAAATCCAAATCAATCTTTTCATTCTTTCTTAGAGTCATCGTTAGGATTCTTCCGTCTTATCCCGTCGTCACAACTTCGTTGTCCTTTTTCCCTGAGGATCGATACCCGACTTGTCGGACTATTACTTGAATGACAGGCTTGCACTTGAGCCTAGAGAGTACACACTTTAGAGACACATTCTGAGTCGTGTCAGCATGAACAACCTACGAAGATGCAGATATTGGCACAGGCAATGATGAGGATGGAAGAACAATAGGAAAGAAATATGGCATTAATGGTAGAACAACAGACTAGATATCTGGAATCAAAGACTATGGCCAGAATAGAGAAAGAGGCAAGGAAGGAAATGAAAGATTCCATGCATGAAAAGTTTCTGAAGTTGAATCCTCTAGAATATTCAGGGTCATTTGAACCTACAGAAGCTGAGATTTGGGTTAGATATCTAGATACTATCTTTGCACTTATGAAAGTTTCAGATAACCAAAAAGTGAATTTGGTTATGTTTAGGCTGAAAGGAGAGGCCAAATATTGGTGGGAAGCTAACAACCATTTGGTGCCCAGGATGGAAGGTACTGACGTTATTGCTTGGGTTGAATTTATTAAAGCTTTATATGTTAAGTATTTCCTAAGGTTTATAGGAGGGATAAGGTTAGGGAATTTATTAATTTGACCCAAGGGAAAATGTCTGTGAGGGAGTATGAGGCTAAATTTATAGCTTTGTCTAGATTTGCTACTAAATACGTGGAGGATGAAAGAGAAAAATGTAGTAAGTTCTAAGATGGACTGATTTGGCCCATTCAAAGTAGAGTGTAAGTTAGAAGATTATGCTTCTTTGGTGAATATATCCACGATAGTAGAAAGGCAAATAAACCAAGGGGTGGCGAGTAAAGAGAGTTTTAAGAAAACTAGATTTGATGCATCTCAGTCTAAGGGAGGTGAGGGTGGAAGTGTTAAGATAAAACATCATAAATTTCAGAGAGGTGGTGGAGATAGTGGTAGAGGCAAAGGGAGATTTGGTAGAGAAAACAGGGATGAAAGACCTTCTAGTTTAGTTAGGAGGTCAGGAATAGGTGAGGCACCGGTGAGAGTTATTACATGTTTCTTTTGTAAAAATGAGGGGCGTTATAAATCTGAATGTCCTAAGCTTAAGGGACTGGAATGCTACCATTGTCATCAAGTGTGGAACATTAAGAAGAATTATCCGCAGTTGACAGAGACTCCAATAGCACCTAGTGAAGCGGTAAACATAGTGTTACCTCAAGGCAGTGGAGCGAAAAGTGTGGGCAGAGGACAAGTTAGTTGTAAGGACATTTTTGTCCATTATCAATTTGGATGTCGTACGCCGTTACACCATTGAAGAAACTCAAGATCGCATCTACATCCACGGATCCGAATATCAAAGTGTCTTCAACATCATAGCCTCTGCGAGAATGAACTTGGTAAAATTTTGTTTTTACGTTCCTTAAAGTTCATATTTAGTATTGGGAAATTTTTATAAAATGTTTTTTATAAAAATAAGAAGTAAGTTTTTTCAAGCAAAATGAGGCTTTTAAAAGTTTTTCTGGGAAGCCGGACCGGTCCGCCTCTATACCGGACCGGTCCGCCCTCTACCCGGACCGATCCGCCTTGCTTTGTCCAGTATACCACGGATCAAATGCGAACCGATAAAGGCTATTTTTAAAAGAACCGATCCGAGGTCGGACCGATCCGCCCCCAAGCCGGACCGGTCCGCCTGGGATAAGTTCGAACAGTTCCGTGAACTTTTTATCCACCATCTTGTATTTCCTATATATTTTACTATTCTGATGGTGTATTTCTTCAAGTCTTTGAGAAAACGTTTTTAAGAGTACAAACACAACAAGACTTCAATTTTTGATGTGCCAAACATCTTTTTGATTCACACACAAAAATCCCAATTACTTTTGTGAATCTTTTGGAACCCTAGAACACAAACTTTGTTATTGTTTATCTTTGTGGAGAGATCTTTGCAACCGAGGGCTGCGTGTCATTGCTGAGGGAGTCTCTACAAAGTTTTATGGCTGCGTGTCATCGAGGAGAGCTGCGGTTCTTCCTTCGTTGTTTGGGCTGCGAGTCCTTGGAGGGTACTGCGTGTATTCTCTTGCTGAGTTGAAGACTGCGTGTCTTTGTGGGTTGGCTACGCGTTGATCCATTGCAGATTTCTCTATGTAATTGTAAGTTGCGGCTTGTATATTCATAGTGAAATAAAGGTTTTACCCGAAAGGGGTTTTTTCCTGAAATCTGTGTCTCAGCATATTTTTTGGGTCACATGCTTTATTTATGGTTTGACACACACACGCACTTTAGATGCATGATTAGGGGCTGAAATTAAATAAGTGTGCTATATTAGAAAGTTGTGAAGTTAATCAATTATCACACGTAATTCTTGGTTTTTCATTAGTGGTTCGAGGGCGGGTTGCGCTAATTTATTGCGTATTCCTATTTTCTGCAAAATCGTGTGATATTAATTTTTTTTAAAATCAGTTTTGTGAAAATTCGCATTTTTTCTATGGAGCACTTATATAATCAGATGCCTATTTTTGACGGGTCTAATTATGCCTACTGGAAAGCTCGTATGAAATCGATTTTAAAATCTATTGACGAGCGTGTTTGGTTGCTTTGCGAAAATGGTTGGACTCCTCCCACGGTTACTGTTAATAACATCACCACTTTAAAACCCGTGTCATCCTGGACTGAAGATGATTATAAATTGTCCAATTTTAATTCCCGTGGTCTGAGTGTTATTTCTGGAGCTGTCTCTCCTGATGAGTTTCGCCGAATTATGACGTGCACCACGTCTAAAGAGGCTTGGGATGTTTTGAAATTGACACATGAGGGTACGAACGCGGTTAAAGAGTCAAAATTACAAAATTTGGCCACCCAATTTGAGACTATCACCATGTCTGAGTCCGAATGCTTTGATGATTTTTATGCACGATTGTCGAACATTGTTAACACATGTTTTAATTTGGGTGAAGTGATTGATAACACGCGTGTCGTTAAAAAGATTTTGAGATCTCTCCCAAAACGCTTTATTCCTAAAGTCACTGTTTTGAACTCTTTGGGAAATTTGAAATCACTTAAGTGGGAAGAACTTGTAGGAGATCTTCAAACCTATGAGATTGACATGTTTCCCAAAACCATTAAGGCTAAGGATAAAGGCATTGCTTTAAAGACTCATTTTAAGAAAAAGAAAGAAACAGTTTGTGAGTCCGATTCTGAGGTAGATTTTGATTTTAATGATATGGCCCTGTTTGCGAAAAATTTTAAAAAATTTCTCAACATGAACAAAAATAATTCTTCAAATAAAAAGAATTTTTTTGAGAAAAATAAAAAGAAAGGAAAGGCCAAAGAAAGTGGTGAGAGAGAAAAAGAGAATAAATCCGATGAGGAGTGTGAGGAAGATTTTGAGAACATCACTTGTTTTGAATGTGGGGGTAAGGGACATAAGTCATTTGAGTGTCCTACGTGGCTTAGAAAGAAAGGAAAGAAAGTAGCTATGCCCGCCACACTTAGTGATAGTAGTGAAGGTGAGGGTGATGAGACTAGTGGTGAGAAGTTTGTAGCTTTTTCTAGTCGTGTGAGCACACCCACCTTGTCCCACAATAGTGCACACGAATGTGATAGTGATGGTTTGAGCGCTTCAAGTGAGGGAGAAAGTGAAAGTGAAAGTGGAGATGAAAGTGAGCTCCAAAAGCTTTTAGAGATTTGTACACCGAGACCTTGAAAACAAAGAAGTATAATAGGGATTTAGGTCGTCGGGTTTTAGATTTGGAGAAAGAGAAGGAGGTTTTGAGAAAGGAGAAGTGTGATTTGTCCGACACGTTGTCTAGTCTGACGACACGTGTATCCCAACTCGAGAGTGATCTCGAACGTGCCAGGGTGGTCAAAGTCAAGTTTGAGAACGCACCTAAGAAGGTTGAAAAGGTGGTTCTTAAGGGTAAAGGTGAGAAGTTAGGAATAAGTCATGACGGTGCTTCTTCTTCCCAATTAGCACCCGAGTCGGTTCCCACTTTAGTGACAGTTTCACATGTGTCTCACCCTAACCCACCTAGGCGTCCCATTCCTTTTAGGAAAGTGCGTCTTAGAGCTTTTGAGAGAGGTGTTCCTAGGCCTATTTATGTTTGCTCACAGTGCAAGAGGAGAGGACACCTTAGAAAATTTTGCTTTAAGTTGGGGTATGTGTCACGTTTTGCTTCTACACGTGTTTCTGGCACACATGCACCCACACATGATACTTTACATGCTCCCGGAGACTACATGAGAGAGTTTGCACATTTAGGAGAGCAAGTTAAGTTTTTAGTCAAAACTTCACAAGAACTGATGGAGGTTTTTCATAAGTTGTCACCACCTTTGGAAAACCCCTCTGCACCTATTGATTGAGGTTTGACTTGTTTACTAGCATAGGGTGATTTTCATGATGACATTGTTTGCCTAATGCTAGTATGTATCATTTTGTATGTTTTATTTTTTTTGAAAATTTTGAAAAAAAAATACAAAAAGATTTTTTTTTCATAAAATTTTGAGAAAATCCAAAAAGATTTTTGTATTTTTTTTGCACCGTTTATGGATGGAAACTTAGGATGACCAAGTCACAACATCATACCATTTTACATGTGACTATTTGATAGTGTTTTGAGACAATAGGTCAATTCATCCATGTGCTTTATAATGTTTGGAGTCATTAAGATGTAATTAAGCATTACTTCCAACATGTTTGACTCATATTTCCTTTATTGCACACATGCACGGATTTGTTTGATTATTGTGCTTGCCTTATCACATGTTGGTTGGGTGTTTTCACTTCAATCCTGTCCTTAAAACGAACCAAGCGCGATAAATTTTGATAAGGAAATTGTGCATATTAAAACCGTTTTGTGAGTTTGTGTGCTTTGTTTAATAACGGGGAGGGGCTGCGAAAGGTAATTATCTATCCTTTGCGCAAAAGCCACCGTTAAAAAGGACCTAAAAAATTGAGGAATTTTATTATCCGAGGTCCAAAGAGGTTAAAAGAGCCCGAAAAAATTTAAAGGCAATAAAAAGAAATTCATGCCAATTATGGGCCATTTAGGTTTTTGCACCAATTCTCCAAAGTTTGAGAATTTAGATTACCTCTAAAAGAAAATATTTATGAGGGAGTTTGGTTGGAGAATTAAAACGGGTTTGCACGTCCTTGAAATTCTTGAAAATGCGCTATATAGTTTTGGACGTTATTGGTGTGGAAATCATTTGACTTTGATTTGTTGATTTGCATAAGACGATGTCATCTAAATTCATCAAACTTTTACACCTAAGGATACCTTTGATGTTCATTCGTTAGGAGTACACGTATGCATCGTGCACATATGATTGATTGAGTTGATTTACCTATCGAATGTGGTCACACCCATTCATTCCGTTTCCATGACTTGGTTGTTTGAGTCTAAATCCATGGTGTGATTTTTGTATCATATTTGTTCATATTGGTATCTTATCTTTGTATGAAAAATTTGAAAAATCAAAAATAGTTTGTGTATTTTTTGTATACCGTGTCACCCCGATTTTGCTTTTTTGATTCATTCTTCCTATTTGTCTATTTGGGGTCATCATAAAAAGGGGGAGAAAGAATTATCATATTATGGGGGAGAGTTTGAATTTTGGGGGAGTGTTTGAGATGTAGCTTATGTTTTTATCATATATTGGTATCCATGTTTATCTCTTTCAAACTCGATATGTCACGTGGTATTTGATTTGTCTCATGTGTGTAGGTATGAAGATTGAAGATCAATATGTTGCACACCTTGATGAGAAAAGCTTTGAGATTTGATGATTGTTGAAGATTGAAGAACAAACGATGAAGATTTAAGCATTTGTATCTTTCCATCTTTAGGGTTCATGGGAGGGTAGATTTGTATAGATCATTAGTTGATAATTCGGATTTTTTTTATGTATGTACTGGCATAGACATAGGGGGAGATTTGTAAGGACATTTTTGTCCATTATCAATTTGGATGTCGTACGCCGTTACACCGTTGAAGAAACTCAAGATCGCATCTACATCAACGGATCCGAATATCAAAGTGTCTTCAACATCATAGCCTCTGCGAGAATGAACTTGGTAAAATTTTGTTTTTACGTTCCTTAAAGTTCATATTTAGTATTGGGAAATTTTTATAAAATGTTTTTTATAAAAATAAGAAGTAAGTTTTTTCAAGCAAATTGAGGCTTTTAAAAGTTTTTCTGGGAAGCCGGACCGGTCTGCCTCTATACCGGACCGATCCGCCTCCGAACCGGTCCGCCCTCTACCCGGACCGATCCGCCTTGCTTTGTCCAGTATACCACGGATCAAATGCGAACCGATAAAGGCTATTTTTAAAAGAACCGATCCGAGGTCGGACCGATCCGCCCTCAAGCCGGACCGGTCCGCCTGGGATAAGTTCGAACAGTTCCGTGAACTTTTTATCCACCATCTTGTATTTCCTATATATTTTACTATTCCGATGGTGTATTTCTTCAAGTCTTTGAGAAAACGTTTTTAAGAGTACAAACACAACAAGACTTCAATTTTTAATGTGCCAAACATCTTTTTGATTCACACACAAAAATCCCAATTACTTTTGTGAATCTTTTGGAACCCTAGAACACAAACTTTGTTATTGTTTATCTTTGTGGAGAGATCTTTGCAACCGAGGGCTGCGTGTCATTGCTGAGAGAGTCTCTACAAAGTTTTATGGCTGCGTGTCATTGAGGAGAGCTGCGGTTCTTCCTTCGTTGTTTGGGATGCGAGTCCTTGGAGGGTACTGCGTGTATTCTCTTACTGAGTTGAAGACTGCGTGTCTTTGTGGGTTGGCTGCGCGTTGATCCATTGCAGATTTCTCTATGTAATTGTAAGTTGTGGCTTGTATATTCATAGTGAAATAAAGGTTTTACCTGAAAGGGGTTTTTTCCTGAAATCTGTGTCTCAGCATATTTTTTGGGTCACATGCTTTATTTATGGTTTGACACACACACGCACTTTAGATGCATGATTAGGGGCTGAAATTAAATAAGTGTGCTATATTAGAAAGTTGTGAAGTTAATCAATTATCACACGTAATTCTTGGTTTTTCATTAGTGGTTCGAGGGCAGGTGGGTGAGTCTTTACGCTGAAAGAGGCTCATGTTACTTCGGATATGGTGATAGGTACACTTTTTGTTACTGATAGAAGTGCTTATATTTTAATTGATCTCGATTCCACACATTCTTTTGTGTCATATGCATTTGCTACATATCTGAATATACCATGTACTCGTTTAGATGTGGGTTTGGGTATTTACATGCCTATGGGGGATATGGTCATAGCCGAATATGTTTTTCGTGATTGTGTTTTGACTATGGGGGTTACAGATAGAGTTATATATTTACTTACATTTGATATCTTTGATTTTGACATAATTCTGGGAATAGATTGGTTATCCAAATATCACGCATCTATGGATTGTTTTCGTAAAGAAGTTGTTTTTAAAATGCCCCGTGAGTCTGAATTTAAATTTGCGGGGGAAAGGAAAATTATTCATAGTTGCATTATTTCTGCTATTCAGACAAGGAAATTGTTGAGTAAATGATGTGAGGTTTTATTACATATGTTCTTGATACTAGGAAGGGGGATTTACAATTAGTCGATTTTCCTATTGTACAAGATTTTTTAGAAGTGTTTCCTAGTGAGTTGCATGGGTTACTCGTGAGAGAGAGAAGTTGAATTTAGTATTGAATTAAAACCGGGGATAACCCCTATTTCTATGGCACCGTATAGAATGGCACCTGTTGAATTGAAATAACTCAAGATTCGGTTACAAGATTTATTTGATAGGGGGTTCGTATAACCTAGCGTATCTCCATGGGGTGCACCAGTTTTATTTGTGAAAAAGAAAGATGGTACCATGCATTTGTGTATTCATTATAAGTAACTGAATAAAGATACAATTAAGAAGAAGTACCCTTTACCTCGTATAGATGATTTGTTTGATTTGTTACAGGGTGCTAACGTGTTTTAAAAAATAGACTTGCGATCGGGTTATCATCAGTTGAGGGTCAGGGAGAGTGATATTTCTAAAACTGATTTTCGTACTTGGTATGGTCATTTTGAATTTCCGATGATGCCTTTTGGAGTGACTAATGCTCTAGCGGTATTTATGGATCTTATGAATCGAGTACTGCATCCTTTTGTTGATTCATTTGTAATAGTTTTCATTGATGATATTCTGATTTACTCACGTGATATGTTTGAACATGAAAAGCATCTCAGAACTGTTTTGAATGTGTTGAAAGATAAGCAGTTGTATGCCAAGTTTAGAAAATGTGAATTTTGGCTATCACAAGTTGTATTTTTAGGCCATGTTATTTTTGGAGATGGTATATGTGTTGATCCCAAGAAAGTAGAAGCTATTGTAAAATGGGAGAGGCCTAATAATGTGACTGAGGTAAGGAGTTTTTTGGGTTTGGCTCGATATTATAGGAGATTTATTAAGGGATTTTCTTCTATTGCCTTGCCGATGACTAAATTAACCTGGAAAGATGTTAAGTTTTAATGGAATTCTGATTGTGAAAGTAGTTTTGAAAAATTGAAAAAGAGATTGGTAACTGCACCTACTCTTACTATTCCATATGGTGGAGATGGTTTTATTATTTATACCGATGCTTCACATCGGGGGCTGGGTTGTGTTTTTATGCACCATGGTAAGGTTATTGCTTATGCTTCTAGGCAGTTATGTACACATGAACCTAATTATCCTACACATAATTTGGAACTCACTGCTATTGTGTTTTATTTGAAATCGTGGCGTCATTATTTATATGGTGAGGTATGTGAAATTTTTACTGACCATCAAAGCCTTAAGTATGTATTTACTCAGAAGAAACTGAATTTGAGGCAGAGGCGTTGGATGGAGTTAATTAAAGATTATGATTGTACAATTCACTACCATCCAGGGAAAGCGAACGTAGTTGCAGATGCTTTGGGTAAAAAAGTTTCGGGTAGGCTATCTTGTATTCGATGTGCTATAGTTGATCACATTATGGAGTTAAGATTGATGGGGGTGGAATTGCATCTAGTAGATAGGGACAAATTCCTTTCTCATGTAAGCGTGAGGCCGTTGTTTACTACTCGTATTCGTGATTTGCAAAATCAAGATCCTTTTCTTGAGAAAAACAGCAAGATGTCCGAGATGGTAAGTCTGGCGATTTTTCTATTTTTAATGATGGCACTTTACTGTATAAGCAACGATTATGTGTGCCTATTGTGGAGGGATTAAAAGCGAAAATTTTAGAAGAGGCTCATAATTCCATTTTAACTATGCATCCTGGTAGTACTCAAATGTATAGGGATTTAAAGGAGCATTATTGGTGGAATAATATGAAGAAAGAAATAGCCAATTTTGTTCCTAGATGCCTTATATGTCAGCAAGTGAAAGTGGAGCATCAGAAACCTGCTGGTTTGCTTCATCCATTGCCAATACTGGAATGGAAATGGAATCATGTAACTATGGATTTTGCAGTTGGGCTTCCTCGATCTCAGAAGGGATCAGATTCGATTTGGGTAGTGGTGGACAGATTGACCAAGTCATTTTATTTTCTTGTAGTCAAGACTACGTATACATAGGTATGCTAGATTGTATGTTAATGAGACTATTTGATTGGATGGAGAACCTATATCTATTGTTTCAGATAGGGAACCTACTTTTACATCTAGATTTTGGGATAGTTTACAGTATGCTATGGGTACTAACTTAAAGTTTAGTACAACTTTTCATACTCAGACGGACGGGAGGCCTGAAAGAACCATACAGATTTTGGACGATATGCTTAGAGCTTGTGTGCTCGATTTCAAAGGTAATTGGGATGAATATTTGCCTTTGATAGAATTCACATATAATAATAGCTTTTAATATACTATTGGTATGGTGCCATATGAAGCATTGTATGGTAGACGGTGTCATACGTCGATATATTGGGGTGAAGTTGGGGAAAGTAAGATAGAGGGTCTAGAGTTGATTGAAGTCACCACTGAAAAAGTGAAGATTATTCAAGATAGAAACAGAACATCTCAAAGAAGACAGAAAAGTTATGCAGATAAACGACGAAAAGATTTGGAATTCCAAAAAGGGAATTATGCTTTTTTCGGATATCGCCATGGAAAGGACTTATGAGATTTGAAAAGAAAGGGAAATTGAGTCCCCGTTAAATTGGACCTTATAAAATTCTCGAGAAAGTCGAGATGGTTGCCTATAAGTTAGAATTACCACCGGAGTTAGTACGATTACATGATGTTTTCCATGTTTCTATGTTAAGAAAGTATGTAACAGACCCTTCACATGTATTGGTGGAACAACCTATTGAGTTGAAGGAAGATTTAAGATATGTGGAAGAACCACTTGTTATCGTGGATAAGAAGGAAAAAATATTGAGATCCAAAGTGACCCCACTTGTGAAAGTTGTGTGGAGAAGGCATTTCATGGAAGAAGCTACGTGGGAGAGAGAGGATATCATGAAGATGCATTATCCATATTTATTTGATTTGAACAAACACGGTATGTCAATTTCGGGGATGAAATTTCCTAGGGGAGAGTTGTGACAACCCTGGTATAATTATGATTAATTATGTTTGAATCATGCTTACCTTATACGATATGTATAATGTGATATTAGTATGTCTAATTTTAAGTTATTATGTGTGGTCTAATCCTACGATATGTATAGTTGTATATATATGAGTTAAGTTTGTAAAAAAAACGGTGTGTAAAATAGAGGTCCGAGTAAGGAGTTATGCTGAAATTATGAAATAAGGGTAAATCTATCTATTCGTTAAGTGTTATTTTGTCTTAATAGTACACCATGCGTTATAATTTGATTGGTTGGAATGGTAGGCTGGTTTGGCCGACTTTAAAACCTTATAATAACATCCTCCTTTAGAAAATTCATCCATGAGATGGTTGTATCTTGAAGAAAAACAATTGTGAAGTTTTGGAAGAAGAAAGTGAGGAGAAAATTTGAGAAAAATCAATAGAAAATTACATAAGAGTCCCTAAGGTAATTCTATTAATGAATATTGTTATATTTTTTTTGTGTTACAGATTTAAATGATAGAAATAATCAATTTTTTATTAAACTTCCCTGTCTTGATGTATATATATGGCTAGATGCAAGTTTAAGTAAAGTTGAATGTGTAAACCCTTGAAATTGCTTCGTTTAGAAACCTTGGGTATTCAAACTTCTATATCGTTTTTGTATACTTACTTGAATTGAGTAATTCTAATTGAATATTAAAATAGACTCATATATGTATAGCATATCCAAAAATTATGTAAAAATACCACGTGATGGATCTTTGGTGATAGTTTGAAGTTCAGGTATAAAATCTGTCCCAAAAGAGTTAGTATGCATACCACGTGTTTGACGTTTTGCTTGACATAGCAAATGAACCTTGAAAATTATGAAACTTATAATTTTTTATTATTCAATATTTTTATTTATATTGTGAGGAATATCATACAAAGTTATGATGTAAAAAATTATGAAAATTCTTGGAAGTTGACTGAACGATAAAGGGGCCTATAGGGAAGATGTGCTACATAGTAAAGAAATGGGCATAACTTACTGTAGGAACCTTGAAATGATGTGCTGTATTTTGTAATGGAAACCTAATATGATAAATATTGGATTATCAAGAAGAAATTAGAGTATGTTTGGACTATGAATTGGATATGTTAAATATATTAACATGAATTTGGATTGAATTTCATTTATGATGAATGATTTGGATGGAATCATATGATGCTAATGAATTGAGTTATGTTTAAGTTATTATTTGGACTGTTAATATTCTTATGATGATACTAAAATTGTAAGAATTATAGGAAGGGAAGAAGAACTGGTTGAACAAGTGTCGAATAAAAGAAAAGGAATAGCTTGACAAGTTGCCAAGGTGAGTGTACTTATGATTGTTTCATATATAAATATAAAAATGATATGATGGATATGGATATAACTCCGTAGAGCAGGATTTGTTTGGATATTCAAATATCCAGGATTTGTTTGGGTCTTATGATCCAGGATTGGAATTGGACAAAGATCCAATGATTTGTTTGTCTTATGACAAGGATTTATTGGAACTTATGTTCCGAGATTTGTTATTGCCATAATGGACATGATTGTTTGGATGTTATATCCATAGATTTGATATAGAACTGTTACTTCATTGCAAGGAAGGAGTACCTCACTAAGCTTAATGCTTATTGTTTATATCTTAACATTTTCAGGTTTGTACGCTACCAACTAGGATACCATATGATCGGTAATTTTGAGAGTTATACCATTAGGAAGAGCTGGGGTTTATATATGGGGATTTTGTTATTGTCACACTGGGGATTTTACTACACTCACACATTGTATATATTGAGTTAGAGTAGTTTAACTTGATAACTATAATAGTTACTCATTGTATTGTAAGTCCGCCTAATTATGACTCTGATGTTGGTTACATTATGATACAAGAACAATATTATGTTCATTATGTGCATCATGCAAGAAAATGTTGATAAATGAATTATACTTCAAATGGGCTTAAGAATTGATTTAATTATTTTAAAATAAATGATTAGAATGGATTTGGGTTTGGGGTGTGACAATGATACTGAACATCGAACTGACTAGGGTACCCATACACCCTATACCACGTGCCTACTCATAAAAATGCCACAAATGCAACCTACATACATTAAAATTGGGTCCCATGGGCCCTTCATGATCATACGGTAGTGGTATACTCGATTACATTGCTACGGGCGGCTAGATTTTTCTAAAATTATCCCATTTATAAAGTAGTGGTAGAAACGTTTCCAAGTGCTATTTTCACACACTCATTGGCCCTACTGGACTAAATTATATAATAGCTCTCTGCTCAAAACGTTATACTTATATACGTTTAATGACTAATGTACTAAACCAATGCCCTAGAGCCCAAATGTCTCCCAACTCCCGATGCTTACTAAGTTTCATTGTGTGGGACGTCTCGTAAGTGAAATCCAAATAAGGAACCCTCCAATACACCACTCCTTAGTTTTATCGGTTATTGAAATTTGTAGAATCATGACACATTACCGACTCACTAAAAAATCCTGCCCCCACCCCTAAAGTCACTAAAATTAGTTCTCAACTCCTACATCTCTAAAGGAGTCATACAATACAGTGCTCACACTATCGCTAAGTCCCCAGTACTAAGTCAAACACAACTCGATATCTTGACTCGGCTGTAGCCCCGATGTCCCTGAATCACATCAGTAAGGCCCCTAAACATAATGATCGAATATAAGGAGACAACTATTCTCTTTTAAGTCTCCTCCCTAAAATAGTTTAAACGTGCGACCCTCACTCAGAACGAGGTGTCACAACAAGAAACACATCCTAACCTAAAATAGCAATCACGATGGCCTTACTGTAACAGTCCACCACCATCCTACACGTCTCTAACCAGTCCATACCCAAGATATCATCATACTCATACATAGTAGATCTTCTAATAAGAAAAACCTCCCAATGGCCACACTCACTTCCCTCCAGATGGAACAAAAGAGAGCGCCGCTATCCAATGGTAAATATATACTCATAATAACAATGGATGCTATATCCACTAAACTCGTCTCACATGCGAATCTAGTGAAAATAAAGAACGCGATGCTCTTGTCTCACCTAAAACTTCCCCGCGTACCCATGGATAAGAAAACTTACCCTTAATCTCTAACGACTTTGGCTGTAAAATTGGTCCACGGACATGATGCACGTGCCGAAACTACCCCTGCGCTTGTGAAGGCGATAATGCTGGATTTACCAGTGGAACTGGAAACTTCTACAACTGTTACCCCTACTAGGCACCCTGCTCCTGAACCCTAACCCTGTTTAGGCATGCATGCCGTATGTGGTCTTGCTCTCCACACATGAAATATTTCGCTGTGAAATCTTTTTGCCTCTGGCCATGCTAACCCTGATGAGACAGTTCTTATCTCTGACCTTGTTGGCCCTCGTATTTGCAACCCTCCTGGCCTCCGATATGGTTATCCTGACCCTATAGAGTATGTTTCTAGCCCTGATGGCCCAGACTATAATTTCCATTACCCGACTTAAATCTCTTAACCGAGTCCCTCAGCTCGAAATCCTGCTCACTCCACCTCTGCTGCTTTTATGGTGCTCCGCTGGCATCACTACCCCTGATCTTGCCTTGATGGCTAGATTCTTAGGCTCTCTTTGCTCCTCTCAGGTGGAAGCGATGATTTTGACAGTGGAGCAACGCATTATTTATGATCTTAGTGTAGGTCAACGTTGGGTTCCCCAATAAGTGCTGTCAAATCCTTCAAGCAAGCCCATCAATGAACTTAAGGACTTTCTTATCCTCTGTATTCACCTCATCTGGCATAAAGTTTTCCAGGTGCATGAATTCCTCCTTATATTCGGCCACAGTTTGACCCTCCCATAAAAGGTCAAGGAATTTCCTCCTCATCTCCATCTGAACTGCTCACGAAAAGTACATGCGATCAAATCGCACCCAAAACTCCCTAATGGTCATGGTATCTCTTTCCTTAGATGTGGTGACTGACTCCTATCACTGTAACGCTGCTCTCACAAGCTTAAAGGTAGTCAAAATCTGCTTTTGAGTGTCAATACACTCAACTATACATAGATGCCTTTCGATACCTTTCTTCCATAGGCTGGATATAACAACATCTGCGCTCCCTTGAAACTCTGGAAGATGGCATTTTTGAAAGGCCTATCTGACTCTCTCCCACACCGATGGCAGTGGGTGGACCTAGATGACTGGTGACACTGGATACTATTCCTGACCTAGGGAAACTATTGAGCCATGGCAGTTATCGTGGCATTAACCGCCTGTGTAATAATGGTAGTAACCTCTACAACTATCACCGTTCCTTGGGCAACCTATGACTACAACTGAGCCTCTCATTCTGTGGCCCTCTTAAAGGCCAAAGTTGGTTATCCTCTCATGTCGTTTGGCATCTAAAACCAAACTGAAATTGTATGAGATTCACTTAAACTATATGTTATAACAGAAGAATGTAAAAAGCGGAATGTGAATCAAGATTCCTAATCATAGGGATCTACATCAAAGAAACACAACGATGAAAATGTAGCAAGTCCACACTGATCCTAAGGACACTAGAAACTTATGCTCTGATACCATCTATGACACCCCTCCTATAATAACGTGTGTCCAATCCTCTATTAAAATAAAACAAGAATCTCAGTATGGTTTATTCTTAGCATCACTGTCAAAAATCAATTAATTACTTATAACCTATTATGCTCGGTGTCCAATTTTAAAACTTGTTAACATGCTTTGTTAAACCATTCAACTATATAAGATAAACATTCACAACAATAGAACATAATGAGTAGTGATAGCATAATTAAATAAATAACTGAATATACTCTCGGTAAATCCCAAGTATAATAATTCAACTCCTAAATGAAATGATATAAACAAAGTCTGATAATAAAATTTGTCCAACTGTGGGCGACATGCCCAAAAGAAATAATAGAATAATCATCCTAACTAGATATAAAAGAAAAAGGCATCTAAACAAATGCTGCATGCATCCACAACTGCTGCAGCATTGTTTGATTGGAATGACAAGTTAACCCTGACATCCCTATGGCTGAGCACCTAAAAGGTTTTTAATATATTTTGATATGGGACATCGCTCATAAAATTTTAAAAATAATTACAAATATTTAAATGCATTAATAAATATACAACAAAAATTATTCATGTTCATTTGGTGTCCCACTCACATGAGATTATCCTCACCCCTCATCTATAGTGCACACCTAACGTATGTATTATGCTACGCCGACTAACTAGTTTAGCCATTCTGAATATAATCCAATACATTAAACCTCTAGCCCAATTGTTCTTGCCCAATTGTGTTACTCATATTTTACTTTGTTTTATTTATCACGTAGCTATCACATAAGCTATAATGTAGTATTTCTCAATTATACTCATACCATTATAGAACAATGTAACTATACACTAGTTATAATTTAATACTCACACAATCATTTGAGTACACATATACATATAACCCTCTTTTATACATATATATAACATCTCCGAGTTGGCCTCGCGGATGCATCCCTAGTATACTATCAGGCTCTTGGTACGTCACGTACCACTCTTGGGCCGTCAGGTCGATGTCTCAGCACCGATCCCTAATCGTAAACACATACCAGATGCGATCATAGACATACATCCGTGGGTTATAACCATACCAAATTACCCCAACCGGACTCAAAACTTACCTAAGATGGTAATGCAATAGTCCTATGACTTGGAGAAACGACCCAACACTTGCCAATCAACGTCAGGGTGGACAGCCTCTATGAACAACCTCCAACGATAGCATAACTAGAGTAGATATGTTCACATAAATTTAATCACACACACACACGCACACACACACACACACACACACACACACACACACACACACACACACACACACATATATATATATATATATATATATATATATATATATATATATATATATATATATATATATATATATATATATATATATATATATATATAATCAACTAACGTGCATAATGTCTCTCATAGCACTAGCATACCAATCCTAAAGTATATTTCGACTTTTAGATTTTAGCCAAGTATTCACTTATCTATACCTAACTCTCTAACTTCATAATTCTGGCCAACATGTTATTCTACCTAAGCACTTAGCCTAATCATTTTTGAAATTTAACCCGATTTCACAATTATTTCCCCAGTACGTTCACCCTACTATGCACGTAATTTCTTACACGACATTCATCCCCGGTTAGCCTAAGGCTCTTCGTAACCTTCCCTCTTAATTCATAGAAGTTATTCCATTCTCGGGACCCCATAATCCATGCCGACACCGAAATGATTTACGAAAAATAATAAAAGGCAAGGGAGACTAGCCAGCCAAAACGAACCGATTCGTTGGCTAGATTGAATCGGTTCGGTGTGTGAATTGATTCTCTCCCCCCAATGAACTGGTTCGATTTCTTGGGCTACTAAAACGATCTAAAACATGATTTTTCCTTTTACCTTGATCCATACTAGTTCTAACCTTCATGAAATCTCCATATATGTATACTTATCCATTCCCAAACGTAAATCCACATGTTTCTACACAAAATTCATCCCGAACAACATCTAATTTATAAGATCATCTAATTTATATCAATATTCATGCATGGTTAAAACCCTACTTTAAGATTCAATCTTTTCTTTCTTAGATTAATGATTAACCTAGATTTTTCATTCTAATCACATCATATTTGTCATGTTCTCATCATTAGATTCATCTTCAATATTTACTTTATTCAAAACTAATTTTGCATGGTTCTCCCAACCCAAATTTATATTTTTTCTACACCAATTGCATGAATATTTGAAACTTCATAACGATCTTCAAAGCAAGTTAAATACTAGCCTTGAAAGTGATGAATTTATGAGATTTTCTTCTTCTATTCCCCTCTTAATAATGATCTCCTACCTGAAAGCACTTAATCTTCACCCCAAATCCTTTTCTCTTCAATTTTCTCCCTTTTCTTCTTCTATTTTCCCTTTTCTCTTAAAACCCTAGGCTCTTGGATGGTCGAATAGTTGATTCTTCTCTCCACCTTAATTAAATATAACCTTAAACGCTCCAAATCCTGGAAATGAGTCAGCCCTCATATGAAAAATGACCCGAATACCCTTTACGACCCCATTTAGTCCAAAAGTCACCGAGACCCAATTTTAACCCCCGGATACCTATTTCAGACTATTTTGACCCATTCTGGACCATTGGCGCACTCAAAATTACCATCTTCATCTCATGCTTGGCACGACTCTATCCGTGTGTCCCGAATGAGGTATCGATAAACCCGTCGCTTTTTATTCACTTATGACATAATATAATTTAACACGTTTTCATTTACATTTCACACAAGTAAATGTTGTTACACATAAATATTAATCATTTTATTCGCTAATTAATATTTATTTAAATCACTTTATTTCTTCGGTTCAATTAAAATTACATGCACATGTGTAATTTAAAATGCTCTACAAATACGGGGTGTCACACACACACACACACACACACACACACACACATATATATATATATATATATATATATATATATATATATATATATATATAGAGAGAGAGAGAGAGAGAGAGAGAGAGAGAGAGAGAGAGAGAGAGGTTCTTAAGTGAACCAAAATAATGAACTTAATAAGACATTAAAAAATAACCCAATAAATTTTAATTCCTTATTATAATTGGTCCGTGCCAGCAGCAACATATACGCGTGTGACACACATTTTTTTTAATGTACACACACCTCACAAAGCTTATCCCACCTCACCTTCACCCCCTGCAATCCACCAACTACAGTAGCCACCGGCAAAAGCTCCTCTATAAGGGGCACCAACTTGAGCCTCTACTGAAATTTTAAGACCCTAATACCCCAATGATTAAATTCGTCCAATCAACATCCTAGACAATCCTCATATGGTACTGAGTCAGTCAAAGAAAATTTTATGGAAACAACAATTAAAGAACCCGACGCAACAATAGTCTCGGACAAAAATAAACCACTTAAAACGAAGACTCAACCTTGACATTTTATAACCATAACTCAAATATGTCTTGCTCCAGGTGGTTTATTTGAATATTATCGGAGTGAAATCCAATTGAAAGGATGGGATCATACCTTGATTGCTGAAATGTTCAAGTCCCTTGGCAGAGACAATTGTGTAGGTTTAAAAACGCTTGTGAGGTTTGGTTGATTAAAACGTATATGTGGGGGGGGGGGGGGGGGGTAAGGTTTCTGAGGTGTGCGTGTATATTAAAAAAATGGGTGTCATACGCGTGTCCGTTGCCGTTGGCACGGACCAAGTACAACAAGGAATTCAAATTGATTGGGTTATTTTTTAATGTCTTATTAGGTACATCAAAAAGTTCATTATTTTGGTTCACTTAAGAACCTCTCTCTCTCTCTCTCTATATATATATATATATATACACACACACACACACACACACAGAAATGATCTTATGTATACCCAGTTTGCATACCCTCTGTGCAAACTATTTTTTTAAAATAGTAAAAAAAATATTTTTGGGGTGATTTTTTTAAATGATTTTTAAACATTTCAGTAGGACCATAACAAAATTCAGATCAAAATGAATTGTTTTGCTATTTAAAAAAAATTGGTCAAACCTTGTCAGCTTTTAAGTTGTTGAGAGCTAACAAAGTTTGATCGATTTTTTAAAAATAGCAAAAAAATTCATTTTGAGTTGAATTTTTTTTATGGTTCTACTGAAATGTTTAAAAACTAGAATAAAAAATTAGGCAAAAAATATTTTTTTTACTATTTTATCAAATATGGTTCGCGCCATCGGTATGCAAATTGGGGTAAGCATGAGAACCGCTCTCATGTATGTATATATATAAATATATATATATATATATATTATAATCAACAATAGATTTGATAATTAGAATATCATAGACATACAAGATTTTGAGATAAAGGTGTGTAGGTCAGATGAAAACCTAGATACAATAGAGAATAACGGGCGGGTAGGCATATACAAGACCATTTATTCTTAAGATAAGATGTATAGACGGCAGGGGGAGGCCATGAGTTACCTTTTTGTCTTTGTTTTTTTGTTGATTATATCGTAAGGAAGGTAAGTGGGAAAGCTAATAGTTGGAACCCAAAATTTTCAGCCATCTCATAAGGTGTTCCATTTGGGACAGATACTAATAAGTAGTCCCATTAATATAATTTTATAAAACAGATAACAAATATGGTTTTAAATACTTTTAGTTTTTAAGAGTACTAATTATACATGTCCCTAAAAGTATATTTTCAAGGCTAAAATTTTAGCCGTCTCAGAAGCTTCAGTCTCAAAAACTACTTTTTTATAGTGATATTGCATTAGTATCAGATTTGGATTATTATATTGATGGTGATTGTCATCAGAGTTGGTTTTGTATTACTCGGTATTGCATTATTTCATTTTATTACTTGTTCAATTTTTAGTTGTGTTGTTATTTTTCTTCTAGACCTGATCAATCTATTTATGAATTTTACGGAGTGTCACTATAAGCCTTGTTGCGTTCTTCTCACGATCATCGTGGCAATAAATGTATTTTTTTATCACTGTCGTGACAAAAGCTGATCGAAAAATTTAGATATTTTTATCGTCTGGTGTAGTGCACATTGCATTCTTAAAACACCGTCGGAGATCGTGGGGATTATGTTAAAATCCCTTTCTTACTTAATATTTTTAACCTGAGGGTATTTTTGAAAAATCATTTATTGAATTCGAAACTCCTAAATTAAATCACCGGTAATTTCTCAATTTCATATACAAATTAAATAACCCGGTCTCACTATTTTATTGTTTCAAAGATAAAACCATTTTAATTAAAATAAAAGACGGAGTCCAAAATTTAATTTATATCTTAAATTTTTTTTTCGATAAAATTTAATTTTACAAAAGAATAAACAATTTTTGATTTTCTAGCAAAAATGTGATCTTAGTCGGTCACAAAAATAATCCATATTATCCATAATAATCTGGGTTCCTAATTAATCAATTAATAAGAACACGATAATGTGACACCTCGACTAATTAAATACCGGGTAGCTACTCCTTTATTAAACTAATACAGAATATCAAGATGGTTCAGTCTTAGCATCACTGTCGAAAATATTTAGTTACTTACTAGCCACCTAATATTTAAAATAGAGAGATCCCAAATTTTATTAATTAAATTAATAACAACCAACTAATTAAGTCATCAACCATCAATCACATAAACAATCTCATATGAATAACCAATGAAATGAAATAAATTGAGTCTGGAGTAAACACTCCAATAATAATAATACCAGAGTAAATAAAATCCCAATACAAGAGTCTGAATAAATAAACCAACATCTGAAATAATGAGTCTGTATCTACAATCTCTAGATAAAAATTGGCACTATGCCCTAACTGATATGAATGACTCTGAAGGAACCAAGGATAAATGTGGAGGCGTCTAATACCGAGATCCTGTAGCTTCCACAACAACTACAGCACGTCATCATAATGGAACTCCTATGCTTGGCGTCCCTGTAGCTAGGCACCTATAATGTTTTTACAAAACTAAATAGATTTGGAGGAAAACGGGTCAGAGCCCGAGGTGAAAACAGTTTAAAAATATAGCAAGTGTTTAAATTACAATATTGAACAACACATATATTAAACATGTTAGTTGCATACTCTCACATGAGTTTCTCACCCGTCAACTAATGTGCACGCCTAACATATACCCTTAATCCATCCTAGTTATACCTCTAACTAACTAGTCTGTACCACTCCTGTTTTCGCATTCTAACATAGGGTATCCACTCGTAACACCCAAACAAGTCATATTTTTAACCCATATTCACATTCATTAAATTACTTATTTCAAGTGTTAATTAAATTCTCATATTCTTAGCCCATTCAAATATCTTAGTTATTCACATCTACTAAGCAATAGTGAACCAGTCACAAGTACATATATAAATCACTCTCACTACATATATACATATATGGCACCCTACGCTAAGCTACGGTGCACACATACTTTACTATCAAATCCATGTACAATACGTACATAAGGATCACGTGTTTCGAATCATTCAGGAACCGTCTCAATACAAATCACACATATTGGAGGCGAACATAGTTCATATACCCTTGGGTCACGCACATACCTACGCTCCCATGGTCAGCTGACTTATCAACTCGCAAATAATTCATTCACAGTCCTATGTCCTTAAGGTACCAAACTAAATGCCCCCCGAAGGCACACAAAGATAAGATGGTCCTTTTTCAAAAACTAACCTCACGTGATAGCAAGTATGGTAGGTATGTCATACACACTGATATGCCCCAAGTGTAACCTCGGCCAAGAGACACCAACCTCGTCCTGGAGACACCAACCTCGGCGGAGATTATGACAGACGTTGGACGAGTCTTCGGCACGAGATATCACACCTCGGCCATATCAAGGTCGGCCCAGGCCGGCACCACTATAAGCCTCTCCAAGGGACATTATAAGGATCAACAACACTCGCATATGCCTTGAAATGGCAACCTCGGCCATACATAGGCCAAGCCTGCAGGAAGTCACCAGCAACCTCGTCAAGCCACCTGTTCAACTTCATATCAGGCCGACCCTGTCCATTGTCTCGGCTAGGACTAGGCCGAGACCTGCATGGAATCCTTGGACTGAACAGGTATCAAGACTCACCAACCTCGATCTCACTAAGGCCTAGGTCATACCCCAAACGCGATAGCCGAGCACCTGCTGACATATGGATAAGGACACGTGGACACAAATCAGTTATAACAAGATTATTCCCCACACGTGGGGAGAATATTTCATCATCATTCTCTACATGTGACAGTGACAGATGGAACTCCCACATTGGTGAGGTAACCACACACATGCTCATTGCATGCATGGGGGGTACATTACACCCCCTAGGTACTATATATAGAGGTCATCCTCTACATTGCAAAAGGATCCCATATATTCAACCCTAGCTGAAACTCTGTTTATATACACAGTAGAGAGAGAAAGCTTGAGAGATTATATTCATGGCCATTAGAGCCTTATTGCAACGAGATTATTCACACACACACACAGTGGACGTAGGCCAATCTAGGCTGAACCACTTATACCCTGATGTACACTCCCCTTCTCCTCATCTCATTCTCTTGCCATTTACATAACTATGTTGCCATTGTTGTTCTTAGATTGAGCTTAAAAACACCTTCTCTGGTGGTGCTAATTCCAGCATCATCATTTTGGCGCCATCTGTGGGAACGAGAAGCTATCTCTTCCTCTTTTTCTGCTTAACCTCATCGAAGACTCTGGTGGTGAACCAGGCCTCCCCCTAGCGTGGAGCTGTTTCACCATTGAAAGAGGTCATGTGAGGTATTAAGCTCATCTGCTACTCAAGCTCTATAGTGTTAACATATGGCACCAGACTTACCACCGCCTCTTCCGCCACTCGAGGGTGGAGGGCCTAGTTCCAGTCAGGCGCCCCCCAGTCCGAAATGGAGGAGGTAGCTGTAGCCTTGAGATCCTTAGCTGCAATGCAACAAGCTATGCAGGAGAAATTTGCACAGCTCAGCCAAACTATGATGAGGCCACCTGGAGTCTCACCGAATATGATCACTCCGGCGGCTGTTCAGCCTCATCCTGATGCCAGGGGACCACCCCAGGCACCAATGAAGGACTAGCCTGCACCCCAGCGGAGAAGAGACGTTGCTGATCGTAGGCGCTTGCGCCTAGGGAGGCAAGTAAACCCTTGCCCAGAGAACAGGTATGACGATCTAGAGGCGGAAGAAGCCTCGAAGGACTGCTGAGAGCCGTATGAGGTGTCAAATAACACTGTATGGCCTATTAGGCAAAGTCAAGGTTGTGTCGGCCTACGAGGTGAAGAGGCCCAATAAATAAGGTCGTCCTTTGATAGGTTGAGCAGAGGGTCGGCCTTCGAGAGACTGGGCCCGATGAATGACCTAAGACAGAGGCTGTCGAGATCAAGGAGCGCAGCAGGCTCTCAGAGAGGGAACAGGCAGGGTCGGCCAGACCAAGGCCAACCATGTGAAAGAAGAGGCAGGGAACAAGAAGAGGTCAACAGCCAATGTGTCGTGGCAGGGGAACCCTCGGTCAATCCTAGGGAGATGGCAGGGGATAACCTTGGCCAAGTCGATGGCCGAAGACCATGGAATGATTATATCCAACGCCTTGAGGAGAAGATAGGAGACCTCATTAAAAGAAAGGACCCATTGCAAAGGGGTTACTCAAAGGGCTCCCCATTTGTGGCTAGGATAGTGGGGTTCCCAACCCCAGCTAAGTTTAAGCCTCCCACGGTGTCTCCCAAGTATGATGGCAGCATTAACCCAGTACATCATATCGAGATGTACCAGTCGACAACAGACATCTACTCGATATCTGATGAGATAAAGTGTAGAGCCTTCTCTGGGACCTTAACAGGGGTTGCACACAGTTGGTTCACCTCCCTTCCAAAGAACTCAATTGAAAACTTCAAAGGCTTGGCTGAGCGATTCATCCACAACTTTTGCTTTGGGGTAAGGCCTCAAAAAAAGACTACCCACCTGCTGTATGTCAAGCAGGCCAAGGGTGAGAGCCTAAGAGACTACATTACAAGATTCAACAAAGAGAAATTGGAGGTGGAAGATTATGAAGAGAGCATAGCCATGACCGCCCTTATAGGAGGCTTCCAGAAGGGGAGGCTATTGTGGAAACTGGCGGAAGACCCCCCTAGGTCTATGGCGGAGCTGCTGGCAACCGCAGGGAAAGTAATGAATACGGAAGAGGCAATGGCCGCCAAGTATGAGGAGGAGAACCGCGGTGGCACTGGGAGGTCCCAAAGCAAGAAAAAGGGGAAAAAGAGGTCAGGTGAAGACAAGTTCGCTCATTATACACCCCTGACTGTAAGCTGCGAGCACATCCTCAATGAGATTAAGACTGACCAGGCTCTGAGATGGCCAGAGAAGTTGAAAGCCTCACCACATAAGAGGAACAAAAACCTATGGTGTGAGTTCCACCAAGATCATAGTCATGTCACGGATAGATGCTTCTCTTTAAAAGATGAGATTGAAAAGATGTTGAAATCTGGAAAGTCGAGGAAGTATGTGGATGGTAAGGCTCCAAAGGGTGGAAGAGATGACCCTAATAAAAGAAGATATGACAGATGCCGTGACAATGTTCCGGCCAGAAGAGACGATGATTCAGAAGGAGATGACGAAGACGATCCAGATCTCCCGCCAAAAGATGACAACACCCCGGTGAAGAGGGTCGGTACGATCTCCTTTAGTATTAGCACCATATGTGGGGGATTTGCAGGAGGTGGCTCTGAAGTAGCAGATAGGAAGGCTCATGTAGCAGAGGCTAGGTCAGTAGCCAAGCTTGAAGTTGTGAATCTAACGTCTTCCGACACAGTGCAGAAGAGGAAGAAGGTAGACATGGACACCCTCGTAGTGGGGTTCTCCAGACTCGACTTCAAGGGTATCTTAGCCCCCCATGATGACCCTTTGGTCATAATAATAAGGGTGCATGGGTGCGAGGTATGGAGGATCCTCATAGACGGGGGGAGCTCAGCAGACGTGATGTTTTGGACCTGCTTCAAGAGCCTAGGTCTTAGCAGATCAAGGCTGGTGCCCTATCATCACCCATTGATAGGCTTCAGTGGTGAAAAGGTCCACCCCTTGGGCATGTATGAGATAGACGTACGGATGGGTGATGAGTGGCCTAAGAGGGTGACCAAGAAGATAAACTTTTTCGTTATGGACGAGAAAATTTTCTTGGCCTACAACCTCATCATAGGAAGGGTGGCCCTTAAAGAGCTTGAAGTTGTGTCGTCGACGGTTCACCAGATGCTAAAATTCCCGACCCCTTATGGGGTAGGGGAAGTGCAAGGGGACCAGACCACGGCGCGAGAGTGTTACTTCAACTCGGCTGAAGAGAGAGAAGCCCATAAGAGGGCAACCACCACTTATAGCATTGACACTCTTGACCCAAGAGATGAAACAAAGTTGAAGAAGGGAGAGGCCGCGGAAGAGGTAGAATCCATCGTCCTCAATGAGGACGAGCCGGAAGAAACCGTTCAAGTCGGTAAGGCCCTAGAGCCAGGAACCAAGGAAGAGCTGATAAACTTCCTCAGGAGGAGACATAGTGTCTTCGTATGGAGTCACGCAGACATGCCTGGCATCGACTCTGAGGTGATGAGCCACAAGCTCAATGTGACAAGAGATGCCAAGCCGATCAAGTAGAGACAAAAAGTCTACTCTAGGGAGAAATACAACATCAACCAAGAAGAGGTCAAAAAGTTGGAAGAGGCCGAGTTCATAAGAGAGTTTACCTATCCGGAGTGGCTCTTAAATGCAGTCATCGTGCCTAAGGCCCATGGGAAGTGGAGAATGTGTGTGGATTTCACTGACCTGAACAGATCTTATCCAAAAGACAGCTATCCCTTACCTCGGATAGATCAGATGGTGGATGTAACGGCAGGGCACGAGCCCATGAGCTTCATGGACGCGTATTCAGGCTATAACCAAAACTTCATAGATGCTGAAGACTCTAAGAAGACAACCTTCATTACTGACAAAGGGACGTACTACTATAAAGTGATGCCCTTCGGTCTGAAAAATGCAGGGGCAACATATCAACGTCTTGTCAATAAGATGTTCGAAGAGCAAATAGGTAAGACCATGGAGGTGTATGTAGACGATATGCTAACGAAGAGCTTAAAAGCTTGTACTCACGTAACGGACCTTGAGAAGACCTTCGATGTTATGGACTCGTACAAAATGAAACTCAACCCAGCAAAGTGTGTCTTCGGAGTAAGAGCTGGGAAGTTCTTGGGACTCATCGTTAACCAGAGGGGAATTGAAGCGAACCCTGAGAAAATCAAGGCATTACTCGACATGAAGACTCCTAGGAGTATCAAGGATGTTCAAAGACTCACGGGAAGAGTGGCTGCCCTTAACAGGTTTGTTTCTAGGGCAACGGACAAGTGTCTTCCGTTCTTTAAAGTTCTAAGAAAGGCCTTCCAATGGGACGAAGAGTGTGAAAAAGCCTTCAACCAACTCAAGTCCTACTCAGGGTCTCCCTTATTGTTGTCTCGGCCCATCGCAGGAGAAAGGTTGTTTGTGTATCTGGCAGTTTCTGAATCAGCCATCAGCGCGGCCATCATACGGGAAGAGGATAGGATCCAAAGGCCTGTGTACTTCAACAGTAAGGCCCTTCAAGGGTCTGAACAAAATTATCCCCACATGGAGAAGTTGGCTTATGCCTTAATACACGCCTCAAGAAAAATGAAGTCGTACTTCCAAGCTCACTCCATGGTAGTCCTCACTGACTCCCCACTAAGGCAGGTCCTGCATAAACCTGAGAAGTCCGGGAGGTTGATAACCTGGGCCATCGAACTAGGAGAATATGATCTTACCTACCAGCCTAGGACAACCATAAAAGGGCAGGCCCTCGCGGACTTTGTCACAGAATGCACCTAGGAAGAGGCTGAGACAGAGAAAGGCATAGAGGACGACGAAGAGACAAACCGTAGTGTCTTCCGAAATTTGAAAGAAACAGCACCAAACGTCTTCCGAGATCGGGAAGAGGTCATCTCAGGCAAATCCTGGAGCAGAGTATAAGAGAACGAAGAGGATCGATACCTCTTCAATAGAGGAGTTATGGAAGAAGAGGTCTTCTCATCAGATACATACGTCTGGAGCCTCTTTATTGATGGCTCTTCCTGTGATAGTGGAAGTGGTGCGGGGCTAATGCTCTCGGCTCCAGATGGCGCCAACATTGAATTCGCCTTGAGATTCAACTTCCAGGCCTCAAATAACGAGTCCGAGTATGAGGCCATGATAGCAGGTCTCTTATTGGTAGCAACTCTTCGAGTAAAGAGACTCCTACTCCATAGCGACTAAAGGTTGGTGGTCAATCAAGTACTGGGGATATAAGAGGTCAAAGACGAAAGAATGGACAAGTACTTAAAGAGGGTAAGAAGGTTTTTAGAATATTTTGAAGAAGAAAAACTGAAGAGAGTGCCTCGACTAAGTAACAACCACGCTGATGCATTGGCAAGGCTGGCCTCGGTAATGAAGACAGATATGGGAAGGACCATTTCGATCGAGGTCTTAGGAAAGGCAACCATCGAGGAGGACGAGGTATGTTGCCCTTGTCACAATTTGAACCTAAAAGACTCATGGATCGACCCGCTCGTCAGATACCTAAGAGAGGGAGAGCTGCTTGAGTTGAAAGGAGAAAGTTGAGATATAGGGCTGCCAAGTTTTCAATGGTAGGAGACGTCTTGTACAAAAAAGGGTTTATATTGCCTCTCCTCAAATGTGTGCATCCCATGGAGGTTCCCCGGGTCTTACAGGAGGTTCATGAGGGTTCTTGCTCTAGCCACATAGGGGGAAGTCCCTTGGCCAAGAGGACCATCACTCAGGGATACTGGTGGCCGACCTTGTCCAAGGACACTGCAGACTATGTGAAGAGGTGCGACAAATGTCAAAGGTTCGCCACTATCCCTCATCAACCCCATCAGGCTATGACGTCAATCTCTTCTCCATGGATAATTGCGATATGGGTAATTGACTTAGTAGGACCTCTGCCAAGAGCTGTCAATAATTATAAATTCTTGATAGTTGCCATTGGCTACTTCTCAAAGTTGGTGGATGCAGAGCCGATGATAACAATCACAGAGAAGAAGACCTTCCAGTTCATTTGGAGGAATATCATATGCATATATGGTCTCCCAAGCACCCGCATCTCGAATAATGGGACCCAGTTCAAGAACTCCTCCTCCTTAGAAAAGTATTACCTAAGGAGTAGGGATTAAGCAGTTCTTCTCATCTCCTGGTCGACCTCAGGCAAATGGTCAGACCGAGGTCACAAACAAAACTATCTTGGACGGAATTAAGAAGAGGTTAGAAGATGCGAAGGGAATATGGACTGAAGAGGTCTACGCTGTTTTATGGGCCTACAGAACCACGGTAAGGACACCAATAGGAGAAACCCCATTCATGCTGGCACATGGCTCAGAGGCCATCATCCCAACGAAAGTAAGACTCCCAACTCATTAGATTCAGACCTACGACCCTGACAACAATGGGGAAGAGAGGAGGATAGACCTAGATCTTATCGAAGAAAGAAGAGAAGACCCAGAGATCAGAAAGGCAGCCTACCAGCAGAGGGCAGCAAAATTCTATAACCAGAGGGTGAAGTCAAGACCCATTGCAGTGGGAGACCTAGTGCTAAAGAAGACCCTACAGAAGGCAAACAAGATTCACCCAAACTGGCATGACCCCTACAAAGTAACAGAAGAGATTGTTCCTGGAACTTACAGGCTAGAAAACCTAGAAGGAGAACCTTTCACTAACCCATGGAATGCTGACCACCTAAAGAGATATTACATATGATGTTGCATAGAGTTTTATGTAAATGTACCATCTTATTGTGAAGAGGTTATTAATAAAGATCAGTTCCCATGACAGTTCTTACTTCATTCTTAAATCAGAAATTCATTATGAGGATAACATCTTGGGTGATGACCTCAGACCCTTATAACATCATTAATTTGGTGACAATGTCTGAGATCAAGCACCATAATGAGATGACCTCAGACTCTTAACATCATTAGTTTGGTGAAATTCATTATGAGGATAACATCTTAGGTGATGACCTCAGACCCTTATAACATCATAATTTGGTGACAAGGTCTGAGCTCAGACACCATAATGAGATGACCTCAGACACATAACATCATTAATTTAGTGAAATTGATTATGAGGATAACATCTTAGGTGATGACCTCAGACCCTTATAACATCATTAATTTGGTTACAAGGTCTGAGCTCAGACACCATAATGAGATGACCTCAAACCCTTAACATCATTAATTTGGTGAAATTCATTATGAGGATAACATCTTAGGTGATGACCTCAGACCCTTATAACATCATTAATTTGGAGACAAGGTCTGAGCTCAGACACCATAATGAGATGACCTCATACCCTTAACATCATTAATTTGGTGAAATTCATTATGAGGATAACCTCTTAGGTGATGACCTCAGAACCTTATAACATCATAATTTGGTGATAAGGTAATGACCTCAGACCTGCATAACACCATGCATTGGTGACGAGGTCTGAGCTCAGGACCATTGGTCGAGTTTAAACAAGACCATCGCAAAGACAAGCTTAGAAAGAGGGCTTCGGAGGTTGAAGCTCATTGCAAATTTATTTCTAAGCAGACACCATAACAATGGAACTAAGAATGAAAAGCATCACATGATATTCAATGAAAAGAAAGTGAAGATGGTCCTCATCAGAGGCTGATATATATATTCAGAAATTAGATGTTCAATGATTACAGACAAAATTTCCACTATACAGTTAAATTACACAGTGATAACAAATATCCTAAGAGTCTGAGGGGGGAACGTTGACACCCTCGGCTTGGTTAGTCACCTCGGTCGCATCATCACAAGGGTATGCCCCTCCAACCTCGGTGACCTCCAATGTAGCAGTCTCGGCAGGAGCAGAAGCCTCTTCCTCAACCTCTTGAAGAGCCTGGTCAAATTGAGGATCAGATAAGCCGAGACCCACGAAGTCAGAGGCCTTCAAAGTGCCAGCCTCTCTCTCTCTGATGTCAGCCCATTTAGTAGTCTCTTTGATACCTCTTTCAAGGTATTCAAAGCCAAACCCCATGAACTCATAAGAGGAATCGTAGTCAACAATGATCTTCTCAAAGGCGTCCTTAAGGGCGTCCCTGACAATTGAGTTGACCTTTTACTGCAGAACGTCGTCCTTAGCCTTTAATGCAGCAGCATGATCCTTGTCGAGCTGGGAGATGTCCCTCTCCAACCCCTTCACCTTCTCCTCAGAGCCCTTCAACTCAGACTTGAGGTGCTCTATCTCTGCATTCAGAGTACTTTGGACTTTCTCGGCCTCTTGCCCCTTTTGGATGAGAGGCAACTTCCTCAGAGTCCAGTTCGATAGATGGTGCATAGCGGTCAAGCCCTGCATATTTAGTGATCATGAGTAAGTTAAAGAAGAATCAGATGTCACACTTAGAAGAATTTGTAATGAAGGACCAAATCATACCTGAACGGCTCTGTGAAGGCCGAACTCAACTAGTAAGGGGGTGTCCATAGCCCTGTAGAAGCGCTTGTCAGCCTCGGTCATTACAGAGCCGATGGCATCCAGGGCTTGCATACGATGGCCGACCACACTATCAGTTAACTTCAACTGATCCAGACGAGCCGACAGGATATCAGCTGAAAAAATAGGGATGGCGGCTTCAGTGGTCTTCTTCTTCGGCCTCTGATCCTCAGGGGCATGATCTTTGGGATCCCTCTTTTTTTTGGCCGGGGGCTTAGAGGCTGAGGGACTTGGGGGAGGAGCATTAAGCCCTGCTCTCTTGGCAAGTCTTGTCAAGCTCGGTGCAGCCATCTCCCAAAGATCGTCTGGAATATCCCTTGGTCGCTCTGCAAAAAATTAGTAGACCTGAGTTAGATAATCAGATATGAATAAACTCAGAGGTTAAACTTGCAAAACAAAAATGCTTACCAAGCTCGGCAAGGGGACTTCCACCCAGACCTGTCCTAGAGAGGAAGTGGGGAGTCATCAGATGTTCAAACCTGAAAAATAGACCATTTACCCCCTGATCTTGAAGGGCTTTCACCTTCTGGAGGTTTTGTAGACTTAGACCAGGGTCGGCATTGGCAGACATGGTGACCTTACCCCACCTCAGGGGCATTCTCTGCTCCAGATTGGACGAGGGAACACATGGTCCAAACTCTCATGGCCCTGAGGCAAATAAGTACCGAGGCTTCCAGTTATGGTTGGAAGTCTAGGTCACCTGAAGTAATTTCTTCTCAGGCCTCTGAGCTATAAAATGGTAGTAGCTCGGATGATTTTTGGCCGAGGAAGGGACGTAACAACCTACAAAGACTTGAACTGGAAGGTCTGAGTGGTGGACAGCCTTCCATAACACTATGGCCCCTATTAGGATTCTCCAGGCATTAGGAGAGAGTTGGGAGGGGGACAAATTAATGTAAGAGATGATGGACCTGATAATGGGGTGAATGGGCAGACGAAACCCCAGCTTGAACATCTACTCGTACAAACAGATCTCGCCGTCTCGGCCATGATAAGCCCTCTCTTCCCTCAGATGTCTCCTAAGTTCTATTGAGGGGATGATAGAATACAGATATCTGAAGCAGAGAAGGTATACATCAGTAATAGTACTCTCGTGCTCGGCCGCCTTAGAGACGTCGACATCGCTCTCAACCTCATCATCATCCAACTCAACGTCGACTGGAGCAGATGTTGATGGGTTACTCGGAAACCTATGAGCAAACTCTGTCCCGGTGATGGCTGACAAAGGGATTGCGTCAATTGGTGGTGGAATGGCCACAGTCGGCTCAAGAATCTCAACCTTTGAGGATGACCCTGAGGTGCTTGAGTGGTTATGGGACGAGGCTCGGCTGGAGACCTCAGCCTGATCAGGGGTCTGATCAGGCCTAAGTGTGAACTCCATGGCCTCTTGAAAGAAATCCGCAGACATGGGGTCTGAGGTAGACGATTCAGGCTCAGACATAGGTATGGGATCAGTAGGAACCTCTATCTGATAGAAGTTCTCCGGGGGGTCAGGATATATCACCTTCAGAGGTGGTGGAAATATGGGTCTAATGGAAACTCCTAAGATCTACGAGCTTCCTATTGTGCTCTTTCTATTTGCCTAATCTTTTCTAAAGTCTTCTCCCTAAGAGAGGGGAACTTCTCAAGAAGTTGATATAAGGGTCTGAGCATTAGAGGACGACACTACACTTAGGCATTTTCCTAAACTCCAAAAATTACAAACAAGACTGGGTGATAAAACGAAGGAATCTAAAGATCAAACTACTTAAATTTGGTAAGAAAAGCTCACCTGAAACTATGGTGGTATCGCCGAAAAACTAAGAAATTCACCGGAAAGTACGAAAATAAGGGTGCTTGCAGGTAAAATAAAGGAAAAAGTATGGTAGACCTTACCTGAGGATGAAATGGTAAGGAAGAGAGGAGAAGACGCGAGAAATCACCACCCCAAAGCCTTGAACCAAGATCTTTCTAGAGAGAGAGAGTTGCTGGAGCGAAACGGCAGAAATCGAAGAAATGAAGAAGAAAGAGAGAAAGAAGGGTTCAAAATCCTTATATACTTAGGCACAACTCCCAAGGCCCATCATTGCCTTGGGAGACCCAAAGGGTGGCTGACAGCACACGCCTACCAAGCAAGCATGTTCCAGCATTGGACAAGTGTCAAACAAGTATTGGCTTGTAATAGACAGGCCTCAGAGGTGTAGTAATCCCCTAGTCACTTGCTCTCACATATGACTAAGGGCTGGGGGGTGATTGATATGCCCCAAGTGTAACCTCGGCCTAGAGACACCAACCTCGGCCTGGAGACACCAACCTCGGTGGAGATTATGGCAGACGTTGGACGAGTCTTTGACACGAGATATCACCCCTCGGCCATATCAAGGTCGGCCCAGGCCGACACCACTATGAGCCTTTCCAAGGGACATTATAAGGATCAACAACACTCGCATATGCCTTGAAATGGCAACCTCGGCCATACATAGGCCGAGCCTGCAGGAAGTCACCAGCAACCTCGTCAAGCCACCTGTTCAACTTCATATCAGACCGACCCTGTCCATTGTCTCTACTAGGACTAGGCTGACACCTCCATGGAATCCTCGGACTGAACAGGTATCAAGACTCACCAACCTCGATCTCACCAAGGCCGAGGTCATACCCCAAACGCGATAGCCGAGCACCTGCTGACATATGGATAAGGACACGTGGACACAAATCAGTTATAGCAAGATTATTCCCCACACGTGGGGAGAATATTGCATCATCATTCTCTACATGTGACAGTGACAGATGGCACTCCCACATTGGTGAGGTAACCACACACATGCTCATTGCATGCATGGGGGGTACATTACACCCCCTAGGTACTATATATTGAGGTCATCCTCTACATTGCAAAAGGATCCCATATATTCAACCCTAGCTGAAACTCTGTTTATATACACAGTAGAGAGAGAAAGCTTGAGAGATTATATTCATGGCCATTAGAGCCTTATTGCAGCGAGATTATTCACACACACACACACACAGTGGACGTAGGCCAATCTAGGCTGAACCACTTATATCCTGGTGTACACTCCCCTTCTCCTCATCTCATTCTCTTGCCATTTACATAACTATGCTGCCATTGTTGTTCTTAGATTGAGCTTAAAACCACCTTCTCTGGTGGTGCGAATTCCAACATCATCACACACAATAATCCAGATATTAAGTAATCACACGACTTAGATAATCATCATTTTATTATAGGTATATTCCAGGCCCATATCGTATGTATCACACATATAATAATATTGTCCCATTTATTCTATACATTAGATTTTAACGCGATAATTCTCGACGTATAGCTCCGAGTATATATCATATCCCAAAAAGTTACTAAGTCTCTCGCTAGTCTCTAAGGTTATCTCAGTATTTAAAGTTTTCCCCCTTTTAGTCTTTAACCTAAAATTATAATTGGAGCAAAATATATTCAGCTTCTCACAACTTACAATCGTAGGTCATTTGTCGGATATTTATAAGTCTACCACTTAACCTCAATTAAACCTAATAATTTTTCGGGCTTCAAATACCATCCTACTGGTCTTCCCTAAGTACCCATATGCTCAATCAATCATCACCAAAGAGTTATAAAGGTTGGAAGTTATTCAATTATTTAAAGGAAAAAATTCTAGAGGGGTCGATCGATCGACATGCTTAGATCGATCGATCGATCAAGCAGTTATCTGCCCAGAATTCCTTTAACATTTACCGGATTCTACCATTTTTACACCTCCAAATCACATTACAACGTCCCAAACTCCACAAATGAGTATACTAATCATGAAACCAACATTACTACACCAGTCTTAACGTTCAAGATTCATCAAAACATCACAGATTATCGATTTCTTCGATTAAAAGTCATTAATAACACTATAACCCTAGTTTTTCATCATCTCTTTGAAAATCATTATAAACCTCAATTTAATTTTGTGATTTGCTCTTAGTTTATAATTCTTTCACTTAAAGATTTCAGAAGGTCCACTACATGCAAACCTACCCAAGTTCATGGTTTAGTCTCCAATTTCACATTATCACAATTATTCAAAATTTGTCTTCAAATTCAATTTATCATGTAGAACATATGCCATAAATCTTTGTAAGATAAATCACTTGACTGGAAAATAAAGATTCTGATCCTTTGAAGCAGACGGTATGGGAGTGATCCTCTCTTTTTGATCTATTCGGTGGTGGTGATGTTGGTACAAAAGCCTCTAGGGTGGTTTCTTCGTTGGGAACTTTCTTCTCTTCCTCTCTAACTGTCATTATGATTTTTGGTTGTGAAAACCCTAAGGGACTCAAGTGTTGGCTGATAATATCAGTCTAAAATTCATGGGTTACTATTCTATAAAATTCAAAATGACTAAAATAGCCTCCCGAGTTGCCGGTTAGGCCTAAAATGTCTCAGGACCCAAACTAAACCCCCGGCTAGTGTTTTCTGACTATCTCGACCCTTCCGACATGTTGGCACACTCAAAATTATCATATAGATTACATAAAAATAAAATAATTTTAAATCCATTAAATTAGGTCCTGATACGACTGACACGCGCTGAAATACCCCAACCCAATTACTTATAATTAAGTTTGAAAGTCAAAGTGAGTCATACCATTATTAATTTAACCAAACCATAAACATGAGTTTTAATTTCAGAGTCATCATTGTTAATTCATATAACTAAAAACCTTTTTACAACATCAGAGTAGTCATGCCCATAAAAACTTTCTTGAAGGATAAGTTAACTTAATTACATCATTTACATTAAACCAAATCTTTGTTTCTCCCGTTCCTGGCTAACGCAACTCGACCTCCTAGATTTGGCAGTGACATCGTGTTACCTGAAAAAAATGTGAACATAGGAACCATGAGCAAAATAGCCCAGTGAATGCATCACTACTATACTACTGCATGAATTTAAATGCAATAAATAATGTTCATATAATTATGTATTAACTTATCCATCTCATTCATAATGAATGACTAACTTTTTTGAATCATGATTCACATATCCAGTCTAAATAGACATTTCTCCCTCATTCCTGGTCGAGGAGTAACCCATTATCATTAATAGACAAATATCCCCCATTTCGGGTCGATCAGTAACCTCCCATTTCGGTAAATCAAAATGAACAATTTTATATTCATAACATTATGATCATATTCGTAACAGTATACAAATACATCATTCCAGTGAGTACACTCACCTTGGGCTGTCAATTATGTATTTATGTCACCTTCGGGTGGAGCTGAACTGGGTTGATTAGACCTTACACCTGTCAATCCAACTAAATCAGTAATTAATCTCAATTAAAAGTATTATCCTAACATAATTATGTAACTTTTCATGACTATACAACAACTATATAATTCCACTTCAGTCACATTCCATGAAACATGAGTAAAGACAAAACAATGGTAAACATGTTGATAAAGTTATGAACATTCTACCGTAGAAAATACCTCATAAGGTATTTATAATTAAACCCAAGTAAATGTGAAAACATACTTCTCAATTTATATACACACGAAACATATACTCAAAATACTCTTTAGAAAGAGGAGACAACAATATTCTTTCACGGGGTATTCAGTATGGCCTCAAATTATTGTCTTCTATAATCAAACATCATATATTCCAAAATTGTATAAATAAAGGTGTACAATCTTATCAATATGAAAACATATATGAATTTAATTTTTAGTACAAGTGACGGTGTAATTTTTCAAGCTTCCTAGAGCAAGTTATGACCATTTCTTTATAACACAAGAAATCTGCCCTACAAGATCCTCTATTATTCCTTCGACTTCCAAGAATTTTCATAATTTTTCTGTAGCATAATTTTAAATTATTTTCAACCCATTTTCATCACACATACGTAATAGTACATAATTAAAGTTTCATAAAGTTTTGACTTCATTTGCTATGTCAAAATTTTGACAAAACTCAGGTCATACCGAAATGAAATATACAACCAACAACTATATACCAACTTTCAACCATCACTACGGCCTAACCACAAGGATTTAAATTCTAATTCTCCGATATGATATTAATATATGAGTATAATTTCATATGCAATTGGAATTTCTCAATTCCAGTAAGTACACAAAAATATATTCAAGTTTGAATGCAAGGGGTTTCAATACAAAGCAATTTTAAGGGTTTGTACACTCAACTTACCTTAAACTTTCATCTAACCATTCATATATATAAAGGGATGAAATTTTAGTAAACAAATTATGATTTCTATCATATAAATCAGTAATATAAGAGAAATAACAAGATTTGAAATTAGGATTACCTTCGGGACTTTTACGTAATTTCTACGAATTTTTTTACACTTTTTCTCCTCACTTTTTCTTCCTAAACTTCTACTTTCTCTTTCCTCAAGCTAACAACACTTAAAATTGAACCTATGGCTTAATTTGATGAATAAATAAGTTATAGGGAGAGTTTTAAGTCAGCCAAGGCTTCCTCCCAAGCCATCCACTTAAATTAAAATATTTGGTTTACTAAAAGATAATTTACCACTTAAAGGGAATGGACAGATTTGCCCCTTGTTCATAAATTCGGGCTAACTTCTTACTCGGACATCCGTTTGATGCAAAGTTTGTTGTATTACAACCCTAAATCATATGTCTAAAATTATATAGTTTTCACCTTGAGTCAATTATTACATTATAAGGGTCAAAACTAGTCTCCAACAGGAACATTTCTACCGAAACTAACAAAATTTTGTGTTTGTAAATAATTCGACATTTCATGATTTATGAAAGTAGGATTAGACTAAACATAATCATTTAACATTAGATATACTAATAACACATTCTTAATATCACATAAGATAAGCATTATTTAATTATAATTCATCATAATTATATCCGGGTTGTCACAACTTCCCCCCTAGGAAATTTCGTCCCCGAAATTTAATATGAAGTTCACTTACAAAACAAATGGGGATACTATTTCTTCATGCTATCCTCCATTTATCAAGTTGATTATTTAATCCCATGGCTCATCCACATAACTTTAACTAAGGGAATAACTTTATTTCTCAATATTTTTTCCTTACGATCAATAATTTCCATTGGTTCCTCGATGTACGATAAGTCTTCCTTCAGTTCAATTGGTTGAGTTTTAAACTGATGGGATGGATCCGCCAAATACTTATGAAGCATCGATGCATGAAACACATCATGTAAACGGGATAAATCCGGAGGTAAATCTAATCTATATGCCAGGGTCCCAATTCTTTCCAGCACTTCATACGGTCCAATGTATCTTGGACTTAGTTTCCCCCTTTTTCCTAAATCTCATGACGCCTTTCTGTGGTGAAATATGCAGGAATACAAAATCTCCCTTCTGAAATTCCAATGGATACTTCCTCTTATCTGCATAAAATTTCTGCCTGCTTTTTGCTATCTTTATCCGTTCCCAAATCATTTTGATCTTTTCAGTCATCACATCTATTAATTCAGGACCCAATATTTTCCTTTCACCCACTTTATCCCAACACAAAGGCGTTCTACATCTCCTCCCATATAAAGCTTCATAAGAAGCCATACCAATAGTCAACTGATAACTATTATTATACGAAAATTCCATCAATGGAAAATGATCATCCCAACTACCTTTGAAGTCAAATACATACGCTCGTAACATGTCTTCTAATATTTGAATCATCCTTTCTGATTTCCCATCAGTTTGTGGATGAAATGCAGTGTTGAACTTTAAACTTGTGCCCATGGCATTCTGTAGACGAGTCCAAAACTTAGAAGTGAATGTTGGATCTCTATCTGATACAATTGACACTGGTGCCCTATGTATATGGATAATATCATTAACGTACATACGTGCATATTTGTCCATAGTGCAGGTGGTCTTAACTGGAAGAAAATGGGTTGACTTCATCAATCGGTCTACAATCACCCAAATATAATCATGCCCCTTTGGTGACCGTGGTAATCCCGTAAAAAAATCCATCATTATATGGTCCCACTTCCAGTTCGGAATAGGCAACGACTGTAACAATCCTGCCGACTTCTGATGCTCCACTTTCACTTGCTGACATACAAAACATTTAGAAACAAATTCTGTAATCTCACGTTTCATACTATTCCACCAGTAATTCTCTTTCAAATCTCTGTACATTTTGGTACCTCCCGGATGCATAGAGTAAATAGAATATGTGTCTATTCTAATACATCTTTCTTTAATAGTGGGTCATTTCGTACACAAATTCTATTTTTATAACACAACGATTCATCATTATTAATCTCAAAGTCACTCTCTCTACCATCCTGAACTTCTTGTTTCTTCTTCTCAAGGAAAGAATCATTGATCTGCAAATTTGGTCTGCGTTCTACCAATAAGGGTCTCACTGTGACATATGATAATAAGACTCCCATTTTTGAAAACTTTAATTCAATCCCCATCGATGCCAAGTCACAAATATTTCCAACACGTGCAAACTGTATGCAACCAAGCATCCCTGATGATTTTTGACTCAAAGCATCTGCTATTACATTGGCCTTCCCAGGATGATGATGAATGGTACAGTTATGCTTCCTTGATTTAATATGAAATATTCTTTCTCTTTTTGTTTTCGATACATTGGGGGTGTTATACTTGTCATACAAGGCTTTAACAAAAGAATTCCATGAGATCATATTCCCACCTACTGGAGTAATCAACAAATGTTTTGTGGCATCCCACCAGTACTTAGCTTCTCCTTTCAGCATATACGCCGCCAAGGTCACCTGTTGATTTGCAGGCATCCTCATTACCCCAAAGATAAGTTCAATCTCTCTAACCCATACTTCGGCCTCTACTGGATCAACTGCTCCTTCAAACTATGGTGCGTTCATCTTAATAAATTTATTATGTGAAGTACTCCTTTCTTACCGGTGTATCACCTCCTCAGCCCTAGCCAATGCTTGTGCCTCCAGTTTCCTGGTCTGTTGTTCTTCCATCTGAGCCATAAATCTAGCTTGCTGCTCTGCCATTAGAGTCATAGCACATGCCATTTTTTTTCATATTTGTCAGTTGTTCTGCCTCATATTCTATTCTCACATTTATATTCCCTCATTCCATTCTCTTATATCTGAAATGAATCAAAGATATAACAACATGCATATATACATATCTTTCCTAACATAATCATTAGTATCAAATAAAATATATTTCTAACATTCACTGCCAAATCTAGACTCTTTCACTCTAGAACATCTAAAACCTAAGCTCTGATACCAAAAGCTTACACACCCCAACCCAGTTACTTATAATTAAGTTTGAAAGTTAAAGTGAGTCATACTATGATTAATTTAACCAAACCATAAACACGAGTTTTAATTTTAGAGTCATCATTGTGAATCCATATAACCAAAATACAACATCAGAGTAGTCATGCCCATAAAAATTTCTTGAAGGATAAGTTAACTTAATTACATCATTTACATTAAATCAAATTTTTGTTTCTCCCGTTCCTGGCTAACCCAACCCGACCTCCTAGATTTGGCAGTGACATCGTGTTACCTGGAAAAATATGTGAACATAGGAACCATGAGCAAAATAGCCCAGTGAATGCATCACTACTATACTACTGCATGAATTTAAATGCAATAAATAATGTTCATATAATTATTTATTAACTTATCCATCTCATTCATAATGAATGACCAACTTTTCTGAATCATGATTCACATATCCAGTCTAAATAGACATTTCTCCGCCATTTCTGGTCGAGGAGTAACCCCTTGTCATTAATAGACAAATATCCCCCATTCTGGGTCGAGGAGTAACCTCCCATTTCGGTAAACCAAAATGAACAATTTTATATTCATAACATTATGATCATATTTGTAGCATTATACAAATACATCATTCCAGTGAGTACACTCACCTTGGGCTGTCAACTATGTATATATGTTTTCTTCTGGTGCAGCTGAACTGGATTGATTAGACATTACACCTGTCAATCCAACTAAATCAGTACTGAATCTCAATCATAAGTATTATCCTAACATAATTATGTAACTTTCAATGACTATACAACAACAATATAATTCCACTTCAGTCACATTCCATGAAACATGAGTAAAGACAAAACAATGGTAAACATGTTGATAAAGTTATGAACATTCAACCGTAGGAAATACCTCATAAGGTATTTATAATTAAACCCAAGTAAATATGAAAACATACTTCTCAATGTATATACACATGAAACATGTACTCAAAATACTCTTTAGAAAGAGGAGATAATAATATTCTTTCATGGGGTATTCAGTATGGCCTCAAATTATTGTCTTATATACTCAACCATACTATATTCCCAAATTGTATAAATATAGGTGTCCAAACTTATCAATATGAAAACATATATGGATTTACTTTCCAATACAAGTGACGGTGTAATTTTTCAATCTTCCTAGAGCAAGTTATGACCATTTCTTTACAACACAAGAAATGTGCCCTGCAAGCTGCTCTATTGTTCCTTCGACTTCCAAGAATTTTCATAATTTTTCTATAGCAATAAATTTCCATGATTTTTAAGCCGGCACATACTTAATAGTACATAATTAAAGTTTCATAAAGTTTTGACTTCATTTTCTATGTCAAAATCTTGACAAAACTCAGGGCATACCGAAATGAAATATACAACTAGAAATTATATACCGAATTGCAACCATCACTACGGCCTAACAACACGGATTTAAATTCTAATTTTAGTATATGATATTAATATATGAGTCTAATTTCATATCCAATTGGAATTTCTAAATTCCAGTAAGCACACAAAAATATATTCAAGTTTGAATGCAAGGGGTTTCAATACAAAGTAATTTTAAGGGTTTGTACATTCAACTTACCTTAAACTTTCATCTAACCATACATATATATAAAGGGCTGAAATTTTTGTAAAAAAATTATGATTTATATCATATAAATCAGTAATATAATACAAATAGCAATATTTGCAATTAGGATTACCTTCGGGACTTTTACGTAATTTCTACGAATTTTTCTACACTTTTTCTTCTCACTTTTTCTTCCTAAACTTCTACTTTCTCTTTCCTCAAGCTAACAACACTTCAAACTGAACCTAGGGCTTAATTTGATGAAGAAATAAGTTAGAGGAAGAGTTTTAAGTCGTCCAAGGCTGCCTCCCAAGCCATCCAATCAAATTAAAACATTTGGTTTACTAAAATACAATTTACAACTTAACGTGAATGGACATATTTTTCCCTTGTTCGTAAATTCGACCTAACTTCTTACTCCGACATCCATTTGATGCACCGTTTATTGTGATATAACCCTAAATTATATGTCTACAATTATATAGTTTTCACCTTGAGTCAATTATTACATTATAAGTGTCAAAACTAGTCTCCAACAGGACCATTTCTACTGAAAATAACAAAATTTTGTGTTTGTAAATAATTCGACATTTCATGATTTATGAAAGTTGGATTAGACTAAACATAATTAATTAAAATTAGATATAATAATAACACATTCTTCATATCACATAAGATAAGCATGATTTAATTATAATTCATTATAATTACATTCAGGTTGTCACACGCGCGCCCAACTTAATTACTGAAACTGCTGTATTTTCAACTCACGACAATTTTAATAAATTCAATAATCATATATTACCATAATCACTAAGTAATATTCAACAACATTATTATAATCAAATACTAACTTTCGTCTTGCTAGCATTTAAATCCGGATTAATTTTAATTAATTATCCCAAATTAATTTAATTAATCACATAATTAAAAGCCATAAAAATACGGGGTATTACAGATAATTATCAACATAAGTAAGATGGTAGAATTATAATATAATAAAGTAACATGCAATCATAATTCATATTTGAAAAAAATTCCCCTTTTTGTCATGGCGTAAAGTTCTTTTTGCAGTAAAACTCTTCAAGATCAAGAATCTCATTTGAAGTGGGCTTCTTCATGAACTAGAATCCTCTTTGAAGTATAATTTCCCACGAAAAATAGTCCTCTCTAATGTAGACTTCCCCACGAACATGAGTCCTTTCTGAAGTAGACTTATCCATGAAGAAGATTCCTCTTTGAAGTAGAATTCTACATAAGTTGGAGTTCTTCACGAATTTAGCCTTTAGAAATATTACTTTTTTATCTGAATAATATTGGGACGAAGTTCCGAAGTAGGAACGGTCAAAACAACATTAAAAGATATTGAACTTGTATTAATGCCTAGGACTATATCAATCTGATGTCGGGGTCGTATCGATCATATTATCGACGGATCGATCTGAGTCTGTAGCTTGATAGCTTCATCTCGAGTTTATAAAAGCCATACAAAAACCTTCCAAACTTGATCAAAACATCACTAAAATCCATAAAAATTTCCCCATGACCAAACCCCATGAAAATACAGGTTTTTAGATCCCCTCATAAACTCCTTCAAATACATCAATTAATGCAATAATTAAAACAACCTAATTATTACAACTAAATCTAATCTATGAAAAAATTAACTACGGAGAAAGAACCGTATGATCCATTCACACAAAACAACATTCATGTGACCATGGTTGAAGGGATATAAATATTATAATCCAAAAAAGACATGTTAGTATGATACAACATATATATATATATATATATATATATATATATATATTCCTACAATATGCAAAACTAGGGTTTCATGGTGGACAACATAAACCTTTCTAAAACATGACTAATCTATAACAAGGGATCTAATACTAATTATTGGGAGTTGACATAATAAAGAACCTTATTTCCCTAAGAACTTAGGCTGATCATGATTCATAAAGTAAAAAAAAAGAACTAGATTCAAAGAATGAATTTAGGGTTCAAATCCCAATATGCAAGATGCATGAGGAGAAATATTTGATGAAAATGATGATGGCGCGAATTTTTTTCCTCCTCTAAATCCTTTATAGAATGCTCTGAATGCCTTGAATCTTCTAGTATATGATCCTGACCATAGTATGCCTTGTGCGTGAGTACTCATAGAGATGAAAAGTTGGCTAATTACGAGAGAAATCAATTTCTATCTCCTCTCCCCTTTACAAAAATGTGAATAGTATTTTTTTCTCCCCCTCTATAACCTTAGAGAATGTCTCATCCACATTAAACCCAAACCTATATAAATAGGCACACGAAGTGGGCTTGGGCCAATAAGGTTTTGACCTATTACTTAGGTAATGGACTATAGTAGCGACCCAAGACTAATAATTAAATTGGCTTCCAAACAAAAATATAAAAATTACATATTACACCCCATAATATATTTTCTTCCCCGTTTAATTCTAATTAATTCAACAAAATAGCTATAATTTCACTCCAATTTAAGCTCATAAGTACACAAATAATGAAGTCTATATTGGAAAGTAAGATAACGCATAATATGATTCCCCATGTAAAGCATACAATACCCGCTTGGTGAAGTTCAATATGTCAATAATTTATTTTCACTAACATATTATGTATTCTTTGATCTTAAACTTAACTTATTTGATAATCTATCGGAATATAAAATTCACCGGTCGGGTCTATTAGTAGAATCAAAACTTATAATCTTATCAATGGGGTATCACAATCCATGATATCTCCCAGATGCGGATTCTTTCAGAATATGATCTTAAACATATCCATACACTAATTTCCTAACTAGTAGAGATTTAGACTCAATAAACTGAATCGAACTCATAATAATAAAAGCAATAACTATGTGGACGCTTTAATCCTCATAATCCTTGAGATTAAGCATCCATACACCATTTGCAAATGTTGTGAGATTGTACAAGTCTAATCTACACAGTACTCAGACTTGAATCCCACCCTTTTCCCATTCAATACCTTCTTAATATACTGGTATAATCGTTTTTGAACTATCAGACAAGTTCCCAAACCATAATACAAGCTCTCACAGTAAAGATAAATTACTAAAATCATACTCGTAGATTTACCAATCGGATGTCAACTACGTATCTAGGTTGTGAACTGTTTAATCGAACTAAAATTGGAATTTCGATATTCTCTAATCACGATGAACCCAAGTCATTTGAATTCCTACTAAGTTCAATTGACCAACATTACGCACAATATATTTAAGATAAATATAAGGCATTCTCACAAACATGATTCAATTTTAGAATGAACCTGGCATGCCTTTATTGCAAAATAAACGTCATGCATGAATTTAAGAATAAAATTCCAATAGTATCGTAGTCTATGTGCATATCTACATAACTGGTGCAATAGGTCATTGTTTAGGGTCTCGGTTGTATGTGATTGCTTTGATTTCACCTGCTCGCATGACATGTCACCCAGTGGGGTGTTAAGAACTACTAAAAACCCAACGTTTTGTCATCGACACTAATCCTCGAAAAAAAATATAAATACTGCCTCCAATAGATAAAATAATTATTTTTCTAGTATTGATATGGGGTTGCACCACATAGTTCTTATTTAAATGTTGGCTCCCCAGTTGATGTTTGACAAAATGTCCATTGTACACATAGTTGTACACATCATTCCTATCTAAACGATTGTACGTACTAGAAATAAGTTTGACAACTCTTGAAATGCTGCTCAACTTCATTTTTGGGGATTTATCCTGCAACTACTCGCGACATTTGAACTATTTTGCTAAGATTTATGTCTCGATGCCTCAATTTTCGTAGGGAATTGAAATATACTCAATGCATTAAAGATGTTTTTTTTTTTACTGGACCAAAATAACATTAGAGAATTTCCATGGAACAAAATGCTCTAATGCCTTTGAGTAGGGCCATATAATGGATCGTATTCGGACCAGATCAAAGTCAATCCATGTTCATTAATAATAAAGTTATTAAATCGAATTGAATTCAAATCTTTAAAATGAAAATCCATATCTGAATCCGTTAGAATTCGGATCAGATCAAATATTATACAAACCTATTAAATGAATATAAAAAACATGATATGACCCCATTAAATAAATATTAATAACATGATTTTTTTTATAAATGTCATAATAACTTAATGAATAAAACAAATAAAATTAAGATTATGAAAACACGTGATATTTATTTTAAACGTAATTATGGTCATGAAATAATAAATATCAAGGTTCTAAAGGTGCTAGGCGTATATGTCAAACCTCGAGCCTTAGGAGCCTATTCCTAAAAAGGGTTTTCCTTTTTTTTTTAATTATACTAAGGCTAGTTAACAATAAGATACTACAGACCTTGAAATTTAAAAATATTTTCGTATGTTTGGTAGCTAATAATCAATAACAAATACAAAATGAATAATCAGTAAATAATATAACATGACTAATCAATAATCAATCTATCTTTCAGAACCAAAAGCAACAATATTGAAACAAAAAAAATTATAAGATTACAGAATGATTAAAACATAAGCAGTATTGGAAAAAAAATTATAGACCAATAGTCCACTCCCTGCAGAAGAAAAATTAGAACAAAAAATATACAATATTTAAAAAAAATAGTAAAAATTAACATCAAAAACACATTTTGGAGTTACTTAGGGCTGAAAATAGGAAACCAAAGAAAACTATGATGGTTGGAGTCGGAATAGCTTTGTAATTAGCCTAAAAAACTATAAAAATGATTACCTATAAAACTATAAAAGAAAAAAAATGAGAAAAAAGATGTACCAGAAAGACGGTGAGGGTTGTCAAAAGTCGGTTAGAGGCTAAGTAGAGCATGGTTGGTCGGAGGGTGAGAGGGACTGGTCGAGGGGAAATGGAGAGATCTTAGTGTAAATGTTAGTTTTTTTTGGACAAAATATAGAGAGGTCGGAGCGTAAGGGTTTAGTTTTTGTTTGGATTTTGGACGAAAGAGAGAGATATATTGATCTATTTTTTTAAAAAAGAAGAAAAAAATCTTTGAGAAACGATGTCGTTTCACTAAGCCTTTTCTTTTTTTAAAAGGAGCGCTTTACCACGCCAAGACAAGAATGAGCTGTTGACCACGCCTTACACGTGCGTTGATCGCTTTTTACCATACATAAGGCATATGTGGGATGTTTATCCCACTCATCTTTCCTAGGTGTGCCTTTTAGAACACTGATAAATATGAATCATAAAGATTAAGAGATTAACAATATAATATATTTTATTCTTTTTATTTAATACATTAATAGGGGATTGGATATGTATCCATCCATTTGATCCATTTATCAATCTAACAAACAAATGATTGAATAATAGTTATTAGGTTTCATAATATCAATTTATATCCAAATACAGTAAAAACTCGATAAAATATGGTCATTTGGACTAGTGTAGCGAATTAATTTTTTTAACGAAAGAAAATGTTTTATTAATAACAGGAGAAAAAGCCTCTCCTATGGCACTTACAAGCGCTAAATCAAATAAATTAAGAAAATTTGCGAGATCTTGATAGAGTAGAAGCTGGCCTTAAATTACGTTTAAGAGCCTATTTATCCTTAGCAGTTAAATATGGAAAAGAATTATTTTCCTTATCTCTCTTTCGATTAAATGTTTTCACCTTAGCCGAACTATTAGAATCTTCAATGTTCCCTAGAACTGCAAAATAATTATTAATTAGAGTAATTTGATTTTGATTTTTTCCACCATTTCTCTCAACCGAGTCCACAATAAATGCCCGTGCTTTTGCAGAATTAGATGACATTCCAAGATCAAGCTTAGGAATCTCCTCATATAAATTAATTTTTGGAACATTACGTTTTTCATTAGACATGTATGGAATGACCTCAAGAGGTGGCATATCACTATAGTTGTCTTCTTTATCCGAAATATCTCCACGTAAATTATCAGCTTTTAGCACAAATTCAGGGGCCTGTATTTTCCCTGCATTAGAATTTTCGTTTTTTGGATTCGATACAATTTTAATTGGGGTATTGTTGATACCAAATTTAGTCTGCTGACATGGCTCAATTGGGTGAAGACACGTGGCAATCTACATGCCAACAATATACACTTACGAACAACACCTTGACTCCGAGGAACCATACTGCAACGAGGAGCTCTGCTTCCCAGATCAACTCAGACGCTCAGACCTACAAGAATTCTCTGAGGAACTTTTGAGCACCGAGGAACTTAGGCGGTCCGAACAACTCAGACGGTCCGAGCTGCATCTCGAGCAAATCATTAATAGCATGATAACCAAACAGTTCGACTGCGCATTAAATGCTTATTATCATACAGATGTATACGCTTAAGGGGTATTTAATATATTACCCTTTCACATTACAGCCTTAGGGCTATAAATACATTGTATTACCCTCATTGTAAGGGGACCGAAATTTCTTGAGAAAACTTATAATCGAGAATTCCCAAACAGTCAGCAATAACAGAAACAGTGGACATAGGCCATTCTTATAAGGCTGAACCACTTTAAAAGTTCTTTGTCTCATTTTATTTATCTGTGATTAAATAATTAGATATAATCTAATTTTTACATCAACAGATTGGCGCCGTCTGTGGGAAACGACTGGTAATATCATTTTTCATCAAAAATAACTCATCACAAATGGCTGATATTCCAGAACCCAGCCATCGAAACGCTGGAAGCCCTCCAAGTCCATATGCTCCGCCTAATATTCCAGATCTGGCTGGAATAATGACAAATCTGGCCCAGGGCCAGACAGTCATGCAAGAAACGATGCGACAACTCCTACGAACCCTCCATGGCGGTGCACCAACCCATTCAGGACTACGAAGTATTCAAAGAAATACCCGTTTACCTTCTTCACGTACTAGGCATACTGATTCATATCGTACTGAGGAATCTGAAGATTTTTCTTATCAACCTGGACAAACTTCGTCAGTGCGGGCCACAGATACTGAACAACGTATCACACTCTCTCCAGAAAGGACTAGTGCGCTAGAGAGGTTAAGCAGGGTATCACCTTTTGATGAATTAGGACCTAGAATGAGTAGAAGTCCTCCTAAAGTCGCATCGAGGAGTTTTCGACGACCATCAGATTTAAAGGAAGGATCTGCCCAGTCGCGACCAGCTGCTTGTTAAGATAGATCCCAGGAAGCCATATCAACTCGATCAGTTTCTCGAACCAACAAGCCCGGGGAAAGAAATGATACGTGGAAAGGCTCTATTCAGAGACTGAAGGATAGATTAGGGGAAATGGCTAAGGCCAAGAACCCTCTACAACGAACTTTTGTTCAAGGAACACCTTTTGTACAGGCCATTATAGATTTTCCAACACCATCAAAGTTTAAAGCACCTATTGTGACCCCCAAATATGATGGAAAGACCGACCCTGTCCTTCATATAGAACAATACCAAGCTGCAGCCGACATCTATGCTGTTCCAGATGAGATGAGATGCAGAGCATTCTCGAGAACTCTTACCGGATCTGCTCAAATGTGGTATAATAATCTTCCTCGGGGTAAGATCTCAACTTTCTTTCAACTGGCCGAGTTATTCATTGGGAATTTCTATTTTGGGGCAAAGCCTGTTAAACGAGTAGCGCATTTGTTAAGTGTTAGACAAAAAACTGGTGAAAGTACTAGAGATTATATAACTCGTTTTAATAACGAGAAGCTCGAAGTCATTGATTATGAGGAAAAGACAATGATTACCGCCTTGATGAGTGGATTACTGCCTAACAAGTTGTACTACACTTTGGCTAAAGATCCGCCTAGAACCATGTCAGATCTGATGGGAAAGGCAGCCAAGATTATAAATGGTGAGGAGGCTATGGTTGCGAAAAAGAATATGGATGCCAAAGAAACTAAGGTGGAAGGTGATAAAGCTAAGAAGAAGGAGCATAAGAACAATGGTAATAACAAACACACAAAAACAAGGTCGTCTTGGGAAGTATTAAGGAAATTTGATAATTATACTCCTTTGAAGAAAGACATCAACCATGTTCTAGAAGAAATCAAGAATAATGAGGAATTAAATTGGCCAGAGAAAATAAAGGCAGACCCCGAAAGGAGAAATAAGGCAAAATATTGCGAGTTTCACAAAGATCATGGCCATATGACTAAAAATTGCATAGCTCTTCAGAATGAGATCGAAACACTCATCAGACGAGGAAAACTGGAAAAGTATGTTGATCGAAGGAATGATAGAAGAAACAATGACCGAGCAAGAGAGAGGTCTAGATCTCCTCGTCGAGCAGAGGAGAACAAGAAGAGAGACCATGAAGTTGATCCAGAGGACGACCCCGATCTTCCAAAGAGACCAAGGCAGCCAGAACGTGAGGTATTTTCAATACGTTTTGGGTCATTTGATTGTAATGTTATTACAGGTGGAGAGGAGGAGACCTTACTGTCGAGAGAAAAGCTTACCTTTGTGAGGCTCAAGCTTGCTCATACATTCAACGAATAAATCTAGCTGAGGAGGATCGCCAAGAAAAGTGAACAAAGAGAAATTGGTCATTGGTTTCTCAAAGAATGACCTCGCAGGTGTTCTATATCCTCATGATGACCCATTGGTGATCAAAAAGAGGATGAAGGAGGTAATGATTTCAAGAGTACTGGTAGACAATGGTAGCTCGGCAGACATCATGTTCTACTCGTGCTTTGACAGTTTAAATCTAAAGTTATCTCAACTGGAACCTTATCATAGACCCCTCCTCGGTTTTGCTGGCGAGAAAGTATTTCCACCTGGGACGATCAAATTGGATATATTCATTGATACGTAGCCTGCTTGTCGAACAGAAAGAATACGCTTCTTCGTGATGGATAAGAATGTTCAACCATCATACAATATCATCATGGAAAGAGTAGGATTGAAGAAGTTCGAAGCTGTACCATCCACGGTATATCAATGCCTAAAATTTCCAATAAATTTTGGAGTAGGAGTTGTGAAAAGTGATCAGAAAGTAGCTCGGGAATGCTATTATTCATCCGCCGAGCAAGAGGAAATGGAGGAATCAAGGAAAAAGACCATCACCTATCAAGTGGATGAAGGTGCATAAATTGAAACATTGGATCCTAGAGATGAGTTGCAACTCGTGAAGGGTCAAGTGGTGGAAGCTACTGAAAACATCATCCTGGATAACGAGCGCCCTGAACGAACTACTCAATTAGGTTCGTCGTTGGAAGCCTCACTAAAATATGAATTGATAACTTTCCTAAGAAGCAGAAAGCAAACTTTAGCGTGGAGTCATGAGGATATGCCTGGGATAGACCCAAATTTCTTATGTCACGAACTCAATGTGAATAAGGAGATCAAGCCTGTGAAGCAGAGAAGAAGAGTATTCAGTCCCGAGAAGAATCAAGCTATACAGGAGGAAGTCGAGAAGCTCCAGAAAGCTTGATTTATTGAAGATGTTAAATATCCAGACTGGTTAGCAAATGTGGTAATGGTGAAGAAGAAGAACCACAAATGGAAGATGCGTGTAGACTTCACTGACCTCAACAAAGCATGCCCAAAGGATCATTTTTCGCTGCCCCAAATTGATCAACTAGTGGATGCTACCTCGGGACACGAGCTGCTGAGCTTCATGGATGCTTATTCTGGTTACAATCAGATTAAAAGGAAACCTGAATACAGGGAGAGTACTTCTTTCATTACCCCTAGGGGAACTTATTGTTATAATGTTATGCCTTTTGGTTTGGAAAATGCAGGTGCAACATATCAGCGGCTGATGAACAAAGTGTTTGCAGAACAAATCAGTTGCAATATGGAAGTCTATGTTGACGATATGCTAACGAAGAGCAAGAAAGATGCTGATCATCTAGTTGACTTAAGCCAGACCTTTGATCAACTAGATAAATATCAAATGAAGTTGAACCCGACGAAGTGCATATTTGGAGTGCAAGAAGGCATGTTTCTCGGGTACATTGTCAATCAGCGAGGCATTGAAGCTAACCCTGAAAAGATCAAAGCTCTGTTAGGGCTGCGATCCCCAATGACGAAGAAAGAAGTACAAAGTCTTACAGGACGAGTATCAGCACTCAACAAATTTGTATCGCGAGCAACTGATCGATGCCTCCTATTCTTCAAGACTCTCCGAAAAACTTTTGAGTGGAATGATGAATGTGAAAAGGCCTTCCAAGACTTGAAGAAATATTTGGGAACACCTCCACTGTTATCCAGGCCAGTGATGGGAGAAAAATTATACTTGTATCTGGCAGTGTTCGAGAATGCAGTCAGTTCGGCATTGATAAGAGTGGAGAATGGAGTACAAAAACCAATCTACTACACAAGTAAGGCCTTCCGAGAAGAAAAGATCAGATATCCAAGGCTGGAAAAATTGGCACTAGAATTGATCGAGGCAAGTAGAAGAATGAAGCCATACTTTCAGGCTCATACCATAGTAGTATATACTGATATGCCATTGAGGCAAGCCCTTCATAAACTAGAAAAGTCAGGACGATTGATGTGCTGGGCAATAGAACTCGGTGAATATGATATAGTCTATGAACCCAGATCATCGCTAATAGGGCAAGTTGTAGCAGACTTTATAGCAGAGTTCACCTATCCTGATACCCCCGAGGAGCAAAAGTTGCTCGTTGATCAACCTGTGGATGTTATAGGATCATCAAATGCAAGCCCAAACCAACTTAGGTTGGTAAAAGGGAAAGTAGATGTTACAGGATCATCAAATTCAAACCCAGACCAACTTAGGTTGGTAAAAGGGCAAGAAAAGATGATCGACGAACAACAAGAAATATCAGGAGATGGTGATAAGAAGCAACAAATTTTCCACCGAGGAACTCTGTCAGATTAGAAATTTGAAGACGAGTTATCTATATGGAATCTGTATATGGATGGTTCATCTTTCACTACAGGATGTGGCGCAGGGATAGTTTTGAACAGTCCAGACGAGGTCGACATGGAATACGCCCTATATTTCTAATTCAAAGCTTCGAATAATGAGGCTGAATATGAAGCCATGATTGCAGGTCTTAGTTTGGCGAAAACCATGGGGGCAGAACAAGTTATTATCTTCAGTGATTCGCAATTGGTCATAAATCAAATGATGGGAGTATATGCAGCCAAAGGAGAATTAATGATCAGATATCATGCAAAGGAAAAGGAACTGGTGTCGGAATTTGCTGCTATTTTGCTGGTCAGAATACCAAGAATGGAGAATGCGAGAGCAGACGCCCTAGCTCGATTAGCATCAGCTACTCGTACCGAGCTACGAAGAATAATCCCAATTGAATTTTTAGCTGGTCGGAGTATAAATGAAGATCTAACGATGAACTTTATTACTCTCAATTTAGGATCATCATGGATGGATCCCATCAGGGAATATATTGAGAAAGGGGAATTACCAACTGACAAACTTGCAGCCGAGAAACTGAAGTTTAAGGCTACTCGTTATGTACTGACCAACGGTATTCTATACAGACGAGGAGTTATAGAAGGTTTGCAGAGATGTGTGCATCCCATCGAGGTGGAAGATTTAATTGAAGAGGTCCATGAAGGGTCCTGCGGAGCCCATATAGCAGGTGGGACTCTTTTGCAAAGGGTGATAACGCAAGGATACTACTGACCGACGATGAGGGCTGATTGCATAGCCTATGCTAAGAAATGTGACAAGTGTCAACGCTTCTCCTCCATCCGAAGAACTCCCCAAGCATTATTGACACCCATTACTTCCCCTTGCCCATTTGTTATATGGGGAATAGATTTGGTCGGGCCACTGCCGACGACAAGGGGAAGATTTAAGTATCTCGTGGTCGCTGTGGATTATTTTACTAAATGGGTTGAAGCCGAGCCCCTCATTGATATGACATACGACAAGGTGTACCAATTTATTTGGAAGAACATCATTTGTCGATATGGTCTTCCTTATGCCTTCATCACAGACCATGGAACACAATTTGACAACGAGAAGTTCGCTACCTATTGTCATTAGTCAAATATTTTAAAGATCCACTCAGCACCAGACCATCCTCAAAGCAACAGACAGACTGAAGTAACGAACAGAACATTACTAAATGGTTTGAAGAAAAGATTGGATGATGCGAAAGCAAATTGGATCAACGAACTACAATCAGTACTATGGGCTTATCGAACTACTCCCCGAGTAGCAACTGGAGAATCACCATATATGCTGGCATTTGGAAGTGAAGCTGTTATACCTGCCGAGTTGGGCCTCCCAACACACATGGTACTAAATTTCAATTCCCCTGTCAACGACTTAATGAGAAGATTAGATTTAGACATGCTCGAGGAAGTTAGAGAAGAAGCATCCATCAGGAATGCTGCATACCAGCAGCGAACAACTTTGTTTTACAACAAAAGAGTGAAGAAGTGTGACTTGAAAGAAGGAGACTATGTGCTAAAGAAGGTGATTCAAAAGCACAAAAAACTGGAAGTAAACTGGCATGGACCTTACCGAGTTAAAGAAGTTGTTCGACTAGGGACATACAGAATAGAATCTTTAGAAGGGGAGGAGTTTAAGAATGCATGGAATGCAGAGCACCTGCGCAAATATTATCAGTAACGTAAACTCTCATGTAATCCAGTTTCATCAGTATGAATAAAGTGACAATGTTTTGCCCAGTTCTTTCCCTTTATTGAAATTTTTTTGGGGAATACTAGTGCTACACACTACTCAGCAGATCTCGGACTACTCAAATATATTCCTAAAAATTCCAACTTATGTTGGTTAGGAAGTAAATGTATTCCTACGGGAAGTAAAACTATTCCTAAAAATGCCAACTTGGTTGGTTAGGAAATGTATTCCTAAAAATGCCAACTTATGCTGGTTAGGAAGTAAATGTATTCCTACGGGAAGTAAAACTATTCCTAAAAATGTCAACTTATGTTGGTTAGGAAATGTATTCCTAAAAATGCCAACTTATGTTGGTTAGGAAGTAAATGTATTCCTACGGGCAGTAAAATTATTCCTAAAAATGCCAAATTATGTTTGTTAGGAAGTAAATGTATTCCTACGGGAAGTAAAACTATTCCTAAAAATGCCAACTTGGTTGGTTAAGAAGTAAATATATTTTCGAAAACGCCAACTAAAGTTGGTCAGGAGGTAAAATTATTCCAGAAAGTGCCAAAGATCCTCGTAGAGGAAAAATCCACTAACTGTAGTTGGTCGAAAAGGAAATTTACCGACCTTTGTTGGTCGGAAACATTTTATGAATACGAGAAAGTGATCGAGCAAAATTTTTTATACTCATAACTTTTTAAATTACTACTAAGTAGGTCGAGAAGCAAAACATCATTTTTGCTAAGTGATTACCACAAATTCAAATTACTCGACAATAAGTTGATGGACAAATAACACAGTATTGTTATCTTTTTAACTGATACACATGCACAGATGTAAAGTATCACAAGACAATGGCAGTCAAGATTTGCAAATAAAATTATTTCATTAAATGTAGAACAAAATACATCAGAAATGAAATACAAATTTATTACATCCATATTCCTATTATATTGGTTTCTTCCCCTCTGCTTTTGAAACAGGTTCCTCGTCAGCTGGTGGATCATTTAAAGCAAGAGGAGAATTTATAAAGTTAAGATCTTTCAGCATCCTGATATTCATCACGGATGGTCGATCTAGTAGATGCTCGTGACAAGATATCTCAACATTGGAATGGAGATTGTAGTCGCCGAGGTATTTGGAAATCAGACACCGAGGGATGGCCCGAGCAGGGATCCAACTCATATCAAGATTGAATGGTGGCACGGGTAGGTCGAGCAACCCAGGATTATAGTAATCCCACAGGTAATGACCCTGTTCGAGTTGTAGCACACCTAAGGCATTCAGCCATCCCTGTTTGTAGCCCTCATTATTTGCATTCTGGATACGATCGTCCAAGTGGTAGAGAGCCTCGTTGTAGCCAGACATCCAGAACTACCTGGGCTGCTTGTGAAATTGATATGTCAATCTTTTCAGCTGCTCGTGGAGATTTTTGATGAAGAGTTCTTTATTCTCCAAGATAGATTTCTGCGCAGAAAGCTTCTCTTCCAGGTCCCTGATTTTCTTAGACATCTCAGCCAATGCCTGGTTCTTCTCCATCAGCTGGAAGGACTGGTTCTCTAGAGCATGAGTCCTCTGTTCCTCAACAGGAATCCGAGCATCTCTTGCTCGTCCCCATGGAGCTCTTGCTCGTCCACGAAAAGATATAGAAGGGCCAACTCTTTTCAAGGTTTCCAACTCATCCCTCAGGTTGGCATTCTCTACCTCCAAGAACGAGAATCCCTCGCCAGTCACTGGGATCAAAGAATTTGAGGTGGAAGCTACAGACTTCAACCGAGACACCTCTCTTTGTAGGTTATTATTGTCTTGTTCTAATAACTCAGCTATCTGTTTGTGCTCCTCGACCTCAGCCTTCAACGTTCTCTCCCGCACATCATAAGCAGCAAACCGTTTATCATATCCCTTATCGGCATAGATTTGCTGATACTTCTTCTCGTACCCCTCGTGCAAAAGGGCAGTGGATTCCTTATATTGTTGCTGAAGTTATTCAAGAGTGACTTGGAGATCCTCAATCATATCATAATAAGCTAAATTATTGGCCATTGCACGATCAAGCAGACACTTCAAATATTGGTAGGCTTCAATTGCCTGTTCCGAAGCATCTTGGCCGAGGATGTCGACGATTTGTGTTGCACTCAGATCTGTGTGACCAACCTTAAAATATTCATTGCATTGCTGTAACAGCTTTGTATCATGAGTAGATAATAATTCCATCCTGGCCAGAAACTAGTAGAGGAAGAAAAAGAAATAATCAATAAGAGTACCAACAGAGCATGAAGAGGAGAAACAACAGTATGCATAAAAAAAGTTTAAATTTTATTATATCATAAAGTTCAGAGTTACATGTTCAGGGTTACATTTGACAAAGAAAAATAAAATAGAAAGAAACCCGAACAACTCTACACCTTTTCCTTGTCTCCCAAAACTTTCTCGGGAGGCTGGGACGAGGAGGTAGGTTGCTCGGAGGGAATAGAGAGTTGCTCGGGGAGCACTGACAGTTGCTCGGATGAAGTAGCGAGTTGCTAAAGTTCCTCATTAGTAGGCTGGATGGCTTGGGGATGAGAAACTTGATCTCCCATCACCATGGAAGACTCATCAGAGGCAGCTTCGTCCTCTTCTTCGTCTTCAGGAGTTGGAGGGGGACCAATGATGTGTGGCTGAAATAGTTCAGAAGCTTCATCAACTTTCATCTCTTGTAGATCAGCGACCCACCCATCTCTAAAGTATTTGAGGCTGCCATATTCTACTTGTGACATTATGGCAGCCAAACCTTTGTTCCACCCTTTATCCCAACCAGCGCTGAAAGATTTCTTCACAACCAATTTCCTCTTTAACTTCTCCGAGGAAAGCTTCTCGGAAAGAAGGTTATCAGCAGCTTTCAATTTATTCTCAGCCTCCTCCTTCTGACGACTTACTTCCCGAAGTCGACCTAACTCCTCCTCAACAACCTTGAGTTTATCTTCAAACTCCTCAGCATTCTTGAGCTTCCCTTCAAGATCTTTATTCTTCTCCTCCAAACTATTTAATTTTATCTCCAACTCCTTGGAGACCTCAATAACCTGAGCTTTTTCCTGCTCGGTCGAAGCAAGCTTCTTCTCCCAAGTTGCCTTATCATCAGCATATTTCTGGCGAGAATCTTTCAGAGACTGCCCCCAGCCCATCAAAGCTTCCTCTACACCAGATGAGGAGCTTAAAGCTTTAATAGCTTCATCTTTCTTCAAAATTGTGTTAATACAGCTCACCAACTGTGAAAAGAAAATGAAAGCAAATCAGTACACAGATACGAAAAGGAAAGAATGAAAATTTAAGGCTATGGGACTTACAGAAGCAATGTGACGAGTTGCTAGTGTAGAAACAATGTCCCAAGAAAGGTTTTATTCAATACCTTGGATCTCGAGAATGATCCAAGTCTTCACCGAGCTCATAGCAGAGCTCGAGGGAACAAAAGTGGGAACTCCACTAGTCGGGGTCTGAGAGACGGTGTCAGCTAAATTGACCGAGGAGCTTTTCTTCAGCCTCCTCGGAGGAATAGGAATAGTTTCGACCAAGGAAGAACTCTTGGTCGGTGATATGACAATCACTTATTTTGGAGCATCAGTCTTGCTCGGGGCCACTGGAGGCTTCTCGGCAACCTTCACAGGAGCAGCCGGAGGGGCTGCATCAATTTTCTTTGTCCCTTCTGGGACATCATGTTTACTTTTTTTTGCCTCTCCAGCACCAGAGGTAGGTTTCTCGAAAAGGGTGGGAGGTCTTCTTTTCTTCATCCTTTCACTCAAAGGAATGTGTGACTCAGGTGAAGAACTTGTAGAGGCTGGTATGGGTTCTGTGTCGCTTATCACCGGACGAGCAGTAAAAGAAGTTGTGTAACTCTTGTACTGAAGCAGATATGAAGCTGACCTAATATGCTCGTCGGCAACAGTCTGATGCAAACTCCAGATAAGTTTTAAGTGCCTTATATTAACGCCTGCCTCTTTTGGACACTTTCTTTTGTTGTCAACTGCAAATAAATCAAAATTAAAATATCAGTGGCACATTTTATCAAACATAAAGGAAGCATAATCTCAAAATAAATAAAATGAAATAAAAATAACCTATCCCATTGCCATAGGGAGGGCATCTGGGACCCTGATACACTTCATTTCCAGATAAAGGAGCGTGTTGCCAATTTTTTATAACAACCCCATGCTCAAAATAGTCCCTATTGGCATCTGGGAGATTGACCACTAAAGCCCTATTTAAAAATCTAGTTTTTAAATAAAAAGTATTATCACCAACAACCCATATATAACAAAACATGATTTCTGGAATTCCTATGCGAGTTCCATGAATTTGATTTAGTCTATGAACCCCATTAACTATTCTTCATGTATTGGGGGCTATTCTCGCAGGAACAACGTCAAAATATTGACAGAATTCCAGACATAAAGGATTTGGCGGAAAAGAAAAGCCACACTCAGCAACGAAGAGACTGGGGAACCAATATCCCTCAGCCAAACGAAAATAATCGGAAGGTTCAGAAAGTTCCTCCAGAACAACCCATGATGGAATAGAAAAATCAAAACAAAATTTATCAAGAGATTCAATAAGGTAAGCCATGATGAATAAAGGAAATGAAGAAGAAGGAAGAAGATCTTATAGAAAAAGAGTGGATCTGTTGACAACAAATGATGGAAGAGATGAATGCACAGGAGAGAAAGAGACGATGGAAAACTCGAAGATACAAATTTAAAAAAGTAGAAGGCGATGGGATTGTCTGTGACGCTTAAATACCTTATCTTGGGAAATGATAAAGTTAATGATTACAAAAAGAAACGATTACGCTACCAGCGGCTAGAAGGACAAAAAGTGCGCGGAGATCGAGGTGGTTATAAAAATTCAAAAAAGCCTCATTCTACAAATTTGAAAGGAAAAATAAATACAAAGGAAACACTCCTAAATTTCAGGATAACCATTTAAAATCGCCATATATCGAGAAAGAATGTTCCACACTCCTCAAATTTTGAACTATGAAACATTGGGGGCTTCTGTTGATACCAAATTTATTCTGCTGACATGGCTCAATTGGGTGAAGACACGTGACAATCTACATGGCAACCATAAACACTTACGAACAATACCTCGACTCCGAGGAACCATACTGCAACGAGGAGCTCTGCTTCCCCGATCAACTCAGACGCTCCAACCTACAAGAATTCTGCGAGGAACTTTTGAGCACCGAGGAACTTTTGAGCACCGAAGAACTTAGGCGGTCCGAACAGCTCAGGCGGTCTGAGCTGCATCTCGAACAAAGCATTAATAGCAGGATAACCCAACAGTTCGACTGCGCATTAAATGCTTATTATCATATAGATGTATACGCTTAAGGGGCATTTAATATATTACCCTTTCACATTACAACCTTAGGGCTATAAATACATTGTATTACCCTCATTGTAAGGGTACCGGAATTTCTTGAGAAAACTTGTAATCGAGAATTTTCAAACAGTCAGCAATAACAGAAACAGTGGACGTAGGCCATTCTTATAAGGCTGAACCACTTTAAAAGTTCTTTGTCTGATTTTATTTATCTGTGATTAAATAATTAGATATAATCTAATTTTTTACATCAACAGGTATGATCACACAATTTAATTTCATTATTTTTAACTTGATCCTTGTTTTTTTCCAAAAAACTTCATTACTTGATCCGAAATATTTGAATTTCGTTGCAACCGGCTTTCACAGTAGGCTCTTTCATCGAACTATTTTCCCTATTTTCACGAATAATTGTTTTTTTACCACGTGAGTAGGTAGCTTGGAGACTTATTTTTTGCAGATTTTCGCACTCATTAAAAGAATGACCTACATTTTTTTAATAAGAACAGAAACTTGGGAGAGATTCATACGTTATTTGAACATAAAAATAACCTTCACATCTTTCAACCAAAATTCGATCAAGAGGTTTATGCATAAAGATCAATTTCCACCAAGACTCTAACAAAGTGACCATATTTTCTATCAAGGGTAGCAATGCCAATGTGTAGGGGCAGACCCACTCCCCTAACAATTTGTAGTATAAGTCTTGGGTCCTAATATTCTTGACATAATCCTTGAATCTTTCAGATGTTGTTAAGAGCAATTTTTAAATCATCCATTTTCCATGGAGTAGCACCCTTAGCACCAATAACTCTTCCAATAAGATTAAAAGAGCTACAATATTTATTAATCTCTTGATAAGCCTCGTCATTCAATTTTACTGCTAGTGTATCACCATGAAGAAAAGGGCCACTAAGAGAAGGGATACATGGTGATGACTTTAAGTTTTGTTGGACAACACTGTTGTTATAAACAATAATAGCAAATGAGGGTTTGGGGGCAATGGATTATTGAGAATCAGTGTAGGAAGTGGGATAGGGGTCATCATTGGAGACATCAAAAGGCTTTTGATCAAAATCCAAACAAAGAGTGGGGTTGGAACCCATTGAAAGAGAGAGATAGACCGACGGTGTAGGATTAGGGGGAGAAAACTAGAGTGAGGGAGAAGCTTCTCTCACTAGAGATAACCATTCCTGTGTAGCAAATTAATAACCTCGCTAAATGCATAAGATAATAATTTTTCAAAACCTTTAGGGCCAACGAATATATAAATTATAAATTAATAATTAATCAAATATATAAAAGAAATAACACATAAAATATATCATTTAAAGTCTAAGAGTAAATTTAATGACTATTATTGAGATTATCATTTAAAGTCTAGGAGTAAAACTAATGATTCTTGATCTAAGAGTAAAACTACTCACTTTAGGTCCGAAGGAAGATATGAAATGTAATGATTTGGAGTCTTAAGAGTAAAACTATTGACTCTATTTATAGAGATTATGTTTCATGTATATGAAATATCTTGAATAGGGGTCACAATTTTAGAAATGACACGAAAAAACGATACAGAACGACATGAAATTGATTCAAAATCGTCACGATATGTCATGTTCGTGTCGAATTTTTTTAACACAAAGTCGTGTCGTGTTCGTGTAAAAAATTATGAGTCGTGTTATCGTGTCATGTCGTGTTAATCGTGTTTTTATTCAAATTTTCGTGCCTATTTATGTTTAATTTAGTGTGAAATTTAAGAAATTGTGTTAGGCGTGTCTTGTCGTATTGTGTCGTTTTTATTTAGATAGTGTTCGTGTCAGCTAAAAATAACATGAATTTGTGTCGTGTCCAAAAAATTCGTATCGTGTCGTCCCAAAACACGAATTTCTACCCCTAATCTTAAAGCACTTTATCTTTGAGATCCATATATGTATGGACTTAATAACTTTTATGCATGTGTATTACGTTTTGGGCTTCTATGTATGTACATACAATATATATTAACATTAATGTATGTACAAGTTAAATTTTGAGATTCCATGTATGCGCATACTAATTTTTGACTGCATCCATTGTTTTTTATTTTATGAGTCATACACGTATCTTGGTAAAAAAAACATACAGGCAGTAAAAACATAAAATAATATTTAAATTAATAAATAATTATTTAATAATAAATTATTCATTTATTGATAGAAAAAATCCCCCGAAGAGTATTATTTTAAAAAAATGTTAGACTAACACAAAATTGATACGCAAAAATGTGACAGAATTAACGTATTATTTACATTGACTCATCTCTAAACTCAATTATTATTAACCGTGAACACGAGCTAATATAAATATAACACATTAATTAAGTCGTGCCTGTATAGTAGGGGTGACCATAGGCCCGAGGCCCGCCAAGCCCGCCCAATAGAAAAATAGGGCTTGGGTAAGGTAAATAGGCCCGCAAAGCGGGCTTGACAAAATTTTATAGGCTCGATTTTTTTCGGGAGGACTTGGGCATGAGTTCTTAAGCACGATGAAGCCCGCCCGGCCGAGGCCCGAAATATATATATATATATATATATATATATATATATATATGTGTGTGTGTGTGTGTGTGTGTGTGTGTGTGTGTGTGTGTGTGGAGGGGGGGAATTTCTATAAATATAAAAACGTAAGTCTTTTCATGTAAAGTGAGAAACTTTATATATGAACTTTGTAATATATGGAGTTTAAAACAGATTTTTAATTAAAAAAATTGGTCTTTAAATAAAAAAATAGGTATTTTAATTTAAAAAAAATCTTTTAATTAACATAATAGGGCCGATCGGGCGGGTCTGGGTAAAGAGCTTTCAAATCTGGACGGGATTGGGATTACATAATAAGGCCGATCTAGGCCCGAGCGGACTTAAGATAACACTTAATTTTTCAAGTCCGGCCCGAATCCGACCGGCTCTGCCCACGGCCACCCCTACTGTATAGTACGTTTTTATTTCGTCATGAAAGTACTTTTATTTTAAATATCTGTTGTTAAAAGTTGCGAAGAAACGGCAGCTATCACAGAAAACGTGAAAAATACGACAATGGAAGAATTGGCCATTAACACCGACCCCACTTGTGGAAAATAGAAACACAACGTGATGTGAACATTGTGAAGCTTGGAAACACCGACGAAAGAAGGTATCATTCTTAGTTTTATAACAGTATAGCCGATGTAAACCTTAAGGTTTCATATCTTTGCTAAGTTGAAAAAAAAATCATTTTTATGAGGAACAAAATCATAGATATTTAATTAATAGTTTTATTTTTTTCAAATTTGTTAATTTTTAGTTTTGTGTTATTTTATCTTTTATTTCTAAGTTTTAAAATAATTAACACGTCTTTGCATTGTTAGTAAAATATTTCTGTAATTAATAAAATGACACTTATAATTTTAAAAAGTAAGAGCTCCAATTAATTATAAAAAGGCATGAAAGTGGATCCAAAAAAATTTAAAGATCTGGGACTGAAAAAAGCTACGAGCGAGTAGATAATATACTATTTTCTTACCTTTATTTGTATTTTTCAAGAAACTAAATTATTTGGAGTCGACTAAGAATAATTTTCATTAAGAAAAAAAAAGTTAAGAGAACATTTCATCAAGTTTACTCACTTAATTTTTTTTCTTTTTAAACTTTTCATAAAATAAATAACGTGTCATTCGTATAATATTCGGAGAAAATACTCTTAGATCCCTCACAAACAAATTTTAAATACTAAAGGAATTTTGACAAATTTTAAATATTTAGGTCCACTAATTCTCTTCTTGTACAAGTCTACGCTAGTAGCGTAATAAATGGACCTAATTATAAATTGTCCTTCAACGTTACCAAGGAACTAATTGTCAATTGACCTGTATACTTTCTACTCATATTAAGATATTTCACTTTAAAATAAATTGTGCACCAAAATCCAAATTTGATGAATTGCAGAATCAATGGAAGATGGAACAACCGACACCTCTCTCAGTTTCTTTAGTTTATCGTTACTCTTCAAGTTTAGTAGGATACGAGAAAAGGAGAAAGTACTCTTAGATCCCTCATAAACAAATTTTAAACAATAAAAGAATTTTAACAAATTTTAAACAGTTAGGTTGAGTAATTATTTTTTTGTAGAAGTCCACGATAGTGGCATAACATGTGGACCTAATAGTAAATTGTCCTTAATTGTTTAAAAATTGTTACTAAGGGACCTAATTGTAAATTGCCCATGAGAAAATTGAACTATGTCAATTAAGATGGTTAAGCGCGAACCTTGGTCCCAATACAGTATGATTACTGTTTTTTTTAGTAAATTAGTTAAGATTAAACCTCTATATAAACTGCCCATCTCAATTATAATTCAACTCATAAGCAATTAGATTGTAAATTTTACTATCTTCTAAAAAATCAAATATAATAATTACAGAAACAAACTATTAAATAAGTTAATACGACCGGATGCACTAAGATAAGGGTCATAAGACCAAAAACAATTGTGAGACGAGTTTGAGTTGAAGTATATATGATTGTGATCCGAAGTGCACTAAACCCTTAATATAATTCAAAATTATTGTATTTATTTTAGTTTGAAAGTTTTATTTTGTTCATCTTACATTAATAATCGTCTTTTAAAAGTCAAACATTTTAAGAATAATTTAATTTACAAAACTATTCTTCTAAAGATGGTGAATGCCTTGTAATAGGAGACATGCACAATCACATTTGTTCTTTTATGAATATTGTTTGGATGAATAATTTTCTAATATCACATAATTTTGTATTCTATTTTTAGAAACATTTTTATATTTGTGATGAACTAAATAGGAAGGCATAGGGATGAAAGATTTTTTTTTTCCCTACTGGTATATATAAACTTGCCAGGCGCCAACAACCTCTATTACGAGAAAGTCTCAAGCTGGTTCGGAAATACCATTAGCTGCATAAAGGTGTTATGACAGCAATTCTAAACCAAAAGGTATTTGATTCATTAAGATATCGAAAGTAACATTAACGTTGTATCATTATTGCTACAATATTGGGGAAAAAGCTTGATCAGTCTTTGAAACTACATTAAGTTAAAAGATGGTGGACTACAAAGAAAACCAAGAATGTACAGAAAATTCAAAATCTTTGACTCTTTGGTGACCAATTGACAGCAACATTCTGATACTTATCATAAATGCTGGCTTACCTACCCATATGAATGCATTCTTCTGAAATTCATTAAAATAACATCAAGTATTTTCTGATATCCAGATTCCATGGGAAAATGAAAAATTGTCTACAAAGTATAGTACATCAATGGAAGGTATTATTACCATACTTGTTCTCTGTTCAGCTCTATTGTTAATTTTAAACCCATCAACAGCAGTGGACACCATGGCTTCAAATCAATCCATTAGAGATGAAGAAAATGAAACCATTTTTTCATCTAGCGAGCTCTTTGAACTGGGATTTTTCAGCCCTGGTAGTTCCCAGTATCGCTATGTAGGAATATGGTACAAGAAGGTAGGCACGGGAACAGTGGTGTGGACTGCTAATAGAGAATCCCCACTCAACGATACATCTGGTGTTTTAACACTCACAAACCAAGGAATCCAACTCCATTCCAACGTTACAAACAGCCTCATCTGGTCTTCCAATTCTTCTTCAAGATCAGCAACAAATCCAGTTCTTCAACTTCTTGATACAGGCAATCTGGTGGTCAAGGAAGAAAATGAGAATAACCCGGATAATTTTATATGGCAGAGCTTTGATTATATGACGGACACCCTTTTGCCAGAAATGAAATTTGGGATTGATAGAGTAACTGGGTTGGATCGGTTTTTGTCATCTTGGAAGAGCAAAGATGATCCAGCACCAGGTGATTTTACATACAAATGTGATCCACGTGGGTACCCTCAGTTCATACTGAGAAATGGTTCCACTACCACGTTCAGGCTTGGATCCTGGAATGGAAAAGGGTTCAGTGGGTTGCCAAACTTGAAACCCAACACAATTTACAGATTCAATTTCGTGTTTAATGAGAGAGAAGTGTACTATAGTTACCACCTTCTTGACACCAAGGTTGTTTCGAGGTTTGTGTTGACGGAAACTGGAGTGGCTCATAGAATGACATGGGTGGATAGGACTCAAATTTGGAATGTTTACCTCAATGCACCTACTGATAACTGTGATGGTTACAGGTTGTGTGGTGCTTATGGTAGCTGTAACATTGGGAATTCTCCTGTTTGTGGGTGTTTGGATAGATTTACGCCCAAATCCCAAAGGGAGTGGGACATGGCTGACTGGTCAAATGGGTGTGTTAGGAAGACACCTTTGGATTGCACTAGTGATGGGTTTCTCAAGTATTCTAGGGTTAAAGTGCCGGATACGCTGCATTCATGGTTTAACGAGACCATGAATATTAAGGCGTGTGAGGAGGTATGCTTGAGGAATTGTTCTTGTATGGCTTATTCAGATCTGGATATAACAATGGGAGGAAGTGGTTGCTTGCTTTGGATTGGTGACCTGATTGACATTAGGGAGTTCTCTGAAGGTGGTCAGGATATATACATAAGGATGGCTTCCTCCGAGTTAGGTACGTTAATATATGCCCATATGAAGTATAGATGAATGGATTTTACATTTTCTGTTAGAGAACTATAAGCATATTTCCTTGTGTGTTTAATTGCAAAGTTGAAACAATGAAAAATTGTTTAATTTTTGAAAAAATATGGAAAATAGATGAGTGGCTTAGTAAGATGTTCTCTTACTTTTCAATATTTTCTTGAAATCCATTTCTTACCCAACATCCAAAAATTAAATTCTAGGGAAAATATAAAAAAGTAAGAGAACAACCAAAGGCACTCACGTTATTTCGATTATTTGAACTTCTACATTTATCCACTGACTAGCCAGAAGAGAGTTTGACAAGACTTTGTCTTTAAAGTTAATTGCAAGTTGTTTTTTCATGGGACTGAAAATCTACACACTTTTTTTTTTTGCAAGAGCTCTCTCTTACAATTGTACTTTTACGGTGGTAGTTTCGCTTTTACCGTGGTAGTTTCAGATGAACTGATCATTTTGCTTTGATGGAATCTTCATTGATCTCCTAAGCTAGCTCCAAAGGGAAGAAAATAGAGACAATCATAATCAGCTTGGCAGTAATATCCATCTGCTTACTTGTGCTAGCCTTGAGCGTTATAGTATATGTTTGGAGAAAGAAGAGGATTAAGCAGCAGCAGCAGCTAGATAGAGAAGGTAACTCCATATGATTTATTCATTTTGTGGTAACCCCCCCTCTCCCCCTCTTCCTTCTTTTATTTAAGTGTGGTTCTTTGTCATTTGCATTAGATGGATGCTAACTAATACATGTTGTTCCTTGCTTTTTAGAAAGCATGCGACATAATCCTGAACGGGGTCAGACACAAAAAAGAGATGAGGAAGATTTGAAGTTACCATTGTTCGACTTTTATACAATGGTGAATGCTACTAATAACTTTTCAGAAGACAATAAGCTTGGAGAGGGTGGATTTGGCCCTGTTTACAAGGTACCGAATGTAGATGTTACACATAAACATGTTTGAATATCATAAAGTAAGCAGATGTCCCCATTCCACATAAACTCTAGGGCATGGTTCAGAAACATATTTGGCCAAAAACTTGGCCGCTTAATTTTTTACTCGGTTTCAGCTTTGTTTTCGGTTTCCAAGTATTAAGGGGATTAAATAGAATTTGGAAAAGAAAAAAATGGTGACATAGGTAAAAGAAAAACTCAACGAGTTTCGCAAGGTCCAGTTGATTTCATTAAAATGCAGATGTGTAGCGTTTTTGGTACATTGAGTCCCAAAACTAAGTTTTGACTTAGCCGACTCGCAACAATTTCGACGGAGCTTATAACCCCAAGTTCTAGGGTCTAGAATGTTCGCACAAAAAAAAAACTATAAAATTTATTCATTAAACTAGATTAAAGTGTTCTCTAACTTCACAATGCTCCATGATCCTAATTGTTGAGAAATTTAGCCTCAGAAAGATGTTAATATGTTTGAAATTAATTTACTGAAAATTAGCTAGTCATTTTCTTTCTTAAATAAATGACGATGGTGTAAATACAAGCTCCAGATATGTGGTGCGAGAGGCCCCCATCCTCACTACACGCACCTATGCGTATCTGACCAAAAGAACCATAAAGCATTTGCCACATATTTGTCTCTTGGTTTCTGGAAAAGACTCTTTAAAGATACTATGTTCTTTTTCCTTGCAAACCAGACTTAGTAGATAGGTGATAAATCTCAGGTATATAAACATGTGTAATGAAACAAGTCAATGGACAATGATTATGCACATATCAAAAGGTGGTAGATCAACAAAAATAATATATATATATATATATATATATATATATATATGTATGGAGATAGAGATAGAGAGAGAGAAGAAACTAAACATACCTTCCTAGAAATAATAGAAGTTTAACTTATCATAAATGGTAAATTCAGGGTACTCTGGAAGATGGGCAGGAAATAGCTGTGAAGAGGCTTTCAAAGGATTCTAGACAAGGACGCGATGAGTTCAAAAATGAAGTTATCTGTATTGCCAAACTCCAACATCGAAATCTCGTGAAGCTTCTAGGATGCTGCATTCAAGGAGAAGAAAAGATGTTGATCTACGAGTATATGTCTAACACAGGCTTGGACTCCTTTATTTTTGGTCTGTCTCTTTCAAAACCATAATATCTTTATCTAAGGCAGTCAAATCTAGCTTTCTATCCGAGTACTTGATTCTAATATTGGAGTGGTTATTTGGCGATGATTTCTCTTTCAATTATTTACGAAAACTTTTGGCAGATGAAGCACAAAACACAATACTTGATTGGCCCAAGCGGTACCACATCGTCAATGGGATTGCTAGGGGGATTCTTTATCTTCATCAAGACTCAAGACTAAGAATTATACATAGAGATCTCAAGGCTAGCAACATTTTGTTAGATGGAGACTTGAACCCTAAAATATCAGACTTTGGTATGGCTAGAATTTTTGGAGGAAATGAGACAGCAGCAAACACAAGCAGAGTGGTTGGCACATAGTAAGAATATGCATTGTAACACTGCTTTGTATGGTTGTGATGCTCATAAATTCTTATTGAAATCAATGTCCCCTTGCAGTGGCTACATGGCTCCTGAATATCAAGTAGATGGGGTATTCTCAGTAAAATCGGATGTATTTAGCTATGGTGTTTTAGTATTGGAGATTGTGAGTGGGAGAAGAAACAGAGGATTCTTTCATCCCGACCACCATCTTAATCTTCTGGGGCATGTAAGGGTTGAAATTAATCTTAGCCCCGTTGCGATTATATTGTTTTCAGCGGACTTATGAATCATTAATCGAATTACAAAAAAATTTCAATGTAAAAATTACTGTTATTTTATCTACAATTCATAATCCGCTGAATATAATATGCCGTGGACAGTAGCATTTTCTCATATCTAGAATACATCTAATATGATTTTCCAATTATGCAGGCATGGAAACTACATACAGAAGGCAGGTCAATTGAACTGATAGATGCACAGATAGATAACTCATGTCACCTATTTGAAGTGTTTCGATCAATCCATGTGAGTCTATTATGTGTACAACAAAATCCAGAAGATAGGCCAAGCATGTCAACTGTCATTCAGATGCTGGGAGGCGAGAGTGAATTGCCTGAACCTAAAGAGCCTGGTTTTTTCACGGAAAGGAATAAATTTGAAGCTGATTCTTCCTTCAGCAAAAATGCTCCAAATTCAGTAAATGAAATAACCATTACACTATTAGAGCCTAGATAGAAAACACATTTTGTCTTACATGTCCAGAATTTTGCAGATGAGATTTTTATTGCCGTTTTAGGCCATTTATCCGTCCCTTACATGTAATGATGTAAATTATTAAATGCGGAAGCGTTATTGTTACACTACACAACTATTAACTACACAACAACAACAATAACTAAACTAAAGAAATGAAATGGATTTCTTTTTCTCTCTATTTTCAATTCTCAATATTCAAAGGTGATTACAAATGAGGGACAAGGGGCCTATTTATAGGAGAAATTAACTTGCTAATCAAGATAATACCCAAAATGACTAAAAAAAGGCAACTAATAACCAAAAACGACATATTAGTCCCAAACATACTTGGAAACTAATTAGACACTAAAAATAGAAAATAAAAGATAGTTTTCTCCCGAAGGCACAACCACGCGCCACGTGCCACTAGAGATTCCATACACATCATTCTCCCCGTCTTCGAAAAAGCTCGGCCTTAAGCTTGGATGGTGACTCATCAATGCCAGAAGAATACGTGTCGGTACAAGTGTTATCTTCCAAAATAAAGCAAAACTCCAAATCAAATCCAACACGCAAATGGACCGGCTGAACTTCGATTAGACCCATGTGGACCTTCAAACAAATGGGCTAATATACCCAAATCTCAACGATGCCTTCCTACAAAATTCGAGTAACCAAAAACTGACGACCACTCCGCCTTATCAACATCATAAGCACATGGTTGCAACTTGGCTTGGTGGACCCTTGAATCTGATCGGATGGGAATCTGATCGGATGGTAACTCCGGCGATCGCACCTTTGCTAGTACGATGGTGAAACAAGAGAAATGAAGACGGCGTCATCCCGGAAAGCCGGACCCAAAAATGGCAAATAGTTGAAAAATATATCCCAAGTGGGTACATTTCTCATGGAAGTGATATGTTGTGTCAAAAATTGACCGAAATAGAGGTTAATAGGGTGGGTTAGATTGGGTTGGAGTAGGGCAGGCCCATTTTATGTTGAATTGACTTGTGGTTGGGCATTAATGAGTGGGAAAAATGGGAAATAGGGTTAAAAAGAGGGGTGGGGCTGTTTTGGGTTTAGAAGAAAGGGGCTTAGGGTTTGGTATTTGGGGTAAAATTGGGGGTGGGGTAGATTAGGGTTTGGTCGAAATAGGGTTTTAGAGGTGGTTGGGGTTGGTTTGTAGTGGCAGTAGGTGGTAGAATAGGGGTTTTGAGTAGGTTTTGAGTAAATTTTTTTTTTCTGAATACGAAGATTCATGTAAATGGGGTGGTGGTTGTGTGGTGGTAGGAGGTGGAGGTGGAGGATGGTGGTGGTGGAGATGGACGTGGGGGGGCTAAAAGAGGTGGTATCCCCTCCTTTAGTGGTAATGAAATTTCGGGTTTTCATTCGCCCGATTCTCTTTTCGACATTTATCAATCTTTCGATTGAAGGGTTGCCGGAGTTGAAATCTCCACTCATGACCCGCTTCACGCACCCCGACGAATACTAAGAACAAACCGAGCTCTGATACCAATTTGATGTAAATCTTCAAATGCGAAAGCATTATTGTTACACTACACAACTATTAACTACGCAACAACTGCACTACACAACAACAACAACTAAACTAAAGAAATGAAATGAGTTTCTCTCTATATTTTCAATTCTCAATATTCAAAGGTGATTACAAATGAGGGCCAAGGGGCTTATTTATAGGAGAGATTAACTTGCTAATCAAGCTAATACCCAAAATGACTAAAAATGGAAACTAATAACCAAAAATGATATATTAGTCCCAAACATACTTGGAAACTAATTAGACACTAAAAATAGAACATAAAAGATAGTCTTCTCCCGGAGGCACGACCACGCACCACGTGTCGCTAGAGATCTCATACACATCATGTAACCCATGAAGGTATGCAATATATCAGTTTGACATTCTCTCTGATAATGCAATATGCAGCCATACTGGTGCATTGTGCATAACTTTCTACTAAACTGCAAGGGGATCAATCTGATTGATCGAACTTAAATCCTACTAACTGATGAGACAATTACATTTAATTTTTGCTTTGTATGTATATTCTTAAAGCTTTGTTTTATTATTGTTTTTTCCATAAGCTTTAAACTTGTAGGTATGTACTTCCATTTTTAACAGGTGATGATGCTGGAAACAACACCACCCTTCAAGGTGTTCGTAAGCTCAATTCAGTGTTAACAATGACAGTACATGGGTACGGATATACATAAGATGGAGGTGAGGAGAAGAGGATGAACACATTCATGTGAGTGGTTTAGCCAATCAGGCGTCCACTGTGCAAGTGTGTGACAAATATCACTGTATGTGGGCTCTAATGGCCATCGATACAAATCTCTCAAGATCTCTCTCTCTCTCTACTGTGTAATTGGACAGAATTTCAGCTAGGGTTGTTAATTTCGGGATCCCCCTCCAAGTAAAAGAAGGCATGTATATGTAGTGTGTGTGTGGTGTAATGCACCCCCTATGCATGCAATGAGCATGTGTGTGTTGATCTAGCCAATCTGATGAAGACATCTGTCACTGTCACATGGAGCGAATGATGATGAAATATTCCCCCACATGAGGGGATTGATTTGTTATAACTGATTGTGTACACGTGTTCCCTGCCACACATATGCGAATAAAGGCTCGGCCACATGTGATTGGTACCAGACTCGGCCTGGAAGAGTACGAAGTTGGTGAAGTCTGGTTATTGCCCAATCCGAGGTTAATCAGGGTGGTCTCGACTCATATGAGGCCGAGGTAGGACGAGTTGAGTCATAATGTCGTCTTGAGCCGAGGTTATAGAGGGGTAGCCGAGGAACATCGGTTGATTCTATGCCGAGGTTGGTTATGAGGATGGTGTAGCTTCTGTAACCTCGGCTCGCACCCAGTCGAGGTTATCCACCCTGGATGGCCTGATGAATAATTGCCATCATGGGTCATGCAGGCCTCAACTGCCGCATGGCTATGAGGAAACTAGTAACGTCGGCCATGGCCGACCTTGCTGGGGACGAGGCTGCTGGTTGTCGTTCTAGGGCCCTTCTGACCTCGGCCATCTCCCTGGCCGATGTTGACGTCTCTGAGCTGTTGGGTACATATATGGCATATCAATCACCCCTAGCCCTTAGTTACATGTGGTAACAGGTGACTATGAGGTGTACAGCTCCGAGGTCTTTCTTCTCTGTACCGATATTCCTTTGACACTTGTCAATTGCTGAAGTGGGAAGCGAGCCTGGCAAGCTCAATGATGTCAGTTATCCCTTGGGCTCCCAAGGCAATGATGGGCCTTGGGATGCGTGCATTAGGTTTTGGGGGTTATACCCCATTCCTTTCTCTTTCTTCCCCACTTCTTCATTTTCTTGCTTGGAATTCTCTGCTTTCTCTCTCTCTCTACAAGAGCTTGGTTAGAAGTGCATTGGGTGGATTTTCCTTGCGAACCTTTCCTCTCTTCTCATCGCATTCCATCAGGTACCGTCTATCATCCCTTCTTCTCCATTTTTTCCTGCCTTGTTCCTATTTTTTGCATTTTTCGACGACTTTAAGAGTTTTCCAGTTAGCTCATTAGTTTTCCGACGAGTTTATGCATTTTCTGGTGAACTGTTCTTAATCGTTCATCTTTAAAAACCCAGTTTGATCCTTAGGCAATTCTAGCCAAGTTGTTTTCTTTTATCTTGAATCCTTAAGTGTAAGGTTGTCCCTACATGCTCATACCTCTTTATCAACTTTTAGAAGAATTCCCCTCTCTTAGAGAGAAGACTTTGGAAAAGATTAGGAAAATAGAGAGAGCCCAAGAGAAAGCTCGTAGAGCTGAGGCCTTCCCCGTCAGACCTATCTTTCCACCCCCTCTGAAGGTCATATACCCTGAGCTAGCCAAGCCAGTTACCCAAGTAGAGGTCCCAGTTGAACCTATTCCCATGTCTGAGTCTGAGTCGTCCACCTCAGACCCTATGTCAGTGGACTCTTTTCAAGAGGCCATGAACTTTTCCATTCGACAGGATCAGGTCCCTGATCAAGCCGAGGTTTCGAGTCGCGTCTCGTCTCATAACGAGTCTAGCACATCCCGAACTTCTTCAGATGTTGAATTTGTCAAACCAAATGTAGTCTTTCCTCATCCTATCGATGCAGTCCCCCTGTCAGCTGCTACAGGGGTTGAGTTTGCTAAGAGGTTTCCTGAAGGTAATCCCTCGTCCATTCCAGCTGACGTTGACCGAGATGAGGATGATGAAGATGAGAGCGATGTTGACACCTTGGAGGCAGCCGAGATAGAAAGCACTGTCAGAGAGCTCGACCTTCTTGCCTTCAGACATCTGTATTCAATAAGCCCCTCCATAAAACCC